>CAWUFW010001701.1:2250000-2652871 GCA_963921515.1 Calotriton arnoldi | reverse complement strand
GCTCTGTCGCGATCACTCAGCGTGGGCAGGGAAGAAAGGCAGGTAACGCACCTACACATAGGGTTTCCCTCCCCTGTGTGCATGATGCCTTGTTTGTTTGGAATATGGCGCCACCAATAGATAGACGGCGCCCATTGCACTACACGTCCCAGAAACCCTTGGGACACATAGGAGGAACACGGATCAGGCACCTTCAAAGAATCCGCCCCTATAAAGCCCCTCCTCTTCCGGGGGTCGGTGCTTGACAATCTTGCATGTTGCCGATTTACAGAGAGAGCGGATGTGTGTTCCCCGCTGGAGTTCCTGATTCCTACGGTGTTGTTCCGCTGTTAATCGGGCTGATCCTGAAGGGAGTCTTCCTTGCCAGAGCACGGTGTTGCTCTTAGACGTCTCACGCTCCCGTCGATTCACCCCCGACTCCCGGCGCTGGGAGTCTCCAGGTACCGTAGTCCCAGACGGGAGAGAAGCACCGGAGCGCTCCTCCCGCACCAGCGACATTGTTTACTTTCCCCGCGCTGTTTCAGACAGTGCCTACGTACTGCAAGCACTCACGCTGTGATATTGAACAGCGGTCGGGTGCGCTTGCACTTGAAACTCTACTTATGTCGATACACTCGCAAGCACTCTCGCTGTGATATTGAACAGCGGTCGGGTGCGCTTGCACTTGAAACTCTACTTATGCCGATACACTCGCAAGCACTCTCGCTGTGAATGACAACAGCGGTTGGGTGCACTGTGCTATGGTGTTTTGACTTGCCCACAAAGTTCTGGCACTAACACTGTGACGTGTATATCTCTCCGAACTTGGTGCAAGTGACAGTTATTCTTATTGCTTTTATTTTGTACACGGAGCACGTATGATCCTGGTCTTCTTTATTGACTCTCTGAAGTCGTGGTCTCTCCAAGGATTGGTGTTCGTTGCACGTTATCTGCGTATTGCTGCATGGCATATCGTGAGTGTATGAACGGTTACATATTCTGTTGCTTAAGTATGAATGATACTTCCCGTACTGCCTCTCATACATCTCTCTCTTCTTTTGTAAGCAGCATTCTTATGTGGGGTGACCTTTGATGACGTCCCGGGTCCTAGACCAGACATAGGGATACGAAGAGCCATCCCAGCAGCAGTGTTTCTTATTTTATCCACTTCCCTTTTCCCCGGAGTGCTTCCTTGCATAGCGGTATTTCATTACTCTGTGGCAGGTTGCACCCAGGGGAGTAGGGGGGCTCCTCAACAAGCCGTCGTCCCCGCTGGCCGATATCCGAGGTTAGTGGCATTACTTGTCTTGCGCTTCTGACACATCCTGACAGGCTCACCTCTCAAGGATGCAGGTGGGTTACACCTGCGTGGTTCTCCTTTGGGGGGCGCGGGCCGGAAGGCCCCTTAGTGCTGGATAGATAGATAAACATGCGAGAAACTCATGGACTTGTCTTCTGTATATAAAAATGATTCTGCCATTTTGCTGCTATTGTTCTCATGCAGGGATGATCATACATGTAAATATGATTTTAGAAACTTGTGTTTTATAATGTTGACTCATGTTTGAATCATGTTTAATTATAATGGTTTTAATAAACATGGCCTCTTTCACCCACAATGTTTCATAGTAAGTCATTGATTTGTGGGGTTGACGGGAGTGGGGCCGGGAACAACCTGGGGGGTCCGGGTCCTAGGAAATTGCTAGCAGGTTGGTTTTGCACAAACATAATTTAATTAGTAGCTTTTAGCTACAGCTGAATGTGTGACGGTACTATACTTCTGGAGTGGCACAAGTGTAATAAAGGCCAGTGGCTTTGTTATCGAATGAACAATACTGGCAGTAAGATATTTGCTGCACACTAGAGAAACCGATAGGTGAAGCACGCGGATGTACCTAGAAACACAATAAGATTTGGGAAAATTGTATTCAGCATGGAGAAGGAACCGTGATATTGATGAAAGAGGCCTCCTCCTCTGGAGCTAACAACATCCCATCACAATATAAAGTTGGGTGGGTGCAGTGCTTAATTATCTAAAAACATAAGTGCCAGGGCATAGTATCACTTAGAATGCAACTGAAGCTTGCACCACCTACTACCCCTGGCAGTGCTGCAGAATGCCAGCCCCAATTACCTGGACGCGCTGCTACTATTCTTTCTTAGTGCATTTTGAATTGTAAAACTGATCTGCTCAGTTGAAAATAGGCAGAGAGCCACCAAAAGGTGCCAGTGTTAAGAATTAAGTGCCGGTGCAAACACTGGCACAAATTAAGCACTGGGGGGGGTGGAAACTGGAATTACAGATGAAGAGAGGTTTTTACTAAGGATGGAAATTGTGAGATGTGGCATACCTAGGAAGGGAAAATGTGATGCCATCTTGTAATGATGGCCTCTTTCTTACTCCTTTTTCTTTTTTTTCGATAGAGTTGTCTTTACTGAAAATGCAGATAACAAGATTGATAAAAAAAAATAACAACAACAGTGGCTAGGGCGTTCTATATCTGGCTTGTTTTGATGATCAAGAGAGAAGTAAGGTTTATAAATCCCACTCGACGTTCTCAGAAAACGAGCAGGATCCAAGCGAACAGATTGGGAAGGTTGCCCAGCGAGGGTGGCAAGCAAACGGGATTTGAGTTGGCATCACCAGTTCAACTAACAGTATCTTTATCTTCAAAAGGATGGACAGAGCAGGTTCATGTTCACAGTAGGTGCTTCTGCTGCTGCCTGTGGACTCTTCTTGCGCAACACACGGATGTGAATGGCCTCAAGTATGTGGTTGACACCGGACATTGAGTTTTTAATGATCCTAGTAGCAGCAAGCGGGACCCCAGAGGGTCGAGTAGAAAGATCCTTCTGAGAGACAGAGGGGGAGAGAGAGAGACTGAATGTGTGTCTATTCATTAATAGTATCTAAATGGAGGTTTTGCTCAGCTGCTACCATTGTTTCCTGGATAATCAGTTGCTCTACTTTAGTATGTTGAGCGATAGCATCTCCTCCTGTGATGCAGAGTGATCTTTCTGCCCCACTCTGACCTTTCAAGATCCCATAGCAAACAACTTACACTCATCATTGCACTGGGCCTGCAGGAGCCCCGAGCCCCCTTAATGGCGGCTCTCTCGGCGCTTTTAATATGGCTCTACAGCCAAGCCGACCCTAGTCATGAATGTTTCCTACTCGCTGGTGAAATGACATGAGACATCCTCCTCGTGGGCCGTTCGAGGACATGGAGGAAGGCTATGGAGTGGGCCTGCATGAATCACAGGTGAAAGGTGAGGCGTGACGTCAGAGTCGTGACACCTCTATTTTAAAGGCATTAGTCTAGACTCTAGTCTAGATTGACTTCAAATCTGTCCTTTTAAGTAATCTCAAACACTTGGCTGAGGGGCGTGGGGTTCAATCAAAACCTGCAGTCGCCATGTTGTAGCCACTGCACCTGGCTCATGTAGTTAGCTTGATTTGATTGTGTTTATTTTCGACTTACAGGTGAATCTGCCTGGCAGTGTTTACGTTTGTCTTTAGCTCCCGTTTGCATGTGATCATTGTCCGTGAAAACCACAATTGATTCAAAACTGGATTTTGCAGATAGTGCACAAGGGGCAGATCTGTTGGTATCGATAATGATTGTATTAATCACAACCGACTCAAAGCCATAATGATTGGAAGTGACTGACTGACGTGACTGGACATAATTGTATCAGGAGACCCCCTCCATTCCTTTCTCTGTCCTCCCTTCCTCGGCCCGATGGTCCACTTCTCTTGTCCTTGTGGTCCTGCAAGGACCTTGAACAGAGAGAAAGGCTCAGCCATTGCACATGGGGCAGTCACTGCAGGAAGGGGGGAGGTGTGTCTAACTCCTATTACAAGCAAGGGGGCTTGAGCAAGCTGGAATCACAGAAACACGGTATCATCAATGTGTCTGGTAGCAAAACTGCTCACAGAAAAAACATATGAGCTTGGACAGTTTTGCGATTTCAATTTATTATGCTGATTTCATACTAGACGTCTTTAAATTAAGTGTCATCAATATACAGTGCGGATCCTCAAGAACTACCAGTTAAGTGATCTGAGTTTTTTTAAGGCTGCATTACAAAATGTCTTACTGTATGACAGGCCGACAGAGCGCCATTAACACTGGGGTCAGGGAGCCAATGGCAGTGGTCTGAGAAACACTTATACTGGCACAGACAGGAACACTGGCCAGTAGGAGACAGGGAGATGCTGACAGAGGGGACAGGGAGACACACGGGGGCAGGGTGGCACTTTCACTAACACTAGGTGATGGAGTCAAGGACACGGGACAGGGTGTCACTTTCACTAACACTAGGTCATGGAGACAAGGACACAGGGACAGGGTGTCACTTTCACTAACACTAGGTCATGGAGACAAGGACACAGGACACGGTTTTTAACTTTCACTAACACTAGGTCATGGAGACAAGGACACGGGGCAGGGTGTCACTTCCACTAACACTAGGTGATGGAGACAACGACAAGGGGCAGGGTTTTTAACTTTCACTAACACTAGATGATTGAGGCAACAACACAGGGCAGGGTGTCATTTTCACTAACACTAGATCATGGAGACAAGGACACAGGGACAGGGTGTCAATTTCACTAACACTAGGCCATGAAGACAAGGACACGGGGAAGGGTGTCACTTTCACTAACACTAGGCCATGGAGACAAGGACACGGTGCAGGGTGTCACTTTCACTAACACTAGGTCATGGAGACGGGGACAGGGTGTCACTTTCACTAACATTAGGTCATGGAGACAAGGACACGGTGCAGGGTGTCACTTTCACTAACACTAGGTCATGGAGACGGGGACAGGGTGTCACGTTCACTAACACTAGGTGATGGAGACAAGGACACAGGGACAGGGTGTCACTTTCACTAACACTTGGTCATGGAGACAAGGACACAGGGACAGGGTGTCACTTTCACTAACACTGGGTCATGGAGACAAGGACACAGGGATAGGGTGTCACTTTCACTAACACTTGGTCATGAAGACAAGGACACAGGGACAGGGTGTCATTTTCACTAACACTGGGTCATGGAGACAAGGACACAGGGACAGGGTGTCACTTTCACTAACAATTGGTCATGGAGACAAGGACACAGGGACAGAGTGTCACTTTCACTAACACTTGGTCATGGAGAAGGGACACAGGGACAGGGTGTCACTTTCACTAACACTGGGTCATGGAGACAATGACACGGGGACAGGGTGTCACTTTCACTAACACTTGGTCATGGCGACAAGGACACAGGGACAGGGTGTCACTTTCACTAACACTTGGTCATGGAGACAAGGACACGGTGCAGGGTGTCACTTTTACTAACACTGGGTCATGGAGACAAGGACACAGGGACAGGGTGTCACTAACACTAGGCCATGTAGACAAGGACAAAGGGACATGGTGTCACTTTCACTAACACTTGGTCATGGAGACAAGGACACAGGACAGGGTGTCACTTTCACTAACACTTGGTCATGGAGACAAGGACACGGTGCAGGGTGTCACTTTCACTAACACTGGGTCATGGAGACAAGGACACAGGGACAGGGTGTCACTTACACTAACACTAGGCCATGTAGACAAGGACAAAGGGACATGGTGTCACTTTCACTAACACTTGGTCATGGAGACAAGGACACAGGGACAGAGTGTCCCTTTCACTAACACTTGGTCATGGAGACAAGGACACAGGGAGTCACTTTCACTAACACTTGGTCATGGAGACAAGGACACAGGGACAGGGTGTCACTTTCACTAACACTTGCTCATGGAGACAACAACACGGGGCAGGGTGTCACTTTCACTAACACTTGGTCATGGAGACAAGGACACAGGGACAGGGTGTCACTTTCACTAACACTTGGTCATGGCGACAAGGACACAGGGACAGGGTGTCACTTTCACTAACACTTGGTCATGGAGACAAGGACATGGTACAGGGTGTCACTTACACTAACACTAGGCCATGTAGACAAGGACACAGGACAGGGTGTCACTTTCACTAACACTAGGTCATGGAGACAATGACACGGGGGCACCTGCTCTGGCTGGTACAGGCAGACACAGCTGACTCAAAGGCACGACAGACACGTACTCTGTTACGGTAACCCGTCATACATATTCACCTACAAATGCACTTGACGGTATACACACCCAGGACCAAGAAGGGACAATCACTGACACTGACGAAGGGGAATATATTCATTTAGACGGAGTGACGACTGGACACAGACACCGAGGCACTCCTTCCCAGTTTGGAGAAACTTGTAAGGTATTACCACATCCGGGAAATATGGATTCCTCGCCTTGGGGCATTTACTGGGTGCAGGGCAGTACCTCTCATTAATCAGCTTACCAGGGGAAGGCGAAGACTGGCATGCAGAAAGGGGTATTTACCGCACATATTTCCTTATGTATCAGAGGCTTTCAAAACAGGGTGCGGAAATTTGTCAGCGCACAATTGCAGGAGTGAGGTGTTTATGGTGAAACGTGGAATTCTCGCGTTTCCTCCAACTCGGTTTTGCACAGGGATCGGAATTCACCTCTCCACCCGGAATCAGGGCCTACGGGAGGGAAACAGAGGCACTGACACAACCACTGGGGCACAGAGACAGACTAGCTCTTGAGTAGGGAGGGTCTGTCACCTGGTCAAGATATGCAATCACTCACTGTGGGAGCTGCAGAAGGTACCCCTCTTGCAGATAACGCCAGACCCACGCAGTACCATACGGCGCCCAAAGCCCCACAATGCCATACTAATTCAGAAGTAGGCCATGCAAACAACAAGCAACAAAACAAAAGAGGGACACAGGACAGGGGAACTTGAGTGAAACAAAGAAACACAACAGCACTCTGACACTGGGAGACAGCGGGAAATGGAGAGACACCGCGCCCTCCTGAGTAGATTCTCGCTTTCAGTTATTTCCACCCTTATCTGGAACGGACAATCGCTCCCCCCTCCACCCCTCCAAAAAAACACACGCAAACAAGGCCGTAGAAATAGCTGAAATGTGTTGTATAAGAACAATATTGCATAATTATAATCAGATCATTTTGGTTACAGCTACAACAGCGCATCGTACCATTAAAAAATATTGTATTCATATATATTTATGTGCGTTTGTATGTGTGTGTGTGAACGTGAATAACTGAAAATACAGCGAAGAAATCCCTACTGCAGTAGTTAATTGTGTTATTGATATTAGGAAACTGCTAATAACACTTTTACGACGCTTTCTACAGGTTAGTCGACTTTTAATGTGGTGGTTTTAACGGCACATTGTTACATTCCAGGAGCACTGCATAATCCCTAACAAAAAAGGAAAAATCATTTTCTTCTGCCTGGTACAGCAACACCTGCCAACATAAGTCACTGTTGGACTCTACAGTGTTCATTTTCCTTTCGTTTACAAACTATAAAACCTATATTCGTGTAACGTCACACTATTGCTAGTGTAGCCTTTTACAGAGGGCTGTATTGCTTTAATAGCCAGCGCGGGCTCCAAAGAGCAGGATTGGGTTTCAGCGCCTCCTTATGAATTTTGTTCACATAGTCAAAGTTAATAAAAGTTATACTGTGCGCCATGTTATACAGCGGGTCTGGGAGTTCCCAAAGTTTGCCTCTGCTGGATATAAAACCTATAAACAGTCATGAGCATTTAATTATTTCGGGGGCTTAGAAAGCCTTTCCCCATCAGATTTATTGGTTTGCTCTATTGGAAATGTGTAAGGAAATAAACGGCGAGCTATTTTGGTTATATAGCAGGTTGTCTCGTTCCGGAAAACGTGTTTGAGGCAACATTTGTTATTGCTTTCAGTCAGACTACGACAGAGCGTGGATTCGTCGCTACCGCTCTGTTTGGGCGCCATTTCAGTGCCCCTTTTATGCAAGGAAAACTAACAGGTATGCCCCTTTTACACAAGGGGAACAGGTATACTGAAAGGCCTGCGGTGCTGCTAAGCTATCACTGTACAAAGCTAGCAGGCTCACACAAAGTCTATTTTTCCATGTAAAAGCTTGTTTGTGTATCACAAAATTCAATAGCGCATCGCGAAAAAGGCCTGTGTGTGTCGTACCAATTTTCAGATCAAAATTGAGCCCACATTCTAATAGGAAGAAATGGTACTTTTAGGATGAGCCTACTAGACAGCTCACACACTGTCTGTCTCTTCCAAGACATATTTTGGGCTTACCAGGAACAGACAGTAGCTTGGAGCCTACTCATTGCTTATCTTCGGTTATCTTACCTGTCACTCTCATATCCGCTTTACCATCTCTCATGACTGGTTAGTTCTTATGTTTCTACTGCTTGCTTTTCAAGCACTACTTTTTCATTTGGCTTAGTGCACTCCATAGCAGTGCATGGCATTTCCAGCTGACCCCCTTATGCACTTCTCTCACTGCACCTGGTGTGGATGTCTGTTGTTTGTGTGCTGTTCCCTGACCCCTTTTGGGTTGTGCTCGGCTTCGTGTATTCCCCTCGTTGCTCTCTCACCCATGTTCTTCTCTCTGCCTGCACCACATTGCGCTCTCGTCCGTTGCTTCTCCTCTCCTCCCCAACCCAGCCCTCCTTGATGTGTCCCCCGTCACCCGCGCCTCCTCTTCTCTCTCTCATTGTTCTCCTCCCTGCCTTCTGTGTTGTTACTCCCACCTGCGCGTTCCTCATTTCTGGTCTGTTGCTTCTCCTCTGTATTGCTTTCCCCACCCCCACCCTCACTCCCTTTTGCCTGTTGCTTCTCCTTCCAACACCTGCCCTCCGTGTACTTTCCATCCCCTGTGTTGCTTTCCCCCACCCAAGCCCTCCGTGTCCCCCACCTGTGTTTAAAAAAAATGCTTACATGCTACTTATTTATTTTGTTTATTCAACCATTAAAGTAGGTAATTTGGAAAAAAAGGTTTACTTCATTTTGTAGGTGCATGCATGCGTGGTGCTGGTGCCTACAAAAGGATGCAACTGAGCTCTTTTTCTCCGGCCTTTAACACTTCGATCTCCTTGTGATTAGACTTGACCTCCTCCCGTAATACCCCATAGGAGGCCTTCATCGCAAACAATCTTTCTGTGATGTCCGCCAGCTTAATCTCAAGGGTCTCACAGACCTCCTGAATTTTTGCCTGATTGGTTTCGGAGATTGCAAACTTTTCTTTAATATCTCTAGACAGCGAGAGGAGTAAGGAGCTCATATCTAGGGTCTGTGTGGTACTAATTGGAGACGCAGCTTCTACACCAGAAGACATTTGTGTCCCCACTGAAGAGTTGTCGTCCGAAAGTACTGAGAATTGGATTGAGGTGGGGACATCTACCACTTTAGTCGGTTCTGACTGCGAAAACTGAGGGGGGTTAGTTGGGGCCATACTCTGTGAGAGATTTGCGGAATTTGTTGTAGACATACTGTCCTGGGTCTCAGTTTGTCTTATTTTGAAGTAGGACCTTAGTGATGGGGTAAATTTGATTTTACCCCCTAGTGTTTAAGTCTCTTGAGGTCCCTAACTGGTTGTCTGTGTTTCCTGCACGTAAGGTTGTCTGAGTGCGGGTGTTAGATTGTATCAGCAGGGGGTGAAGAGATAATTACTCTACTTAAGTTTTGGTCCTTATTAAACTCTCACACCCCCTGAAATTGTGATAGTACAAACCCCGCGTTCCTCAGGGAATATCTATTTTTACCTGTGTCTGAGGTTGTTGAGGCAGTCTCTTCGATGGTTACCTCGGTATTAGATACCGGAGTTACTTCTGACCCCGTGTCCTGTTGTCTCCTTCTTTTTTTTCCCTAGTACTTTCTTTACTGTAGTGGTGGATTTTCCAGTGTTTTGGGTAGATTTGTTGTTACCCCCAGCCAGCTCTGGTGCTCCTTTTGGGGGTCATATGTTTCGAAACGGCCCCCCCCCCTCTGCTTCTGGTAGATTACTGATCGGCTCTGCGGCCTGGGGCACTGTGCTGACTAACAGTAGTGACCGCGGAGCCGCGGAAGCCGATACGAGCGGCTGCCTGCCGATCACGCCACAGCTCCCGGGCAGCGTACAGCCAGGGTGAGCCCGATGCTGCTCGCGCAATAACTACACTCCACGCTGTTACTTGAAGCGTAAAAGGCCATTTTATTAGGACAAAGTTGCAATCATTTAGACTTTATTAACAGTACATAAATGTAATCAATATACTTTTCCCATCCCATAACGACTCATTCTCCCTTCAGCCTTCTCAAAACCATCTCACCTGTTTGACTCTTCCCCATTCACTCGGTGACCTCCTTCCTCTCCCCATTCTCACCTTCACTTGCCCTCCAAGCATCCTCTGTTGAATTTCCTTCATTGCTCATTGCCTCCCGCGCCCCGCTATCAGTCACCTGTGTACCATTCTCCCCCCCCCCGAGGGGTGGATCCGCCCGTATGTGACTCACCACCTCTCCAAAGTACCGTAACCACACTACTCTGCAACCTGCCCTAAACTGGCACGCTAAGCCCAATGCAACCCCCAGTTCCCCACCTACAACTTGTAGGGTGGGTGGGTGGACTAACTTTTTTGTCTGCCCTCCCGGTGGTGCCAAGGTGTCAGGAAGAGGCCGGATCCTCCTCTCCTGACACCTTTATACCCTCCCAACTCCCGCCCCTTCCCTTAACCTTCTAAATCCCTCCCCACCTTGTCCTTCCGGCCATTGCGCGAATAGCCCCGGGGGAAGACTGGTCTGCGACCTTCACTTCCCCCGGGGGCCATCATCGCGCAATAACTACACTCCACGCTGTTACTTGAAGCGTAAAAGGCCATTTTATTAGGACAAGGTTGCAATCATTTAGACTTTATTAACAGTACATAAATGTAATCAATATACTTTTCCCATCCCATAACAACTCATTCTCCCTTCAGCCTTCTCAAAACCATCTCACCTGTTTGACTCTTCCCCATTCACTCGGTGACCTCCTTCCTCTCCCCATTCTCACCTTCACTTGCCCTCCAAGCATCCTCTGTTGAATTTCCTTCATTGCTCATTGCCTCCCGCGCCCCACCTGTGTACCGTTCTCCCCCCCCCCGAGGGGTGGATCCGCCCGTATGTGACTCATCACCCCTCCAAAGTACCGCCAACCAGGAAACCCCCGTAGGGCGGTTACCTGCCCCAACCCTAGCTCCTGTGCACCTTTCGCCTCCCTTCAGCCGACCCTGCGGCACCATGTGGATTTCCCTCCAACACATAATAATTGCGTCCCGCTTTCCCATAATACTTCTGTGACCGTCCCTGCTGCGAAAGGTGCACACCATCTTTGACAATATCACTAGTTCTTCCATAAATCTATCCCGTTTCCAACAGGCCTTTTCCCTTGATGCCTGCTCGACATTTATCCCATTCCCTCCTCTGCGAGGCACAATTAATTCAACTCAACCAAATATCCGACAGGTCCCGTTTTATCGAATGACCGTCCTATTGCATGTATCTTTGAGTAGTGTCAGACCTGACATACTCCCGAATACCTCGTCCACCACATATAACTCCATATCTGGGCAACTCCTTGTTGACCCCGTTCTACCCATACTGGCCACAACGCCCCCAATTGCAATCCACGTTTACCCCAGCATGTTCCATCCTGGTGGCTGTCTCCCCCAGCCCGGGTACGGCCGTACTCCTGCTAATCCGCATCCTTTGCTGCCCCCAATGCACGAGAGCGTGGCCACCTATCCCGGTAACCGTCCTGGTTCCGGTCTACCCCCGCATCCTGTAGTAGAAAAAGAATAATTAGTCCTGTACAAAATCCTTCTCCATTCCATAGCCCCTTGCCCCATTTGTTCCAAACCCAACCTCAGAAACCCCTTTCAGTACCTAGAGCTTCACATACCCATGGACGTACTCCCGTCTCCCCAACCGTCAACTTTCCCACCCCCCGCCCCAGTACATCCTAACCCTGTCGCGGCTACAGCCCCATCGCGCAAGAATTGTATCTCTCCACAGGCTGCCCCACGCCTACCCTACATGTCCTTTACTAAGCCCCCATAATGGCCAGCAAGCCGTCGCTCTACCCTTCACTTTTGGGAAAAAAGAAATCCCTTGGTTCAAAGGCCTTCCCTGTCTATGACACCACGCCATTCGTATCAGACCCTCTGCTGTTTTTCCCGTCTCCTATGAAACATGCTCCACTTTCCCTGGTCGTTGCCTCCAAATTACACTCCTCCATCCCCAATTGTCCTCACCCCAAGCACACCTCCCCATCCGTACCTACGCCTCAAAAGAGCCAACCCCGCTCCGTCAAAAAATACCCCCTACGCTTGCCGCAACACACACGCTAGGCTCACTCAAAAATCCCTTTCATATCAGCCAGTCCCCCGTTGCCCGCTCTCCATAGTGAACCATAACGTCCCGTTTCCCAGCTTCGCATTCCCCAGGCATCCAGTTCCACCAACCCTGCGAGATTCGCCATACTTTCTTCGATTCGACCAATACCGGATGGCCTACTCGTCATACATCCTCGATCGTCCCCGCACCTCCTTATTCAACACATTCTTTTCACATCTACTGCTTGCACCTGCCAAAACACGTCCCCCCTCAGGCAACCTCTTATGACACTCTTGCAATCCATCTCCCTGTTCCCACGCCCCAAATCCGCTCTCCCTCCGAAATCCTCACCCCTCATTCCTTCTCACAACCGCACTCCCCCTTGGAAGGCGTCCACGTCACATATCCACCCAGACTGCACTGCGCCCAACCGTTTCTTTCGGCACCGCGGCCTCTCAACCTGTTAAAACCTCCGAAGTGGTGACCTGTCCCTTCGCCTACCCCGCAGGCTCCATGTCTTTCCGCACCCTTTGCGCCCATTTAATGCTACGCCCCCAGCGCCCCACTGCTCCTCATGCCACTAAAAACCCCCACTGAGTCTGCTACAATGTCATGGACCAGGCGCCCCAACCCTGCCCGGCCCCCAGGCAAGTCCTCACCTATATATATGCCCCCATCCCGCTGTATACTGTTTGCGCCTATTTACTGCGACCCACTGCAATTTTTGACCCAAAAAACCCCCACACGGTGGGCCTGATTCACAGAACTAACTTACATCAAAAACGTAAAGTTAGGACTTGCCTGGGGGTCGGGCAAGTAGGGGGGCACCTTGGCTAACAAGTTAAGCTCACTGGGCCTGATTCACAGAATTAACTTACGTCAAAAACGTAAAGTTAGTACTTTTTAGTATTCACAGAATACACTTACTCATTTTGGTATTCACAGAATGAACTTACTCATTTCGGTATTCACAGAAGTTAGTAGTCCTAACTTTAGGACTCCTAAATGCCTTCTGTGAATACCGAAAGTCTTAAAGTTAGGATTTTTCTCAGTTTAGGAGTAGTAAAGTTAGGACTCTAACTTTAGGACTCCTAAATGCCTTCTGTGAATACCAAAAGTCTTAAAGTTAGGATTGTTCTCGGTTTAGGAGTAGTAAAGTTAGGACTCCTAACTTTACTACTCCTAAACTGAGAAAAATCCTAACTTTAAGACTTTCGGTATTCACAGAAGGCATTTAGGAGTCCTAAAGTTAGGACTACTAACTTCTGTGAATACCAAAATGAGTAAGTGTATTCTGTGAATACCAAAAAGTACTAACTTTACGTTTTTGACGTAAGTTAATTCTGTGAATCAGGCCCAGTGAGCTTAACTTGTTAGCCAAGGTGCCCCCCTACTTGCCCGACCCCCAGGCAAGTCCTAGCCCGTCCCTATATGCCCACACCAAATGGGTACCAAATGAGAACCTGTGTGTGTCTCAGCATAGTCAAACGAGCCCACTCAATGGTATACAACACCATTATATCCCTTGAGCCACACCTTTTCCCCCCTTTCAGATGTCCTCATCCACTGAGGCACACCGCACCCTGAGGAGTTCCACTGCTCCCACTCGTCGCTAAACCGTTTCCTTCCCCATAGGGGTTGTGCATCCCATGAGATCCCCCCCCAACACCGTTCGTCGGCGCCGTCCTGGCAGCCGAACTTCGCCAAGTCCTCCCTTAAGGGGGCCGTCCGTACCGGACCAGCAACTCCTGTCTCATGGTCTTCTTTGCCCCATAGTCTGCCAACCTTTGCAGTAAGCAACCTACTTCAGGTTATCTGCCTTTCTAGGCCCCTGTGGACTTGCTGCCACCCCCGACCCCCGTCCGGTAACACCCCCTTGTTTCGTGCCGTAGCACCCGCTTCCTGTCGGGATATATCAAGGGGCCATGGGCCCATGGCCTCCAATAAACCGGGTAAGGGCCTAGTAAACCCAGACTACCACCCCGAGTGGCCTTCACCTGTTCTTCCAGGGGGCTAAACGTGACCTCACGCGTGGCGATGTCTCACCTTCTTCCCTGGGCCCTTCAGTCTTAACCTCCCCGATTATCTGGTGCAGGCCTCCCCCGTCCCCGTGGTGACACCTGCTCTGTCTTCCCGATGTTCCAAAGGAACCGATACCCCGCACCCCCAATTCAGGCTTTACGCTCCATGTTAAGTGCTCCCCGGTAAGGGCCGATAAGTCACTAGCCCGCCCCAGCTTTTGCTTTGAGTGGCGGCTGGGTGTTGCGTCAATGCCCTCCCGCGCCTACAGTGGTCCTGCTCCAGGTCCCATGTGGGTTAGTCACCTTGGGCTTGACCCTGGCCCTTATCCCACAGTTTCCCAGCCCGATGAAAAACCATCTCCCATCATTCGTGCCAGTCAGCTAGTCCTCCATAAATATCAGCTGGGCCATTACCCTGCCCCCAAGTCTCCCCCGTAAGATGCTGGCACAAATATTGACACCCCGATGTCCTTTTTGATAGTAACGGGCACCCTTGGCCCCCTTGTCACTCCCTTCCAGCCTGGCAACTCCTGATGTTTGCCCAAGTTATTTCCTCTTTTTTTCGGGCGTTTCCACCATGTCCGTCTGGACACCATCCCAACCGAGCCTTTTTGCTCCACTTTTCCTTTTGCCCCTCAAGCAGGCGCCGCATTTGCGCCTGTTGCTCCCCCAAAGCTCTCACCCCACCCCCTACAGCAACTGCCGACCAGCAGGAATTCCTTGTTTCCCTACGTCCCTCTTCCCATGGCATCTGCCTTATTCCGTTACATGAGAGTCTGTCTGGGACCTCCTCTTCCGGGCCCGGAGCCGCTGTTCCCTTATGGTCCTCGCCCTCTGTTCCGACGTAGGCCGCACATGCCTCCTGCAAAAACACCAATCTGTCTGATTACCTGAACTCCCCCCCCCCCACATATCCAACCCCGAAAAACCCCACTCAGTCGCACCCCCACATCAGTAAAATCACCTCACACCACGACTTCATGCAACACCCGGACGCGCAACCCGTCACCAGGGTAGCAGGCGTCAGAGCCCTACCACTGCACCACCATGACTCCTCGCGCTGCACGTTCCATGCCACACTCCCCATCGCCCACCGTCACACTCCCCCTCTTTATCTGCTCACCATCCATGCCATCCTTCTCAAATGCATTCACCACGTGGTAGGATTCGCTGCGCGATCCCTCGTTGGAGAGTAGGCCGCCGCGGACCCCCCTACTGCTTCTGGCCAGCGTCCCGGGGCCATCGTGCGCCCCACTGGCATCACCCCTTTTCTGCCGGCCTCACCCGCCGGTCCTGATCCCCCCCCCACCAGGCCGTTCCAACCTGGTGGGTCCTGCGCACTACCGGGCCTCAATGCCGTGCTGTCAGTCCCTCTCACCTTCTCTGGGGGCCGTCTATCTGCAGAAAAAAAACCCACATTCCCCCCCCCACCCCAGACCCGTCGTTTGCCGCGCTGGCTGATGGGGGAGGGGCCACCACCCCACCCCACGGAACTGCCGCCTGATGCTCCCGCCTCGCATGAAACTCATGTTCATGGCACCTACCTCACCCTCCCTGGCTCAGCAGATGCACATCTCGTTTTATATCCTACCTCTGTGACTTTGACTGGCACACATATGCCTCCCCGTTCGGACCCCCGGCCTTTCTGGGCTTCTTAAATATGGGGGCCGATCTGCCTGCTGAGCCCTCCTGGAACCTGTTCCCTGATGGACAAAGCAGGAGGAGGGGCCCGCGGCCCGCCATCCTCAAGGGGGCTCTTTCCTACTGGGGGCGCGCCGACGCCCACGCTGTGGCGCCGGCTCCTAGCGCCGCCTCCTCCCCTCGCTACACATCGCGGCAACGCCCACCCCAGGAAGCCGTGCGGCCGGGCTCATTACCCTGCCCCTGCACGTATCCCGGGTGAGTCCTGCCACTAGCCCAGGCCTGCAGACCTGCAAGACACTCGTGGCGGTTCATTTTGCCCAGCCGCAACCTCTAAAGCAGCCCCCACTGGGTGCGCATCGTGACGCAGCACTCCGACGCGAGGCACGATGCGGGCAGGCTCTCAACCCGCCTCCGCCCGCAGCTAAGGCGCGTCCTGCCACTGGCGGGGGCCCAAGCCCGCAGACATCCGATGCCACGCGCGCCGGCTCCCATTCGCATGCCGCTACCGCCGCCCACCGGTGTCCCCGCCCCCCCGCCCCAGCCTACTCTAATAACCGGCCTGAAGAGATCACACGGCGCCTCGCCGCACTTGCCATAGACACCCCATGTGAGAGGGGTAAGCACCCCGATCCCAATATCTATGGACACCCACGATCCTGAAAAATCCCACTACCACTGCCCATGAAACCCAACTAACCTGCACTAAACATATGACTAACTTTTTTGTCTGCCCTCCCGGTGGTGCCAAGGTGTCAGGAAGAGGCCGGATCCTCCTCTCCTGACACCTTTATACCCTCCCAACTTCCGTCCCTTCCCATAACCTTCTAAATCCCTCCCCACCTTGTCCTTCCGGCCATTGCGCGAATAGCCCCGGGGGAAGACTGGTCTGCGACCTTCACTTGCCCCGGGGGCCGTCATAATGCTCTGACTCCGTGAACGGCAGTGGGATCCAGGTCCAAACAGAAGCCCATAAAGATCCGAGACTAAGGCTGCGGGTCTCCGGGATCTCCAATCTCCAAGGATGTGATTGCGGTGAGTAAATCCTATATAATGCTAAGTTCCTTCATGCTCGCCTCGCCACGCCAGGGAAAGCAAAGCTTGCGACTGATGGAGCAGTAAAAATAAAAATTTTAACCCCTAACAAATTATATAATTAATTAATTAAAAATGTTCGTTTAAATGTATTAATCAACATTGTATATGTGGGAATGGTAATATGCCAATGTATGTGCTAAATAATCTACTAATGAATGTCCGTGTGTCTAATCATAACGTAAGAATAAAAAGCGTACTAAATAAAATAAATGCATGTTTGTGCTTCATAGAAATAAAATGTGTCGTTGCAAAAACAATAGTGATGGTAAGTAAGGAGCAGCTTAAATGTCGCTTTTTGCTAGGTAACAACTAATTGGGGTACGTAGACGGGAGGGAAACGAAAGGGATATTTTTCTCTATTTTAATTATGTTTTATTTGCCTCAAATTAGTGCTTCTAAAGTAGAACCGAGTGGCGAGATAAAATGGCCGCCAGTGGGAAGATGTGCGCAGGCGCAAGGGGACACGTGGTACGGGATGAGATTGAAGAAATCTGGAGCCTCGTGATGTCTCTGAGAGGCTAGGATGCAAGAAATGGTCAAGGCTGGTGTGACCTAATTGAACTGATAGTGTGCCGTGATGATCAGGAGAGAGTCCGTGGGAAAGGAGCCCAAGAGAAAGGACAATGACTGCGGAGTTCTTGAATGTGTCAAAAGAAGATACAAATGGACTGATCGAATCGGATGGAAATGTTTAAGCGTATGGGAAAGGAAATGATCCAAGGACCCTTGAATCCAAGAGAACTTGATTAAAGAATGAATAAGCTGACATGCATGGACCAATGAAAGAAAAGCGTGATATTAATGTTGCAACAGTTAGTTAGCAAAGTTAGAATTGGGGTATAAGAGGGCCTACTCTTAGTGGGAGGGGTCAGTTCCAGGGAAGTTCCAGAGAGTTCCAGTCAGAGTTCCAAGCAGTTCGAGAGTCGTGGTTGCAGTAGAGGAGACGGGTTGCAGGTAGCTGATGCTGACGAGTTGAAGTTGCTGTTGCTGTCTTAACTTTACAGTTGAGTATGAGAATCAGGCTATTTCTAATCCCAAAGTTAGGTTAGAAATCTTTAGGCTAAATTAGGAAGCTAGGCAGGTAACTAGGGTTTTGGCTTCATGACAAAATTTCCTTTTCTGCAATAAGTTGGTTATGCTTAATAAAATTGTGAATTTAAAAATGAATAATTGAATAAAGTATTAAATTCTTTCCATGCTTTTAAAATTATATAAAATTTAAGATTCTTTAAACCCAAAATGACTCAGTGGTTATTTTCCTAAATGATTGTGACATGAGTAATTGGTTGATTGTGATTCAGCTGGTCTTAATCACTATGAACTAATTTCTTAAATGAATGATTCATCGACAAAACAATGAGCAGGAATATCTTAAGAAATAACTAAAAGAAAGTGACAAATTAAGGTAAATAGATATCCTTGCTCTTCCAGCGGTACACAAAAATGGTGTTCTCCATTTAGTTCTCATGCTTCTCCTAGGAGTACAGAATTTCATAAAGGTGTAAAAGGAAATCCAGGAGTGTGTGTGTGTTAGGCGATGTTTATGGGCCCCATCGTCATGTGGATATGAGAAATATAGTTTGCCCCTGGATGACCTATAAGTAACCTAGGAGGAGAATAGTTTTTATTGTACGCGCTGCATCAGATTTCTTGGTAGCAGAGTTATGGTTTTCTATAGATTAGTTTAGTGATTATTGTTTATTGATTATTGATTATTTGATGACTAACACTATATGTTGAGTCGCGTTATGTTATATGTAAGTTTTCACGCTTCTGGGATGTAGGAAGTGGAACACGTGTGGCAAGAGAAGTCACATGGAATTTGGTACATGGTCTGAATTCATTTTGGTTATAACGCAGGTTGTGTTATGTTAGGGATTTCGGTGTGAAAAGTGTGTAAATGGAATAGCAAATCACGTTTACTTGTGAAACTTTGGCCTTAATTCTCAGGAGCCTAGTCTCCACATGTGTCTTATCCCCAGAGAAACGAGTAAATTGTTTGTTTGAAAGAAGGGTAAGGTAGAGGGAAGTGCTACTTTATCGGCGAAAGTAAATAATTCTGTGGTAGGGTAGAGGTAAGCGCTGCCTACTGGAAAAACAGGATTCTTGTGTAAAAGGACAAGGCTGTCACTTTGTTTAGCGAATCAGACTATGGAATTGTTTATTTGTTGTAACTAACGAAGAAAAACAGTAAAAAGAAAATTGCCGATAAATTTTGTAAAGGAGGGGTAAAGAGTAGAAGTGACGTGGAAAAGTGCCGCGCTAGGATTGGTTAGTGCACTAGTCACGTGAATACAGAGCAGGAGTGACGTAGAAAAAGTGCCGCGCTAGGATTGGTTGGTTCGCGGACGGTGGAAATTGTTCTGATTGGTACGTTAGTGTGAATCGCGCTGTAATTGGACGAAGTTCCGTACACAGAAACAGCGTTAGAGTAAAGAGAAAACAAATAGAAAACATGCCGTATTACGAGTATGAAAGGGAGAGAACGTCATGGACAACGAAATTAAAGAATTTCTTTAAGAAAGACAAAAAGGTTGTGACTAGAGAGGGACAAGTAATTCCTCCGCCGAAATCAGCAGCTTCACATATGATGCTGAAATATGGATATCATACGTGCATATGGTTGGATAATTGGGTAAAATATACAAAGAATGATGGAGCATTGGCTTTTCCTGAAAATGGTTCTTTTAATGTAGCGATTTTACGGAATTTAAAAGAAAAGATGCTTAAATTGGAACCTAGACCTAGACCGACACAGTTTGAGGCTTTAACAGAATGGGAAGATGAGATGTACGAGAAAGAAAGATTCAGAGGTATGAAAGGTTATGAGTTCGTGCCCGGAAGATTGTGGGGAATGAATCATGAGGACAGAATAAAACGATGGAGATGTGCTAACATGACAGGAGGTTTGTTTCCAGCTTTTACAGTTGAGGAAGGGACTAAGAAAAAAACGGACTGAGAAAAAGAAACATTTAGAGAGAGAAAAGTATATGCATGAGAGCGAAACGGATGACGAGTTGCTGGAAGATATATTAAATAAAAATCCACCTCCGTATCAGCAGAATTCTACAGTGGTGACACCAAATGCGCCACCAATAGAAACTATGCGAAATAAAAGTCCAGAAAAAAGACAAGAAATAAATAGGTCACAAGAACAAATAAGAACTTCCCAAAATGAGGGAATAGAAAATGATAGTGCAAGAGAATTGGCAAGGACAACAAAAGAATTAACTGAGAAAATTAGAGAATTAACCAAGAATATGGAAGCAGTTACCGTACCCGTAACAATAGGTCCAGTAATACCAGTTTTCGAGAATCAGAAAATTGATGAACGATCTTTGGTGATTCCCTTGAGTTCGCAATTCCAAAGAGAAAAGGAAAGAATGGAAACAAGTCCAGGAACGAGCAATTTGACTAGTGCTTACAGACCAAGTCCACCTGAAAATTTGACAGTGAATGAGTGTAGCGGTAGGAAAATGCCTATGGTAACTGAATCTGCAACAGTGACACCTGAAAAGAGTGGAAATTGGACAGAAATAAATAGTACTCCTATAGGTCCGACTCCTGATGAGTTAAATGAGTGGATAAAAGCTTTTAAAATAAAAGAAACAGAAGAAAAACCATTAGATGTGATCAGATTGAAAATTGACATGGAAGAATTAATTCTAGGAACGATTGGTACAGAAAAGATAAAGAATTATCAGGATGATGAAATAATGTTTCTGTGCAAAAGTATAACATGGAGGGCAAAGAATTTACATGACAAACTAGAAGAAGTGGCCGGTGAGATTGGAATAGATTTTGCAAAAGTAAAAACGTTGCAGAAACCATACAGAGTAGATTTTTGTGAAAAAGATATTGAAAATTTGAATACAGCAGGAAGGTTGACACAGATAAAAGAGTTGATTGTTTTGTTGAGAAAATGGGGTGATGTAGACAGATGGAAGGTTAGATGGACAAAGAAGAATGAGAAAAGCGTAGACAAAGGTTCATTGGCTTTTATGATAACAGAAAAGGAACATGTTGTTAAAGAGTACCCTATGAGAGAAACTCCAGGTGGTAGTTATGTGCATGTTCCCTGGACTAGGCAGGACATCCTGTCATTTACAAATGACTTTCCAAAGTTAAGAGAAAAGCCAGTTGAGTGGTACCGACAGGTAGAAAGGTTTGTAAAGGTCTCGAAAGTGTTGTGGATAGATTTGGATGGATTGTTTGACATAGTGGTACCAACGGATCTGTGGTCAGAATGTAAGATTACAGTTGACTGGCCAACTACAGAATATCCAAGAGATCCTAAGACAGGAGCTCCAGGACCAGATGTGATGAAGAAATACGACAAGGTGATTACCTTTTTGAAAAATAAGATTCCTCCAAAAGAGACAGATTGGGTTAAGATTGATAGAACTACACAGGAAAATAAGGAGAGTGTACATGCATATTATGAGCGATTGTTGTTGGTTTTCAAACAGTATAGTGGTTATGAGGAATTAAGTGAGAAGGATATGAGTCATTTTGTATACCGATTTGTATTTGGCTTGAAACAAGAAATAAGCGATATGATTAAGCAACATATGATAAACTGGCAGAATGCAAGTGTAGATGAGGTGCTGAGGTATGCTAAGTATTGTAGTGATGAAATAGAGAGTAAACAGCGTAAGTTGAAAGAAAAAGCAATGTGGGCACAAGTGAAAGTGGCAGAAAAACAAGAAGCCCAATTGGATAATAATAATGGAAACGAATCAGGACAGAATAAGATGCGACCAAATATAGGTAAAGGAAAAGGACAAGTGAGTCTAGAAGAGGCAAAGAAGAAATGGCCATGTCATAATTGCGGAAAATTAGGGCATTGGAGAAATGAGTGTAAGTTCCCACCTAAACCTAATCCGGAACATCAATCATTAACTCCACAGGTGCAGAATGAGGTAGTTGTTCAACAAAGTCAGGTGCCACAACCACCACTTCCCAACACTGTTAACCAGCAAAGATACAGTACAGAAACAGGATTCTACGGAGGAGAGCAGGTAACACAGTTGCCGAGAGCAGCTAACATTTCCCAGTATTGGTTGCATCAGAGTGAGGATGACCCGGATGAAAGTTTCTGACGGTGCGCAAGAGAGGGGAAAGAGTGCGTGCTTGGCGCAACTCTAGAGGTAGATCAGTCTGGTCCCTTTGTGGATGGAGAAGTGAATGGAGCAAACGTAACATTCCTTGTCGATACTGGAGCTACCCGTTCTACTGTTAGGTCAGTGGAAATTCCGAACCTTCCTCTCTCAGGTGAATGCATCCAAGTGGTAGGAGTAGCCAATCAGCAGATTAAAACCCCACTTACTGAATTGGTAGAAGTAAAAATTGGTTCTTTTAGAAAAATGCATAAATTTGTAGTGTGCGATTGTAGTCCTGTAAATCTTCTAGGTCGTGACCTTTTGTGTAAAATGAATTGCACGATTTATTGTACACCAGAAGGAATAGGTTTTCAGACTTCGGATGAAGATGTTTTGTATAAAGTAACTTTGATGAATCAAGAACCTGAAACGAATGGTTTATTTCCTGCATTTGATGCAGAAAAACTTCCAGAAGAACTAAAAGGTGCAGTAAAAGAAAGTGTGTGGGATTTTACAGGAGAGGACATTGGATTAATGAGAGAAGTTGATCCCGTAAAAGTGACAGTGAAAGAAGGGATAAGTTATCCAAACACGCCACAGTACAAATTAACTCCAGAAATAATTGAAGGAATAACTCCTGTGATAAATAAGATGATTGAACAGGGAATTCTGAAAGAAATCATGAGCAGTCCATGTAATTCACCTATTATGGGACTGAAAAAGCCAAATGGAACATACAGAATAGTACAGGATTTGAGAAAGATCAACAAAATAGTTGTACCATGCTGTCCAATAGTGCCAAACCCTGCAGTGATTCTATATCAAATTCCGCATGAAGCTGAGTGGTACACTGTGATAGATTTGTGTCATGCATTTTTCTCTATTCCTTTGCATCCAGATAGCCAGCCATTATTTGCATTCCGTTTCGGAGAGCGTATTTTGGCATGGTGCCGAATTCCACAGGGGTATACAGAAAGCCCCTCAATTTTTAATCAGATTCTAAAGAGATCTCTGGAAGATTTAAAAATGCCAGAAAAATCAGTGATGGTGCAGTATATCGATGACCTATTGGTAGCATCGAAAACCAAAGAGGCATGTGTAAGTGACACAATTGCTTTACTGAACCATTTGGAGAAAAGAGGACATAAGGTGTCCCCTTCAAAATTACAGTTTTGTCAGAAAGAAGTCCAGTATTTAGGGCATAAAATTGAGAAAGGAGTGCGGAAAATAGCGACAGAAAGAGTAAGAATGATTCAAGGAATGAGAGCACCAATGACTCAAAGAGAGGTAAGAATGTTTTTGGGAATGGTTGGATATTGTCGACAATGGATAAGTGGATTTTCTTTGATTGCAAAACCATTACAAAAACTGACAAAGAAAGATGTAAAAGACCCTTTTGAGTTAAACAAAGAAGAAATGAAATCTTTCAAAGAATTGAAAAAGAAACTGTGTGAGGCCCCTGCATTAGGCATGCCTGATTATGAGAAGGATTTTGAGTTATACTGCAGTGAAAGAGATGGATGTGCATTTTCAGTACTGGTACAAAAACACGGCACCATGAAGAGGCCTATAGCTTACTTTTCAGCTGTTTTAGATCCTATAGCAAAAGCATTGCCTGGATGTTTGAAAGCAGTTGCTGCTACTTGTGTAAGTCTGGAACAAAGTGAAGGTATAGTGATGGGGTATCCACTGAGAGTATATGTTCCCCATTCAGTAGAAATTCTTTTGACAAGAACAAAAACACAGTACATGACACATAGTCGGCTGACTAAGTACGAAAAAGTCATCTTGAGTGCAGAAAATGTGACCATAGATAGATGCATAAATGTAAATCCTTCGACATCATTGCCAGATGAAGAGAGTATAATTGAACAAGATGAAGTAGATCATGATTGTCTGAATGTGCTGGAATATTGCACAAAACCAAGAGCTGACATAAAAGATGAACCGTTAAAGGAATCCGATTATGTCATGTTTGTAGATGGTTCATGTTTACGCACAAAGGAAGGAGTGTTAAGCGCAGCTTATGCAGTATGCACAGTGGCAACTGTGATGGAAGCGTCTTGTCTGAAAGGAGTTAGGTCAGCCCAAGTTGCGGAACTAATTGCTTTGATTCAAGCATGTAAATTGGGAAAAAATGTACGAATCACGATTGTGACCGATAGCCAATATGGTTTCGGCATCGTACATGATTTTGGCCAGATTTGGTCACAAAGAGGATTTTTGACATCTGCAGGAACACCTATCAGAAATGGAGATTATGTTAAAAAACTGCTTGAGGCGATACAGCTGCCTAAACAAATAGCTGTAGTGAAGTGCAAGGCGCATAAGAAAAACGAAGACTACATAGCGGTCGGCAATAATTATGCTGATGAGATCGCTAGATATTGTGCGGAAAACATGGCGTCCCTGAACAAAAATAGAGAAAGGGAGCATGTCTCTTGTCCTTTGCTTTTCACTAACGCAGTCGAAACATGGGATGAAGTAAGGCAGTTACAAGAAACAGCAAGAGATGAGGAAAAGGATTACTGGATTAAAGCAGGATGTAGAAGACAGGAAGATAATGGAGTGTGGGTATACAGAGATGAAAGACCAGTTATGCCTGATAGCATGATTGCAGACATGGCACGGATGTACCATGGACAAGCTCATATTGGGAGAGATGCAATGATCAGACTTTTTAGACAGACCTGGTATAACCCAAAATTCAGAGCCATTGCTGAAAGTCTTTGTCAAAGATGTCTTATTTGTCAACAGTTTAACCCAGGAAGGAAAACCGTAGTGAGTCTAGGAACAATAGGACGAGAAGGAGGTCCATTCACAAGGATACAGATGGATTTCATTGAGATGCCCCCTAGTAACAGATTAAGATATGTTCTGGTGGTCGTCTGTTTGTTCTCTCGTTGGGTGGAGGCATACCCCACAAGAAGGAATGATGGAACAACAGTGGCAAAACTTATGCTACGAGAGTTCATTCCGAGGTATGGTTTTCCAGTCACAGTTGAGACAGATAGAGGAACACATTTTCAAAATGAGTTGATCCAATTGATTTGTGAAGCACTGAGTATTAAACAAAAATTACATTGTGCTTACAGACCAGAGGCTTCTGGGGTAGTAGAGCAGATAAATGGAACAATTAAAAACAGATTGGGGAAAATGTGTCAAGCTACAGGACTCAAATGGCCAGATGCACTGCCTCTTGTTCTGATGACCATCAGAAGCATCCCTGAAAAGAAAACGGGACTCAGTCCTCATGAAATGATCATGGGACGAGCAATGAGACAAGCCCACGTACCAGTCAACAAGTTATTAACAATAACTGATGATCTAATACTGGATTATTGCAAAGGACTGGCTGATGTGGTGCGTTCTGTGTTTCATCAGGTTGGACCGGATGCGACCACTCTTGAAAGAAAACCAGCCCACGACTTGAATCCAGGAGACTGGGTCCGTATTAAAGTCCACAGGAGAAGAAACTGTCTAGTTCCGCGTTGGGATGAGCCAAGACAGGTAATCCTAGTAACAACGACTGCTGTCAAGTGTGCAGGAGTGAAGAACTGGGTTCATGCCAGCCACACAATCAGAATTCCAGAACCTACAGATCGACATGTGAGTCGGCGTCTGGAAGTGTGGGATAAAAGTTTAACGGCTGGAACAACCAAGATAAAAGAAAGGGTGCCAGAACTTGAAGATCGACCTGAAAGTCGACATCTGGAGACCCCAACGGAAAACACCTCTATAGAAGAAGAGGAACAAGAAGAAGAAGAAGAAAGAAATTCAGAAGTTCCAGAACTTGAAGATCGACCTGTAAGTCGACATCTGGAAATATCTGACACAACTTCAGGATCTGATGATTCAGCTGCAAATTGGGAAGAATTCCGAAAGAGAACTTGGGGTTATAAACCAATTAGAGAAGAAACTGAGCAAGAAATTGAGTTAGATGAACAACCAAGTACAAGTTATGGTGGAAATCCTTCAGAAACAATATTAATAGATGAAGTAGGGAAAGAAGTACACAAAAAGTTAGAAAATCGAGAAGAACCCCGAGGAGCAATAGGGATAGATAGAAAAACAGGAGAACAGGGAAATTCAGAAACAGATAAGGAGGAAAACACCAAATCGGAAGAACCCCGAGGAGGGACAGTGATAAGGGAAAACAAAAAGGAGAAGACAGATCCACCAGTAGGAGATGACGAGATTATAAGTTTCAAAATAAGAGACAATAGTGAGACAGTTGAAACAGAAACAGAAGAAAGTGGAGGAGAGGAAAAAGCAAAGACTGAATCAAGAAAAAGAAATTGGAAATCAGAAAGAGAAGAAAGAGAAGGTGAAGCCAAAAGGCCAAGAAAAGGAGATAATTGGCCCAACAGCTATGTAAGAAAATTGAGATATAGAATAATAAGAGCAGAAGATGAAGATGCTGAACAAGTAAATGAGGTAACAAGTCAAAAGGGACAAGAAAAACCCAGTGGAAAAAGATTACAAAAGTCCAAAAGGACAAAGAAAGTGAATTCAAAATTTAAGTCACCTGAGTGGCTGTATATTGCATTAACTGATTACAAAGAAGAAGAAGAAAACACTCACGGAAACCAGAGACTGAGAAGTCGGATGGGAAAAGGTGAGATGCAACGAAACTGAAGTGAAGACTTATAGTGCTTCTGCCGGACGTGACAAATTTACTGGACGTGACAAATCACCGGATGTGACAACGAAAGAATTCTGGAGAGAATTAAAGAAAGTACCAAGCAAAGACTTTTTTTTGAAAGCAGAGTGGCATCTAAGTCATTTCTGAGGTGTAGTGACACAATTTTCTGAAACTTAATAAATAGAAAAAGAAAAATGGAAAATAATAGGGATAGAAGAGATAAATGTGAATTTATAAAGAGATGGTGCAAAATGTGCTGCTTTTGTACAGGGTTATTAATGACCATATGGATAGTTTTAGCAATCACAATTCCTATTAGTGTAGCTGTGATAGAAGCAAAGAATGATACTAAACAAGAAAAAGAAACTAATATTAAAGAACAAGTTGTTTTGAGAAGTAGTGCAGAGTTGCATAAGGATAGGTCAGTAACAGATTTCTCAAAGAATGTTTTTACAAAGTTGTTGTATGAGTACGTAAAAACAATGGAAGTAAGAGATTGTTATGTTTGTATGCAGTTGCCTGCATCAGTATCGGAAGGTGTGACTTATCATCACTTACCTTTGACTTATGGAATAACATGTAGTGTAATAGCAAGTTTATTTTATAAAACAGGTAGATTAGAATCTTATTATACTGATATAGATAAGATATTTGCAAACATTCCAGTAGTACCAGAACTTAACAAAGTAAAACCAGCAAAAGTTTTAGGAGAATTCTTTTTAGAACATAGAAAATTAACGTTAGAAGAAATAGTTAGTAACAACCTTACCTGTGAGTTAAAGAAAGAAGAAAAAGTATTTTTGGATATGGTTGAAGAAAGAAGAATGAAATTTCAAAAAGAAGCAATAAAGGAGGAAGGAAAACGTTTATGGACGTTTGAGGAAGGAAATCATGAAGGGAAAAGGATAAATGCAGCAATGACTTTAGATTGGCCACAAACAGGAAAGTTGTGCATTAAGAGAAATAAGACAGTCTATGACAATTACTTTGTAGGTTCCAGTATCTGCCATGACAATTATCAAATTCTGGGAGGTTGGGGATTCAAAGGTGGAAAGGACCCAATATTTCCAGGTATCTATTATATTTGTGGGAATAGAGCTTATTACAGGTTACCGGACCATTGGTATGGAACTTGCTATGTAGGCCTGGTCTTTCCAAAGATTTTTCACATGGACAGAGAAGAAAAGGGAACATACAAGATGATTAATAGATTTACACGTAGAAAAAGGGAAAGTTTTTCAGAAATTGTAGGTGATATTTTTGGAGCATTAATACCAGCAGTGGGAATATCTTTGAATGCATTTAAAATTCGGAAGTTATCCACAGTAGTAGATCGTTTGTCTACAGATACTGCGGGAGGGTTCTTAATGGTAAATACCGAAATGGTTGCCATGAGAGCTATGGTGATGCAAAATCGGCTTGCCCTTGATATTCTTTTGGCAAAAGAGGGTGGAGTCTGTGGAATGTTGAAAGTCCAACATTGTTGTACTTACATTCCGGATAACAGTGAAAATATACAAAAGTATATTACAAATATTACAAGTCTGCACAAAGAATTAGTTCCACTGGAGGTTGAAAGTGTTTTGGGAAAACTTGGTAGAGGGTTTTCCTCAGTAGCAAATTGGTTAACTAGGATGAGTAAACTAGTAATAGGGAAAGTTATAATAGTAGCAACTATAGTGATATTGTTAGCCATGACATTGAAAATAGTAATAACATGTATAAAGAGAAAAGTAAGACAGAATAAGATAAGAAGAAATAACAGAATAATGAGAGAAAGAGAGAGAGAAATGGGTGAAATTGAGTTGGAGAAAATGAAAGAAAGCATGTATAAAGAGACTAAAAGGCAAGATGAAGAAGAGACAGAGATATGAATAACAGAAAGTAAAGGATGAAAGACATGCTGCCTGAAAAGAAGTATGACTTGGGTTTTATGTGGTGATTTAAAAATCACCAAAGGGGGGATTGATGGAGCAGTAAAAATAAAAATTTTAACCCCTAACAAATTATATAATTAATTAATTAAAAATGTTCGTTTAAATGTATTAATCAACATTGTATATGTGGGAATGGTAATATGCCAATGTATGTGCTAAATAATCTACTAATGAATGTCCGTGTGTCTAATCATAACGTAAGAATAAAAAGCGTACTAAATAAAATAAATGCATGTTTGTGCTTCATAGAAATAAAATGTGTCGTTGCAAAAACAATAGTGATGGTAAGTAAGGAGCAGCTTAAATGTCGCTTTTGCTAGGTAACAACTAATTGGGGTACGTAGACGGGAGGGAAACGAAAGGGATATTTTTCTCTATTTTAATTATGTTTTATTTGCCTCAAATTAGTGCTTCTAAAGTAGAACCGAGTGGCGAGATAAAATGGCCGCCAGTGGGAAGATGTGCGCAGGCGCAAGGGGACACGTGGTACGGGATGAGATTGAAGAAATCTGGAGCCTCGTGATGTCTCTGAGAGGCTAGGATGCAAGAAATGGTCAAGGCTGGTGTGACCTAATTGAACTGATAGTGTGCCGTGATGATCAGGAGAGAGTCCGTGGGAAAGGAGCCCAAGAGAAAGGACAATGACTGCGGAGTTCTTGAATGTGTCAAAAGAAGATACAAATGGACTGATCGAATCGGATGGAAATGTTTAAGCGTATGGGAAAGGAAATGATCCAAGGACCCTTGAATCCAAGAGAACTTGATTAAAGAATGAATAAGCTGACATGCATGGACCAATGAAAGAAAAGCGTGATATTAATGTTGCAACAGTTAGTTAGCAAAGTTAGAATTGGGGTATAAGAGGGCCTACTCTTAGTGGGAGGGGGTCAGTTCCAGGGAAGTTCCAGAGAGTTCCAGTCAGAGTTCCAAGCAGTTCGAGAGTCGTGGTTGCAGTAGAGGAGACGGGTTGCAGGTAGCTGATGCTGACGAGCTGAAGTTGCTGTTGCTGTCTTAACTTTACAGTTGAGTATGAGAATCAGGCTATTTCTAATCCCAAAGTTAGGTTAGAAATCTTTAGGCTAAATTAGGAAGCTAGGCAGGTAACTAGGGTTTTGGCTTCATGACAAAATTTCCTTTTCTGCAATAAGTTGGTTATGCTTAATAAAATTGTGAATTTAAAAATGAATAATTGAATAAAGTATTAAATTCTTTCCATGCTTTTAAAATTATATAAAATTTAAGATTCTTTAAACCCAAAATGACTCAGTGGTTATTTTCCTAAATGATTGTGACATGAGTAATTGGTTGATTGTGATTCAGCTGGTCTTAATCACTATGAACTAATTTCTTAAATGAATGATTCATCGACAAAACAATGAGCAGGAATATCTTAAGAAATAACTAAAAGAAAGTGACAAATTAAGGTAAATAGATATCCTTGCTCTTCCAGCGGTACACAAAAATGGTGTTCTCCATTTAGTTCTCATGCTTCTCCTAGGAGTACAGAATTTCATAAAGGTGTAAAAGGAAATCCAGGAGTGTGTGTGTGTTAGGCGATGTTTATGGGCCCCATCGTCATGTGGATATGAGAAATATAGTTTGCCCCTGGATGACCTATAAGTAACCTAGGAGGAGAATAGTTTTTATTGTACGCGCTGCATCACGACCAACACGCTAGCTGGCCGCCATGTTCCCTCATCTATGTCAGCAGGTGGTGGGATAGGAGGTACCGGCCCTCTCAAATATATATAAAATAATGACAAAGGAAGAGAAGAACACCCACTAGATAAAGGTATTATCCTGGAACGTGAATGGCTTAAGGGTTCGAAGTAGAAGAAAAAAAGATCTTGGATTTATTAAAGCTCTCAGATAATGATGTCATAATACTACAAGAAACACACCTGCGTTTTGAAGAATTGGTCGAGGTTTTGAAGAGTCACAAATGGATAGTTCAATTCGTCTGTACGAATCAATCATGCAATGTAAAAGGGGTGGTGATTCTATTTAAAAAATTGTCACATGCCAAAATTGAGAGCTCTATAATGGACCCACGGGGCAGATGGGCAGTTAGTAATGTCAAAATATATAGTACTTGTTACACTTTTGTAGGATATTATGGGCCGAATATAGACGATCACTCCTCACTTAGGGAATTATATAAACACCTGCTGGACACAAAGGGGCCGATTCCGATCTCGGCCGGTAGTGCTCCGAATCGGATTCGGCTTTACCGGATCCGATTCGGAGCCCTGTTTCCCGACCGAACCGTACGCGGGTCCGGCCGAGCGAGTACGATGCGAAATCGCCGACCGACTCGTCCGGGCGTCCCGACCGCTCCGACCGACTCGCTCCCGGCTCGAACCACTCCGACCGACTCGCCGGACTCGACTCGCACCGCGCAATGGAGACGTTTCCCGGCCGGGTAAGTACAATGCGCGCCGCGAGCAGTCCGACCGAGCCGCGCACTCCGGCTCGAAAGAGCTGTCGGAGCCGTACTTTGGGGGTCCGTGTCGGACCCCCTGTACGCGTAGCCGCGCGAGTCGCGCACAGGGGGACCCATGGGTCCCCCCTACCTGTGCGTGCACGGCGCAAATCGCTTTGCCGCTGCACCCGCTGTAGGGGGCGCCCTTGTCCGACTCGCACCCATTGAGTCAATGGGAGCCCGCGTACGCGTTAGTGACGACCGGCTCCCATTGACTTCAATGGGAGTCCGACCGACTCCGAGTCCGATAACATACGGCCACATCGTACTCGTTCGGTCGGACTGCACGGGTCCGATTCGGTCGGAAATCTCTCCGGGTCCGGCTCGGTCGGAGAAATTTCCGGCCCGAATCGGAATCGACCCCAAAGTATTCCAACATTATTGGGGGAGACTTTAATACTTTGTTGGATCCCGCTCTCGATAAGCCTACAATAAGACCAACAGCAAGTTTATCGAAAATGAGGAGTCCATACATTTACTAATGAAAAATTTGAGCTTGGTAGACATTTGGAGGCTGAAGGCGGGTCAGAGGAAAGAGTTCACTTACCAGAATAAAAAGTACTCTCATGGCTCTCGGATAGATTTCTTCTTAATAGATGTCAAATTAAGTAAACATATAACCACTGTAGTGCATCAACCAGAACATCTATCTGACCATGCTGCGGTTAAATTGGCCTTCTCTATTGACAGTCACCACTTTCAGGCTAGATGGACTCTGGATAGAAGCCTTATAGGGGAGAAGGAAGTTGTAAACGCCCTCAAGAAAGATACTGTGGAGTTTTTTTAGAACAATGAGGCTTCATCTCCAGCCCATATTGTATGGGATGCATTCAAAGCTTTTATACACGGAAGGTTAATAAGCTATGCAGTACATAGAGGGAAAGAAAGCAAAAACAAACTTAGGGAGCATGAGTTAAAAAGTATTGAGATTCAAAAAGACCTGGCAAACTGTACACAAACCAGCTCAGAATTAGAGCTCCACAGGAAATTGAGAGTGGCAAAGGAACACCTAGCAGAATTCCTGGAAGGTAGAATACAGAAGAAGTGGAATGCCAGTAAACTGGCCCACTACGAGTATGGGAAAGGCTGCGGGAAATTATTAGCTTGGAAAACAAGGCAAGACAACCTTCGGAACGAGATCAAGGAAGTGGAGATCGGCACCACAAAAGAACGGCGCCGGGAAGATCACAGCATTGGGAGGGCATTCAAGGATTTCTTTCAGGACTTATACACCTACGATATTGAAGCGACTCAGGTAGAAGTTAAAGAGTGGATACAACAGGACACTCTCCCTAGGCTAGACTTAATCAAACAATCATTTCTCAATCAGAAAATAACGCCCCAGGAAGTAGATAAAGCAATTAGGAGACTAAAGAAGGGGAAAGCACCAGGCCCTTATGGTCTACCGAATGTGCTATATAAGGTCTTAAGCGAAGAGTTGACACTGCATTTCACTAAATTATTGAATAGTCTTTATATTGACCACTCGCTTTTACCATCTACATGTAACGAAGCGGTAATCACATTAATCCTAAACCCTAGCAATGATCAAAAAAAATGTGAATCGTATAGACCAATATCCTTGCTTAATAATGACTATAAGATATATACACAAATACTTGCTAAAAGGCTAGACAGCATGTTAGGAGACATTGTACATGAAAATCAAAAAGGCTTTATGAAACATAGGCAGCTCCATGACTTAACACAAGATCTGATAACTGCGATTGATGTTGCCTTAGTAACAAAGTCTCCCCTAACTATTATCATAGTGGACGCTGCTAAAGCCTTTGACAGAGTCAGCTGGCCTTATTTGTATGAGGTAATCAAGCAAAATGGTTTAGGGGATAACTTTCTTAATGCAGTAGGATCTATATATTCTACCCCTATAGCAAGAATACTGGTCAATGGGACGCTTACCTCACAATTTCCTATTTCCAGGGGCACCCGGGAGGGGTGCCCACTGTTACCTTTGTTATTTAACCTGTACATAGAAAGACTGGCAAGAAGAAGGAGAGTTGAGCAGAAAATCTTGCCTTTTCAATATTTAGATTGGGTTAAGAAAGAAGCTCTATATGCAGATGACCTCATAATCTACACATGTAACTGGAAAGCCTCATTTCCAATCATAATGGAAATAGTGGGTGAATTTGGGAGAGTCTCTGGGTATTTAGTCAATGAGTCTAAGACTGAGATTATGTCTTGGAATGGCCCTTTGGACTCTCCTTTAGAAAAGGCGGAAATTAGATATTTGGGGGTAAGTGTGGTCAGGGATCTGGACAAGAATACCTATATAAATTTCAATACGATCATGCTGGAGACTAAAACGCTTTTACAGTCATGGGCTCACTTACCTCTCTCTATTTTAGGCAGAGCAAATATTGTGAAAAATGATGATTCTCCCCAAATTCACTTTTATCTTTAACTCTCTCCCACTACATTTCAAAACAGAATGGTTCAGAAAACTGCAGGGAGAAATAAGTAGCTTCATATGGAGAAACAAGTGTATTAGAATAGCATCGAGGAAGCTTTGAAAAAAGAAAATTGATGGAGGGATTGCATTACCAGACTTTCAACTATACTACTGGGCCTTTTTCCTGAAAAAGACAAGGGAGTTTCTAATGGATAATAACCGTCATACCTCGTCTCGGTTTAAAGTGTTAACAAAAAACCTCCCCAATGAAGGCAATCAGTTTCTATTTAAGTTTGGCCACCCTAAGTATTTCAATAAGATTACATTTAAGATCTTAATTGTAGCGTGCAAACTCTGGATCCAAGTTAGAAGGGTTCTTGGAATTTGCTATTACAGTAATTATGTTATGTTATAGGCATTTATATCGCGCGCGGCTACTCAGGAGTGTCCCGGCGCGGTACCTTGGTAGAGAGTGGGAGTCAGACAGAGGAGTTTATACAAAGAGCAGACAATTATGCACCAATGCACCAATATGGAAATCGCCAGGGACCCCCCCAGTGTCTACAAGATTCTCTTGCTACGCCATTGCTTACTGCGGGTGTGGTACGCTGGGACCATTTATTTGAAGAGGGATCACTAGTGTCATGGGACCTTCTAGCAAAGAGTACAAAGCACAGCTTATCCAGATTTAAATATTATCAGCTGGGCAGCTGGTCCTGCGGACAATCTAATGTCAGGCTCATAGCAGAATGTTAAGAAGATCTACAGGGGAATCCGGCTTACACAAAAGAAGTGTCCAAGTGGTATTGGGCTCTAGTTCAAGGTGAAGATGGCCCTGTTAATCTACCAGAGGAGATATGGAAGGCGGACCTGCCTGGATTTGATGTTTCACATTTATGGCAAGTATCTATGTCTACATTATGGCCAACAATAAGATCTGCACCCCTTAGAAGAAATCATCTATTCACTATATACAGGTCGTACTGGGCACTTAAGAAGCTCTCGAAAATGGGAGGAAGGAAGAAGAGATTTTGCCCTAAATGTGCGCTGGAGAATGCGGATGATGTTCATCTACTATGGCAGTGTCCATCCGTCCAACTCTTCTGGCAGGAGGTGGGCAAATGTCTTATGGGAATTCTTGGAGAGAACATAGAGGTAAGCCTTAATTTGATAATTTTTGGGATTCTAGCTGGAGAGGGGCTGCACAAAAAAGGGGGAATCTCGTGCTCGACTACTTTTCACGTTAATAACCATTGCACGCAGAGAGATATGTATAAAATGGGTCTCCCCATCCCACTCGCATGCTCCGATTTGGTGGCTTATACTAAACACATTGGGAGGTTGGATTGATCAATTGGTTCGCAAAAAAGGAAAAAATGTGGGACCCCTTATTTTCCTATACAGGGTTAAGCTAAAGTAAGATGACAGGGTGGCCTGGGTTTCTCCGGTGGTCAGAAGTAGAAAATATACTATGCTCACGCACTTACAAAAAGTCCAAGGATTAAGACAACGCTTCAAACAAGTGAGGAGGATGGTGACGGTTGTCACAAAACTCTCCCACAAATGGTTTGAATGGAGGCTTGACAAGGAGCTTAACCCAAACCAAGGGGTCGGCTGCAATTTCAGGGTGCTCCTACCTACTTTTATATGAGGATTAAAAAAAAATGATGCAACCGATGCACCACACAGCCTTTTTTTCTTTGTTTTTTTAGCCATACTACACACCATTGGGGATGCTGTACAGCATGGTTAAATACCATTGGCAAAGCCGATACCTATTGGCATTGCCAATGCTTGTTTATGATTCTGAGCAGTAACCTAGTGGCTCAGTCCAACAGTGCCCTGAACGCCTTTACCAGTGCCTAGCATTTTGACTTCAAATGTCGACCAAAAAACACTCCTGCTCAAACACTGTGGTCCAGAGATTGCCCCATCCTGGAACCCTCATCCACTGGACAGATTGGTGGGTTTAAGACATGCATAGATCTCCCGATACCCACCACACCTCCTATTCTGCCAGCAAACCCTCCCGAGATCACCATATCAACTCTCAAATGGCTATAGTTGGACAGGCATAGAGCTGGAATGCAGCTCTCATGCAGACTTTTAAGCAGATTAGCAGCTACGGCAGTTAGGGAAACTTTAAGGCTGACATTATTTCCAGTTGCCCACCGGGGATATGTCTGATTTCCATCTTGGAAAGCTGTTGGGTTTGCAAGGGCCAGATAAATGTTAACCGACTTTATCCAGTATGAAATAAGAGGCAAAATATAAAGAGCCTATAAGTGAGGAAAAGCTCATGATCTAACAGTTCACACCCACTGGGCACTTTAATGCTGGATCGCGCATATTCTGGCCCATAATCCATATACGCATGTAAATGTGGCTGCGTTCGGGTGAAGCTTGACTCTGTCTCAACGAGCATAGAAAGGCTTTGTGTAAACACCCCAGTTATTTGTCTCTATTTTTCTTCTTTGAAAAAGGGAAGAAAATGTATGAAAGGAAAGAAGATAACTTACAGCTATCTACATTGAGAGCATTCCTCTCCCCCCCATTGTTGACCGGTTTTTGATATACGATAGCAGCTTCATCAGGGAAGGCAGTAGGGATCCATGGAGTGCTCAATAGTTTCTTCGCCTCTAGGATTGGAGCCATCATAAACTCTGTGGGGATTCAGAATTGCAGCCATCATGACCTTTTTGAAGATTCAGGATTGCAGCTGTCATAACCTCTGTGAGGATCCAGAATAGCAGCCATCATGACCTCTTTGAAGATTCAGGATTGCAATGTGAAGGAAGGGCTCGAGGCATGCTGTCAACAAGAAGCCTCAATTTACCTAGTCCCCGTCACGCGAAATGAGACATACAGCTGTGATCCACCTCATCAATATTAAAGCAGGAGGGGGGGGGGCAGGTGTGAACTGTTGTCCATCACCTGTTTGCTCTTTGCTGCAGTGGTGGATTTGTAATATACCAACAAAGTATCTTCCAATAATAAAAGCCCATGTGGAAGGAAGCAAGTGGGCAACATAGACAGAGGAGCCCCTCAGACTCTCGACCATACACTTATTTTACTCAATAGCTGTAAAAATATACCTGGGCAGCATCTGAGATGATTAGGAATTCAATTATGGTGTTATATGGTCTTCTCAACAGGAAAAGCAAGCAAGAGGTTAGACGAACGTGCAAGTAGGTAGATTATGCCAATCAACATTTAGCATAGACTTGCAACCGTGGTAGTTGATTTGGGCTTTGGCTCAGTAGGTAATCTGATAGGTCGTGATAGGGTGAACAAGGCTAGAATTGTCGAAGTAAAGGCAGTGTGATCATATGTGAGATGGCAGTGTTCCACTACCAAAGTGTCAGTGTCTGTGACAAATGCCTTGTTGCTGGTTACTAGAAGCATAACATTTTACAAAAACATAGCACAGATTTACAGATTAAAATGCCTCCAAGGGTTTGCATAGGGTTTCCAAGAGACCTTTAGCAGCAATTCTTCCACAAGCGTGTATCAGGTGGCAATTATATCCTGGCACTTGCCCAAAGAATGAGCCAACTTCAGTCTTTCATGGAAGAACACTGGCACTGAAGGGGTTACTAAAGCTGGGATCCTCAACAGAGACTGATAAGGGACAACAAAGCCCACGAATATTTATTTTACTCATTTTTTTTTTATCTTTAAGTATTTTACCTCTGATGGACGTAAGGGTGTGGGTCCTTCCAGCTGCCCTCTTCAAAGACAGACAACACGAGTTCTTGGGAAGCAAGACAGAAGAAAAGCAAAAGACTTAACTCTGATAACCACTGGAAAAATGAACTCCTATCGAATAGTAACACATTATAATTCGACTTCTCCCTCCGTCCTTCAGCTGGGACAATAATTTCTTCAATGACCAGAAAGATCAAGCAGTACGTAGTAAGATGGACAACAACTATGTTTTGTTTATTTAGGAGTGGGCACGTACATTGGAAAAAAGAATGCATCAAACCAAAGTAATGTTCTCTCAGCATGACACAATGTTAAAAGATTAGAAACAATGGTTGTAACTGCTGGAATAGGAGCTAACAGTTCAGCACCCATTTCTTCCCCTAAGATGCCCTGAACATTGCATGCTGCTTGCAGAGCTTGTGATGATGGTAAAGTGGTAAAATACTCTGATAGCAGACAATGCTGCGTGTATTCTCTTTTAGGTGGGGAGGGGGGCATCTTGCCTTCTAGAACTATCTCACAGCTGTACTTGTGATCCTGGCTGGACAGTTTTAGTGCTATTGGTGTCTCCTTCAGGCGTCTTTTTATGGAAGATGATAAGGAGAGGCCCTGTAGATATGATAGGTGCAAATGGTAAGCATGTGTAGGCTTGCAGTCGTAACTGAAGTGTTGCTGATTCGGAAATGACATGAAATGGGCACAATCGGCGAGCTGAATTCGAACTGCTTCCTAGAACCGATTCTTTATTGGGACCGTAAATCATAGATGTAGGGGCCGATTTTGATGTCGGGCGGAATTGCTTCTGCCCAACACCGACTCGGTCCTGGGGCCGAGCGACACCCAGTCGGCGTTCCCGACTGCCTAATTAGGATGTGACCGAACACTGTTCCTACATTTCCCTATGGTAAACCAGCCGTAATGCATGCTCCCATGGGAAAATGGGAGGTGTGGTTCATCCCTGCACCCTGTGGCAGGCACCTTAAGTGCCTGCCACGGAGTCTAGGGATCAACAGGGGGGCACCATAGGTGGCCCCTTGGTCCCCAACCGGAGGCCGCACACACGAGGGTGCCCTGCTGGGGGCCCCCAAATACGCTTTCTTCGAATCCGATTCAGAGCCTATGTTTCCGATCGAAACGTCCACCTTTCCGGATGACCAAGTACAATGCGAGGAAGCCATCCGGGCTGACCAAATCGATTCAGGTAGTCCGACTCGTTCAGGGACGAATCGTGCAGCTCAATGGGGACGGCTTCCGAACGAGCGAGGACGATGACTGATTCTGACAGCAGAACCGACTCGGTTTTGCTGAGATGAAACGGCTGTGGGAATCGGACTTCAGGGGGCAGTAGTAGGCCCCCTTTCACGCGGGGCCTCTGATTCGGTCGTAGGGTGTACCTATGGGCCCCCCCTTTCCATGCATGCACAGTGTGGTGGGCACCATGGGTGCACGCTTTTCCCCACCCACCCCTTTTTTCAATGGGAGCCTGTGTTCACTTTGGGTCCAAAGGCTCCCATTGAATTCAATGGTGGTCCGACCAAATCCGGATGCATCCAAATAGCTCGGTCAGACTCCCCCGATCCGAGTCATTCGGAAAGCATTCCGGCACCGATTCGATAGGAATGCTTTCCAAACAAGACCATAATTGGCCCCATAGTTTCCATGTTGGACAGGCCGGCATGGAAACCATGCTGGAAACCGTGCATCGTAATCTCAAGGGCGGAAAGGCCCGCCCTTGAGATTACTGGCCGGCTTCCGATTGGCCGACGGGCTCTTGGAGCCCATCTGAAGCCAGCCGAATGACCAGCCGGTTTACTTTCCGACCACCTAGATCATAATTAGGCGGTCGGAAAGTAAACCGCGGGCCAAATGACCAGCCTGTTTACTTTCCGACCACCTAGATCATAATTAGGCGGTTGGAAAGTAAACCGCGGGCCAAATGACCAGCCTGTTTACTTTCCGACCGCCTAGATTATAATTAGGCGGTCAGAAAGTAAACCGCGGGCCGATTATGATGCGTCCCTGAAGGCTCCGATCGTTGGTCGGAGCCTTTACGGGCTGTATCGTAATCGGCCCCGTAGTGTTAGCCTTCAGCTATTGGAATCCAGCTAGGAACACATCCAGTCTCTGGGGATGAAACACTCTTTAATGGTATTTGCATAGTCACGTGTGGAAGGGTGTGAGTTCACACAGCAGAGAACAGCCAGGAACATGTAAATGTAGAGACACAGCAGCTCTGGGAGCTGTAGTGTGCCACATATCACTAGAATATATGGTCCATTGTGAAAAAGTGGCAACACCAGGAGCGAGGGGCGCACCAGGGCTTCACACAGGGTGAAGGTCATCACTGAAAGCTGTGGCTAACTGGTCCTCATGGAGAATGGTGACCAGTCTCTGAGAGGATCACTCAGAGAAATCCTCACATGCCCCCAGCTCTACCTTAAAGTGCAATACCTGAGTGTGGAAACATTTTCTTATGCTGTTCAGAAAGAAAATTGGTTAATGAAAGCCAAAACAACTCTACATTCTTTTTCTCACATCTTCTTGAAAACCTCTTCCTCTTATAAATAAATCGAATCAACAAAGTAATTCATCAGAATGACGTGGTTATATTACATTATTTATAAGGTTTTCTGTTCTTACTGATTTTTACAGATAAATACAGACAGAAAACAGTATGTTTCTGTCTGTATTTATTTGGAAAAATACAGAAAATGGGCTTCTTTTGAGTAACTTTTCATACTGTCCTTCATCAAATCCAGGGCAACAGCTGAGCAGATAGATATCATGGGGAGTTAAAAAACAGGATGAGATTTCCTTAAATACCAACATATGTCAACATCCATTTATTTATTTATTTATTTATTTAAACAGTTTTATATAGCGCTGGCTAGACCCGAAGGTATCAGAGCGCTTTACATAAGGTCAGCAAAGTTACAACCATAATAGCAATTACACGTTACATCAAATATGTGAGAAACATTAATGGGAGAGAAGGTGGGAACAGTAGAGTGGGAAGGGGGTGAGGGGGGCAAGAAGGGAGAGGACGAGGGGGATGAAGGAATAAGAGATAGAGGAAAAGTCAGCCAAAAGACCGAGTGGGTAGGTGACGGCTTGGGCGGTAGTCCAAGGCCAGTCTCCCCTATAGCTCTCAAAGGAAGCTCCAATGGGTATCGGTCAGACAGGTGGATAGAAAGGAGACAAGGCAAGGGCAGAACGGCAGATATACGATGAGGGGGAGGGTGGGCGAGGCAGGGAGAAAGAAACTGTGCCCAAGGTCCGGCTGGGCAGGTGACGGTCAGGGGGTGAGCCAAGTCCAATCTCCTCATTAGCTGAACAGAGCAGCTCCACCGGGCATCGGACATAATGCTCGGACTCCGCTGTCAGGATAGAGGTCATGTGTACTCAGGGATTGTCCGAGTAGTGCGGGGGGGAAGCCATGGTCCCAAAGAATTCAAGAGTCCTATTGAGGTCAGGCACAGTCCTGGAAGGGTTGAGTAATTAGAGGTTCATCAAGGGGGAGAGAGTATTTGTAGTATATTTCTAATTTTTACCTGTGGGTGTATTGTCATATAATATTTGGCTGGTTAATTTGCTAAAACACGTCAGGCATCAAAGTACGAGTGCACGTTTATAAGTTAAATACCCCCTCCCCCGCCCGCCCCGCCACACCAGATCTGTGCCGCCGCCACTGGTAAAATTTACTATTCACACACTAATGAGTGCAACAGTAGGGAAAGTGTTGGATTGCAGAGGGGTAACATTTACTATTCACACTCCAATTAGTGCAATAGTAGGGAAAGTGTTGGATTACAGAGGGGTAAAATGTACTATTCCCACTCCAGTCAGTGCAACATTAGAAACAAACAAATTCTCTTCAACAAAATAAAATAATTGCAAAAACATAGTTAACAAATATAAATCTGTAAAACCAAAAAAAACTATATTTTATATTGAACATTAAATAAAATAAATACATATGACAATGTTAAATACATATGATAAATAACTACAATCAATTATAATTAAAAATTAAAAAAATTAATTTATATAAATAATTTCATTTAAATATTATTTATTGGCAAAAAATATTTTTGAAATAATTTTGTTTTAGTTACTTTTCACCCTATATCCCTACAAAACTCACAATCCGCACCTAAAACGTAACTTTAAAAAACAAATAATTTACACTATTAACAAATATTTATCAGTAAACTAATTATCATTAACTAAAAATGAATTATGACTTAATTATAATTAATTTACTTCCCACAATATACCCCTACAAAACACACAACAGACTCCTAAAATTTAACTTAACAAAAAATGAATTACACAATTAACATAATTATAAATATAATAATTAATATCAATTAAAAAATGAATTATAACTTAAATCAAAAGAATTTACTTCCCACCTTATACCCCTACAAAACCCACAACACATGCCTAAAATGTAAATTACAAAAAAATTCCAGAAATGACATAAATTTTTTATTTTTATTTTATTTATTGAGTTTTAACATTCCATCAGTGCATATTACATATGTATTCAGTATATAACTCAATACAACAATTACAACTTGCTGAACAACACACAGTACATGCGCAGGCATATATTACAGTACATTCAATTCAAATAATGCCTTACGGGCTACCCATCTGGGGAATCAGCATCCCCCCCCCCCGGTCTTAAAAATTGACCTAACACTTGACTTATCGTAACACATCAGGGTTCTCCATCAGGTATAATGTTACAGGGCTCCAAATATTTTTGGGTCTTGAGGCGGCCGGCAGCTCCTCAGCATATATATCTAGCTGTTCTCTACAATATACAACATCTTTGAACCAGGCCGTCACTGATGGTACAGCTTTCCCACCCCAGTTCTTTGCTACTAGTCTTTTGGCCAATAATAGCGCAATAGCCACCAATTTGCGATAGCCCGGGTTAATTGCTTTAAGTAGACCCAGCAAACATACCTGTGGGGTACATTCAATCACTTCCGTAATCATCTGAGAGAGATGCTGCGTCACTTTGCCCCAATATAGCGACACATATTTATAATCCCAGGCAAGATGCATAAAGCCTGTGCCCTCTGTCCCACACCTCACACATCGCGAATCCTCCCGCAGCCCATATCGTTGTAATCGCTCTGGTGTATAGTACATCTGATGGAGAAGCTTGTAGTGAATTATCCTGAGATTACAATTCACCGTGAGGTGCCCAGTCAACGCACAGCATATCATCCAATCCTCCCATACCATCGGAGAGTCCAACAAGGCATTCCTTCTTTCATAAGCCTCAGACGTGACCATTGGGTTCTCAACGAGGGAGGTATTGTATAATCTAGTTATCAGACCCTTCCTATCCTCCATGGACAGTAGCACCTGGAGCGCGTGTAGAGCCATCGGCTCATTTGGGTACTCCGGATATATCGTCCTGATTGCCGCACGCAGTCTCGCATACACGAACCCCAACATAGCAGTGTATGGCATCTTAGCAGTGAGGGCTCCCAAGGTTATAAATTTCCCACTGGGGTAGAGTTCACCTAGTGTGGCGACCCCAGCCGCCTTCAAAGTGTCCAATGCCCCCTGTTCCTGAGCGACAGAAATGCCAGAATGTGCATCTACCAGCAAGGCCGGTGCATATAGGTGATCCCTGCCCGCCCTCACCCGTAACTCCCGCCATGCTCGAGCGGTGCAGCTCACTGTGTTTATGCATACTCTAGGGTTCAAAGGGCGGTGATAAAGCAGCGCTGCCGAGAGTGGGATTGGATGAGCATCATCCACCTCCACCGCCAGATGCGGTAAGAATCTTTGCGGAAACTGGCAGTAATGCGCAAAGTGCGCCTGCGCACACAGATATTATAGTCTCATATCTGGTGCTCCAAAGCCGCCACGTTCAAGAGGCTGCACCAGAGTATCCCAGCTGCAGCGCAGCATCTTACACGCCCACACCAGTGTCAGCAAGCATGTCTGGAGAGATTTAAAGAATGCTTTTTTTAACACTATGGGAATGTTCACGAACAAATACAGGAATCTAGGCAGTACTGTCATTTTTATTACTGCAATGCGATCTGATAGGGACAGTGGGAGATGTATCCATCTAGTTACCTGGTCGGATAGCATTGTGATCGCCCGCCCATAGTTCATTTGCACTACTACCTCTGGGTCCCTATGTATCCAAAACTCTAAATATTTAACAGATTCTGTAACCCATGTCAAAAGGAATTCCAGCTCATACGATGTGGTGCCCTGTGTCCGGGGCAATATTACCGATTTTCCGCAGTTTAAGCTGAGACCCGAGTACCCTCCGAATTTAACATACTCCCTAAGCAAGGGATCTAAATTCTCCTCGGGTTCTCGTACATACAGCAGCATGTTGTCTGCATACAAGGATATGGCTAACGGCCGCTGTCGGAATGCCAGCGCAGCCTGCCTATGCCGCTGTCTAATTTTGCACGCTAAAGGTTCCAGATCAAGAGAAAAAAGCATTGGTGAGAGCGGGCAGCCCTGCCTAGTCCCTCTGCAGATTCGGATAGGGTCTGATACAAACTTATTAACGCGGACCCTCACGGTCGGCTCGGAGTAGAGTAGACCTACCCAGTGCATGAAAGGAGAGGGAAGCCCAACACGATTCAACACCGTAAACATATAGCCCCACTGTATGGAGTCGAAGGCCTTAGCGGCATCGAGTAACACCGCAGCTGCCTTCAGTTCAGGGTCCAATTGGTGCAACAGTGCAAATAAAGTTCTCAGATTATGCGTCGTGGACCACTCCTGCACAAAACCAGATTGATCTGGTAGCACCAAAGTGGGCATCAGGGGCTGTAGTTTAATCGCAATTATTTTACCTAGGATTTTCACGTATATATTCATTAAGGAGAGAGGCCGGTGTGATTCACATCTTTTGGAGTCCATATCCGGCTTTAAGAGCATGACTATCAGGGCCTCACGCAACGTGGGTGGTAGAGTCCCGCTATCATACGCCTCCGCATATACCTCCACTTGTCTTGGGGCCAACTGGTCTACGTATGTTTTATAAAATTAATTGGGCAGGCCATCCATACCCGCTGCCTTTCCATTTGGTAATTTTTGTATGGCTTCTTTAACATCATCTACAGTTAGCGGTTGTAAAAGAAATTCCCTCTGTCCCGATGACGGCCAACCCAACGCCACATCATCAAGATAGTCAGCTATCTCAACATCCGTGGCCTCGGCCGATGCGCATATAAGTCAGCATAAAAATCAGTGAACACCGATAGTATCTCCGATGTCGTATACCATGGCTCCGAATTTTTGTCCAGCATTTCGACTATATGTCCCTGTTCTTTGAGAATTGACATAATTAATTATAAATTAAATAATGTTTATTAATTAAAAACTAAATATTAATTATAATTAATGTACTTCCCACCTACCCTGTACCGCTATAAACCCCACAACCTGCACCTAAAATTAAGAAGAAAAAAAATGTAATTTCACAATTAACATAATTAATTATCAATTACATAATTATTATTAATTAAAAACTAATTATTAACTAATTATTAACTAATAACTATTAACTAAGAATTAATTTACTTCCCACCCTGTAGCCCTATAAACCCGACAACCCACACCTAAAATTAAACAAGCATCTGCAATGCAATAGGTCTCGCATTTACGCAAGTTTGAGCTATTGGCATTGTAAATGACAATGCCTTTTATTTATGTTTTGGTTTTTAAAACATAAATAAAAGGCATTGTCATTTTCAATGCCAATAGCTTAAACTCTCACAAATGCGAGACCTATTGCATTCCAAATGATTGTTCAAAAGTGTGTGTGTGTGTGTGTGGGAGAGTTGCAAACAGAAGATAGCAGAAGGAACACAGACGGGGAAGGTGTGGGGAAGCAAAACTGAGGGTGCGGGGTAGTAAAAATGATGGCGCAGTGGCGGAAGGGGCACAGAGGGCATAGGGAAGCAACCGATGGACAGAACAATGTGGCGGGCAGGGGGAGAAAATCAAATGAGCGAGAGCAACGTTAAGCTGGGGGCAAAAGCGCACCCGTTACAGGAAATCTGAGCCGAGGAGCAATGCACAGCGAGCTGCCACTTTGGAACTGGAGAACTGCTCAGTAAAGCACTCCAATCCAGTCGGGTTCGTGCTTGCGGTTGCTGGAGAGTGTGTCCAAAGAGACAATTGCAGCCAAAGAGTTTCTTTCTTTTTTGGATCCATTTCACAGAGGAACAAATTGAGAAAAGAGGGTAAGAGCCCTTTGTTGAAGTCATGGTTTTTAGCAAGTGAGCGGAGGAGCAAACCTAAAGCATATTCATGTTTAAAAAATAAACACGCCAGAGCTAGCGGAATTTACATCACACACCTTTGACCTCCCTAAAGGCATCGCTGAGTTGCCCCCTTCTGTCTCCCATGGCCCCTGAAGAGCTCCCCGTTTGCTACGAGTTAAACAAGCCAGTGGTCACAACTGCGCATGAGCGACCCTCCTGCCCTCCTTCAGTAAGAGAAACTCATTAAAGAAAATAGTGCTTACAGACTAAAGAAGACCTACCGTGTAACAACCAAAGTAAAAGGGCCAGTCCTCATGGGAGGTTACAAATGAAGACAAGGCAGTACTAAGGAGGGACTAACAAGCCTAATAACGAATCAGAAGCCAGCATTTACGAAGGACAATGACACAAGCCAATGACAAATATGGGCGGAGAGTGGGCGGGCTTCAAGTACATACCCCAATACAGCATGGCTCTCAGAGCAGCGAATGCGATGCCCAGGCTCGACCTAAAAATATATATTTACACAATTAATATAATTAATGATCAATTAAATAAATAATATTAATTAACAACTAAATATTAATTAATTAAATTTGAATTACTTCCCACCCTGTACCCCTATAAATCCCACAACCCGTGCCTAAAATTTAAATTAAAAAAACAATTATTACACAATTAACATACCTAATTATCAATTAAATAAATAATATTAAATATAAAATAATTTATAATTTATGATAAATAAATTACTTCCCACCCTGTACCACTATAAACCCACAACCCGCTACGGTACTAAAAATCACAAAAAATAAATACATTTCGTAACTACTAAAAATGTAACAACTATATTAAAAAAAAATGTAAACCAAAAATCACATCATATACATTTAACCCTTTGGGTGCTCATGACGGGATGGTTCAGTCATGAGCACCAGTGCTCCTGTGCTCGACGGAACCATTCCGTCATGAGTACTGGCTCAGAAAATCCCTCTGGTGCAGACAGCAGAGGGATTTCCCTTTTTTTTTTTTGCCTTGGGAGGTGGGGAAGAGCTTCCCCAACCTCCCGAGGCCTATTTTTGGTTTTCCTTGCAATGACGATCGCGCGCGCAATCGTCATTGCAACGAACAATACGTTTCACAGTTTCGGTGCTTGTGGGGCTATCTCAGCCCCCGAGCACCAAAACACATGGGAGAGGTATCGTTGGAAAGGGGAGAATCTCCCCTTTCCAATGGTACCCTTCCCTAGTGGATACCTGCTTGGGGCGATCCCCAAGCAGGGATCCACCCACTAGCACCAGGGAGGGGGGAGCGGCCCGTTGGGCAAGGGCCTTTGCTCCCCCCATAAATGTTTGGCACAGACAGTCTTTCTGCACCCCCTGGGGAGCAGATGAGGGCAGTAGCCCCCAATCTGCCCCCCCTGGGGGGCAGAAAGCACCCTAGACGCCAGGGATTATTTATCTATAGGCCAGGGGTGGGGGCTGCCCAGAATGGGCATCCCAATGCCCCCACCCTACCCCCCAAAGAAGGCAAAAGACTTTCTGCCCCCCCCAGGAGGCAGATGGGGGCAATAGCCCCTGATCTGCCCCCCCGGGGGTGGGGGGGACAGAAAGCCCACTAGGCACCAGGGTTTTTTTTTTTTTTTTTATACGTAGGGGTGGGGGCTGCCCAGAATGGGTATGCCAATGTCCCCATTCCAGACAAATTGCCACAGTCTTTCTTCCCCCCCAGGAGGCAGATAGGGGCAAAAGCCCCTTATCTGCCTCCGGGGGTGGGGGCAGAAAGACCAATAGGCATCAGGGAATATATATTTTTTTAATTCAGGGGTGTGGCCTGCCCAGAATGGGCATGCCAATGCCCCCACCGTGCCCCCAAAAATGCCACAGTCTTTCTGCCCCCCCAGGAGACAGATGGTGGGAATAGCCCCTGATCTTCCCCCAGGGGGTGTCAGAGAGCCCACTAAGCGTATGCGTGGGGGTGGGGGCTGCCCAGAATGGGCATACCAATGCCCCCAAACAAATAGCCACAGTCTTTCTGCCCCCCTTAGGGGCATATCGGGGCAAACCTCCCCCTCCCCCCCGATTACCCCCCCAGGGCGGCAGAAAGCCCACTAGGCACGGACTTGTTTTTAGCAATATGCCTAACTGTGGATTTTGGGCCCTAGCGCAGCCGGCACATTGGGAATGTAGGACTTGGCCCTTTTTGGCTAAAGTTCCCTAAACTTTTTGCTTTCCCCCTAGACCTTTTTTCTGACATTGTGTTGCCAGCTTAGATGCTTTGGACACTTTGCCACTGCTAAACAGTGTCAAAGTGCAAGTGCTCCCTATATAAAGTGTAATGGTAATTGGTTGTCCATGATTGGTATGTTTGCTTTACTAGTAAAGTCCCTAGTAAAGTGCACTATGTGTGCTAGGGCTGGTAATGCAAATGCTACTAGTGGGCCTGCAGTAAAAATTGTGCCACTCACACAAGTAGTTTTAAAAAGGGAACTCAGGCCTGCCATTGCAGGGCCTGCGCGCAGTTTGTTAAACTGCCATGTTGTCTGACAAGTGCACCCACTTGCCAGACCTTACCCTTCCCTTTCTATGCACATCAGACACCCCTATGGTAGGTCCAAGGTACCCCCTGGGCAGGGTGCAGTGCATGTGAAAGGTAGGACATGTACTAAGGTGTGTACCATGTCCTGACAGTGAAATAATCTCCATTTCGTTTTTCACTGTTGAAAGGCCATCTTGCCCCTAGGACAGAATGGGGAGGCTGTGTAATATGTTTTCCAGCCTATCTTCCCAAAGGCTTAAGATGGAAAGGTGAAGTTCAGTATGCCTGAACTCACAATGTAATAACACATCTTTTTATGAAGGTGGTTTTTGCATTCTGTGTTCAGAAGCCACTCTTTTAGAAGTGGCTGAGTTTTTGTGCTCTAACATTTCTGTGTGTCTCTGCCTGGCTGTGGATTGACTGTCTGGATTTGAAAGTGATAGGATCTGGGAATGTCTTGACCCAGGGGAGGAGGTGAGACAGCAACAGGCTGACCTGCATCTGGAGTGTAGTGGGAGGAGAAGCCCCTAGAGGTGAAGAGGCCTGAGTTGCTGCTATAAAACAATTGTCCCATCTCCTGCTGAGTGATTGAGAATCCAGACCCCCACTAACCATTATTGGTTCTGATGCAGCGCGTACAATAAAAACTATTCTCCTCCCAGGTTACTTATAGGTCATCCAGGGGCAAACTATATTTCTCATATCCACATGACGATGGGGCCCATAAACATCGCCTAACACACACGCACACACTCCTGGATTTCCTTTACACCTTTATGAAATTCTGTACTCCAAGGAGAAGCATGAGAACTAAATGGAGAACACCATTTATGTACCGCTGGAAGAGCCAGGATATCTTATTACCTTAATTTGTCACTTTCTTTTAGTTATTTCTTAAGATATTCCTGCTCATTGTTTTGTCGATGAATCATTCATTTAAGAAATTAGTTCATAGTGATTAAGACCAGCTGAATCACAATAACCAATTACTTATGTCACAATCATTTAGGAAAATAACCACTGAGTCATTTTTGGGTTTAAAGAATCTTAAATTTTATATAATTTTTAAAAGCATGAAAAAGAATGTAATACTTTATTCAATTATTCATTCTTAAATTCAAATATTTATTAAGCATAATCATTTTATTGCAGAAAGGAAATTTTTGTCATGAAGCCAAAACCCTAATTACCTGCCTAGCTTCCTAATTTAGCCTAATGATTTCTAACCTAAGTTAGGAATTAGAAATAGCCTGATTCTCATACTCAACTGGAAAATTAAGACAGCAACAGCAACTTCAGCTCGTCAGCATCAGCTACCTGCAACCCGTCTCATCTAACAGTCTTTCAGCATCTCCCGCTCAGTAAGGGATCGATCAGGACCACCCAGCACTGGAAGCCACCAACACGACTCTTCAACTCCTCTCCTGACTGTGACTGCAACCGCGACTGACCCCTCCCACCAAGAGTAGGCCCTCTTATACCCTAATTCTAACTTTGCTAACTAACTGTTGCAACATTAATAACACGCTTTTCTTTCATTGGTCCATGCATGTCAGCTTATTCATTCTTTTAATCAAGTTCTCTTGGATTCAAGGGTCCTTGGATCATTTCCTTTCCCATACGCTTAAACATTTTCATCCGTTTCGATCAGTACATTTGTAACTTCTTTCGACACATTCGAGAACTCCGCAGTCATTGTCCTTTCTCTTAAACTTGTTTCCCACGGGCCTTCTGCTGATCATCATGGCACACTATCAGTTCAATTAGGTCACACCAGCCTTGACCATTTCTTGCATCCTAGCGTCTCAGTAACCTCACGAGGTTTTAGCTTTTTCTCCGTTTTCATCCCATATCACGTGTCCCCTTGCGCCTGCGCACATCTTCCCACTGGCGGCCATTTTATATCGCCACTCGGTTATACTTTTAGAAGCACTAATTTGAGGCAAACAAAACATAATTCAAATAGAGAAAAATATCCCTTTCGTTTCCCTCCCGTCGTCTACGTACCCCAATTAGTTGTTACCTAGCAGAAAGCAACATTTAAGCTGTTCCTTACTTACCATCACTATTGTTTTTGCAACGACACGTTTTATTTCTATGAAGCACAAACATGCATTTATTTTTAATTAGTACGCATTTATTTTTACGTTATAATTAGACACACGGACATCCATTAATAGATTATTTAGCACATACATTGGCATATTACCATTCCCACACATACAGTGTTGATTAATACATTTAAACAAACATTTTATTTAATTAATTATAAAATTTGTTAGGGGTTAAATTTTTTTATTTTTCCTGCTCCATCAGTTCCATTCCGCTGGACCTTCGGAGCGAGCTTAATCATCTGGCATTCCGGAAACAACTCAAGACGTTGCTTTTCCCTTAGTGCACTCGGTTCTCTGGTTATGGCTCAGCGCTGGGATGCTTCCGGGTAGCCATGCGCTATACAAGTGCCCATTCATTCATTCACTGGCAGGGAGGCACCCAGAACTGGTTTGAACAGGGGTCAGTGCCCCCTGAACACAAAGACTTCAAAGCCATTGAGGGGTATAACTATGAGAGCTGAAGTCCCTGAACTTTGGAGAATGGCTTGATCAAGATTGAACAAGACTGGAGCTACTTTGTGGTCAAGAGGAACCTTTGCCAAGGAAGAAACAACTGAAGAGACTGAAGGATAGGACTGACCCTTGCTGTGTGTTCTGGGGCTGGCCTGCAGTTTGCTGTTTTAACCAAGGAAAGGCTAAAGGGACTTTGCTGTGTGCTGTGTCCCCCTGCTTGAAAGGACTTTGCTGTGTGCTGTGTCCTGAAGTAACTTATCCCCAAGGGCCCGAGGTGAGCTGGCTCCCTGTTGCGGAAACTCAGGAACACAAAAGTTTCCAGGAGAGTCTCAGCGACGCTGTGTGCGTGTGCTTGTTGCAGCCTGAGACCCTCGTAAGAAGTGCCCTGTGATCGTGGGCACATGGAGTCCAAGCGAGGATCAGCGACGCTGTGTGCGTGTGCTTTTTGCAGCCTGAACCTTTTGTGAGGATTGTCCAGTTATCGTGTGCACCGGAATCCAAGTGAGTCTCATCGACGCTGTGTGCGTGTGCTTTGTGCAGCGTGAGACCTTCGTGAGAATTGCCTTGTTATCGTGCACACCCGGAATCCAAGTGAGTCTCATCGACGCTGTGTGCGTGTGCTTTGTGCAGCGTGAGACCTTCGTGAGGATTGCCTTGTTATCGTGCACCGGAGTCCAAGTGAGTCTCATCGACTCTGTGTGCGTGTGCTTTGTGCAGCGTGAGACCTTCGTGAGGATTGCCTTGTTAACGTGCACCCGGAGTTAAAGTGAGTCTCAGCGACGCTATGCGCGTGATCTTCGTGCAGCGTGAGACCTTCGTGTGGAGTGCCTGGTGATCGTGCACCCGAAGCTCAAGGGAGTCTCAGCGACGCTGTGTGCGTGTGCCCTGTGGCAGCCTGAGATCTTCGTAGCATTAGCGGCCCGGACCAGCAGCCTCGGAGGAGCTGAGCCGCCGGCCCGAGCCCGCCGTTGCCAATTCACAAAGATTGCTTCTGAGGCCCAAGTCGCTGGAAGAGGAGAGGAGAGTGGGTTCGCGCCCCCCAGGTAACGTGTGTCGACTCCTGGGGCGGGGGGCGGGGTGCGGGCTCGGAGGGAGACGCTCTCGGCCTCTCTCTCATTTCAGCAGCGCGAGCCTCTGCTTCGGCTCGTATCGCGGCCCGTATTGCCAAGGGAGTGGCAGTACCGGAGTGCGGAGCTGCACTTTTTGTTACACCATACCCGTGTCGGGGGCAACTGTTGACAGAGGCTGACTGCGAGTCAGAAGGAGTGGTGGAGAGACCGCCTGAGGCACCGTGATCGGTGCCGGAGTGTATTACGGAATTACTCCATAACGGAGTACCTGTTTGTCGTATTACACATTGCATCATTTCCTGCATAACGAACTACCTGATTAGTGTATGACGCATGGCATTGTTTCTGCATAACGAACTACCTGATTGTCGTATGACGCATTGCATTGTTTCTGCATAACGAACTTCCTGATTAGCGTATTACGCATTGCATTACTCCTGCATAACGGACTACCTGATTAGTGTATTACGCATTGCCTTACATCTGTATAACGACGTACCTGGTGGTTGTATTACGCATTGCATTATTTTACATTGCAAAGTACCTGATTGTTGTGTTACGCATCGCATTATTTTTACATCGCAAAGTGCCTGATTGTTGCGTACGCATTGCATTATTTTTACATTGCAAAAGTGCCTGATTCTAGCATTACGATCTGCATAACATGGTGTTAGGATTACAGTAGAATGTTTAGAAGTGAACATTAATATCGCCAGAACTTACGAGGGCTGGCTGCTTAACAACCGGCTAGGAGGAATATTACAAATACGCATATGTTGGATTTATATCGTGTGGTCTTATCGTATATCATTTTATATAAAATTTATACTCGTTTTTATAAAACTCGTGTGGAGTCTATTTGTGGTGTCATCATTGGGTTGCTGTGAGCGTGGTTGCAAATACTTTACACATTTGCCTTGAAGATAAGCCTGGCTGCTTGTGCCAAGCTACCAAGGGGGTGAGCGGGGGCTATCTCAGAAGGTGACCTTCCTTTCCCTGACGTGGAACCGCGGGTCCCTATTTGGCCTAAGGTACCTACCTCAGCTAACCAGGGATCCCGGGTCTAACAGGAAACCTAGCAAACCTGTATATATTTGAAAACTAGACACCAAGGGGAATCCAGGATGGGGTGACTTGTGTGCCTCTCACCAGGTTCTGTTACCCAGAATCCCTTGCAAACCTCAAACTTTTTTTTAAAAAAACACATTTTCCTCACATTTCAGTGACGGAAAGTTCTGGGATCTGCGTGGATCCACAAATTCCACCCACCCCGCATTCCCCAAAGTCTTCCGATAAAAATTGTACCTCACTTGTGTGGGTAGGCCTAGTGCCCGCAACAGGAAACGGCCCAAAACGCAACGTGGACACCACATTTATACAGTGAAAAGGGACCCTTTTTTTGCAAAGTGCCTAGCTGTAGATTTTGAACCCTAGCTCTGCCGGCACCTAGGGAAACCTAGCAAACCTATACATATTTTAAAACTAGACACCCAGGGGAATCCAGGATGGGGTGACTTCTCTGGCTCTCACCAGGTTCTGTTGCCCAGAATCCCTTGCAAACCTCAAACTTTGTAAAAAAAAAAAACATTTTCCTCACATTTCTGTGATGGAAAGTTCTGGAATCTGCGTGGATCCACAAAATTCCACCCACCCCGCATTCCCCAAAGTCTTCATAGAAAAATGGTACCTCACTTGTGTGGGTAGGCCTAGTGCCCGCGACAGGAAACGGCCCAAAACGCAACATGGACACACCACATTTTCAGAGTGAAAACTGACCCTTTTTTTGCAAAGTGCATAGCTGTAGATTTTGAACTTTAGCTCAGCAGGCACTTAGCTAAACCTAGGAAACCTATACATTTTTGAAAATTAGACACCCAGGGGAATCTAGGATGGGGTGACTTCTCTGGCTCTCACCAGGTTCTGTTACCCAGAATCCCTTGCAAACATCAAACTTTGTAAAAAAGACACATTTTCCTCTCATTTCTGTGAATGAAAGTTCTGGAATCTGCGTGGATCCACAAATTTCCTACCACCCAGCGTTCCCCCAGGTCTCCTGATAACAATGGTACCTCACTTGCGTGGGTGGGTCAAGTACCCTCGACAGGCAAGGGCCCAAAACGTATTGAGGAGACATCAAAATTACATATCACAAAACAACCTGGTTTTGCAAGGGGGGGTCACCTGGGTTTTTGGCCCCAGGCTTGGCGGCCATCTTGGGAAACCTACCAATCCCAAACATTTCTGAAAACTAGACACCCGGGGGAGTCCAGCGAGGTATGGCTTGCATGGGCCCCCAACGTTTTCCTACCCAGAATCCCCTGCAAAACTCAAATTTAGCTGAAAAATCCAATTTTTCTCAAACTTCTGTGTGGGAAAGTTCAGGAATCTGCATGGATCCATAAATTTCCTACCACCCAGAGTTCCCCCAGGTCTCCCGATAAAAATGGTACCTCACTCGTGTGGCTGGGTCAAGTACCCGCGACAGGCAAGGGCCCAAAACGTATTGAGGAGACATCAAAATTACCTATCACAAAACAACCTGGTTTTGCAAGGGGGTTCACCTGGGTTTTTGGCCCCGGGCTCGGCGGCCATCCTGGGAAACCTACCAAACCCACACATTTCTGAAAATAGACACCAGGGGGAGTCCAGCGAGGTATGGCTTGCGTGGACCCCCCAAAGTTTTCCTACCCAGAATCCCCTGCAAACCTCAAAATTAGCTGAAAAAATCTAATTTTTCTCAAATTTCTGTGTGGGACAGTTCTGGAATATGCATTGATCCACAAATTTCCTACCACCGAGCATTCCCCCAGATCTCCCGATAAAAATGGTACCTCACTCGCGTGGGTGGGTCAAGTACCCGCGACAAGCAAAAGCCCAAAACGTATAGAGGAGACATCAAAATTACCTATCACAAAACAACCTGGTTTTGCAAGGGGGTCACCTGGGTTTTTGGCCCCGGGCTCGGCGGCCATCTTGGGAAACTACCAAACCAACACATTTGTGAAACCTAGACACCCGGGGGAATCCAGCGAGGTATGACTTGCGTGGATCCCCCAATGTTTTCCTACCCAGAACCCCCTGCAAACCTCAAATTTAGCTGAAAAAAATACATTTTCCACATATTTTTGTGTGGAATCACCGTGCCGGCACAAATGTCCTACCCCACAGCATTCCCCTCAGTCTCCCGAGTAAAATGATACCTCACTTGTGTGGGTGTCCAATGCAGAATTGGCTAAAAATTTATTTTTTTTAAAATGCAGCGCTTAGAATTCTTGGTGCTATACACATAATCCCTATGTTTTTGGCTCTTCCCAGTCACAGGCCCTTGCCCCACCCACACAGGTGAGGTATCATTTTACTCGGGAGACTGAGGGGAACGCTGTGGGGTAGGATATTTGTGCCTGCACAGTGATTCCACACATAAATATGTGGAAAATGTGTTTTTTTCAGCTAAATTTGAGGTTTGCAGGGGATTCTGGGTAGGAAAACGTTGTGGGATCCATGCAAGCCATACCTCGCTGGGCTCCCCCGGGTGTCTAGTTTTTAGAAATGTGTGGGTTTGGTAGTTTCCCAAGATGGCCGCCGAACTCGGGGCCAAAAACCCAGGTGACCCCCCTTGCAAAAACAGGTTGTTTTGTGATAGGTAATTTTGATGTCTCCTCAATACTTTTTGGGCCCTTGCCTGTCGCGGGTACTTGACCCACCCACGTGAGTAAGGTAACCATTTTTATCGGGAGACCTGGGGGAACGCTGGGTGGTAGGAAATTTGTGGATCCATGGAGATTCCAGAACTTTCCCACACAGAAATTTGAGAACAATTTGATCTTTTCAGCTAAATTTGAGGTTTGCAGGGGATTCTGGGTAGAAAAACGTTGGGGGGGGTTCACGCAAGCCATACCTCGCTGGACTCTCCTGGGTGTCTAGTTTTCAGAAATGTGTGGGTTTGGTAGGTTTCCGAAGATGGCCGCCAAGTCCGGGGCCAAAAACCCAGGTGATCCCCCTTGCAAAACCAGGTTGTTTTGTGATAGGTAATTTTGATGTCTCCTCAATACGTTTTGGGCCCTTGCCTGTCGCGGGTACTTGACCCACCCATGCGAGTGAGGTACCATTTTTCTCGGAAGACTTTGGGGAATGCGGGGTGGGTGGAATTTTGTGGATCCACGCAGATTCCAGAACTTTCCACCACAGAAATGTGAGGAAAATGTGTTTTTTTTTTTACAAAGTTTGAGGTTTGCAAGGGACTCTGGGTAACAGAACCTGGTGAGAGCCAGACAAGTCACCCCATCCTGTATTCCCTTGGGTGTCTATAGTTTTCAAAAATGTATAGGTTTGCTAGGTTTCCCTAGGTGCCGGCAGAGCTAGGGTTCAAAATCTACAGCTAGGCACTTTGCAAAAAAGGGTCAGTTTTCACTGTGAAAATGTGGTGTTTCCACGTTGCGTTTTGGGCCGTCTCCTGTCGCGGGCACTAGGCCTACCCACACAACTGAGGTACCATTTTTCTCTGAAGACTTTGGGGAATGCGGGGTGGGTGGAATTTTGTGGATCCACGCAGATTCCAGAACTTTCCACCACAGAAATGTGAGGAAAATGTGTTTTTTTCACAAAGTTTGAGGTTTGCAAGGGATTCTGGGTAACAGAACCTGGTGAGAGCCAGAAATGTCACCCCATCCTGGATTCCCTGGGTGTCTAGTTTTAAAATATGTATAGGTTTGCTAGGTTTCCCTAGGTGCCGGCAGAGCTAGGGTTCAAAATCTACAGCTAGGCAATTTGCAAAAAAAGGGTCAGTTTTCAGTGTAAAAATGTGGTGTCCACGTTGCGTTTTGGGCCGTTTCCTGTCGGGGACACTACGCCTACCCACACAAGAGAGGTACCATTTTTCTTGGAAGACTTTGGGGAATGCGGGGTGGGTGGAATTCTTTGGATCCACGCAGATTCCAGAACTTTCCACCACAGAAATGTGAGGAAAATTTGTTTTTTTTTACAAAGTTTGAGGTTTGCAAGGGATTCTGGGTAACAGAACGTGGTGTGAGCCAGACAAATCACCCCATCCTGGATTCCCGTGTGTCTCGTTTTCAAAAATTTATAGGTTTGCTAGGTTTCCCTAAGTACCGGCAGATCTAGGGTTCAGAATCTACAGCTAGGCACTTTGCAACAAAAAGGTCAGTTTTCAATGTGAAAATGTGGTGTGTCCACGTTGCGTTTTGGGCCGTTTCCTGTCACGGGCACTTGACCCACCCACGTGAGTGAGGTACCATTTTTCTCGGAAGACTTTGGGAAATGCAGGGTGGGTGGAATTTTGTGGATCCACGCAGATTCCAGAACTTTCCACCACAGAAATGTGAGGAAAATGTGGGTTTTTTGACAAAGTTTGAGGTTTGCAAGGGATTCTGGGTAACAGAACCTGGTGAGAGCCAGACAAGTCACCCCATCCTGTATTCCCTTGGGTGTCTATAGTTTTCAAAAATGTATAGGTTTGCTAGGTTTCCCTAGGTGCCGGCAGAGCTAGGGTTCAAAATCTACAGCTAGGCACTTTGCAAAAAAAGGGTCAGTTTTCACTGTGAAAATGTGGTGTTTCCACGTTGCGTTTTGGGCCGTCTCCTGTCGCGGGCACTAGGCCTACCCACACAACTGAGGTACCATTTTTCTCTGAAGACTTTGGGGAATGCGGGGTGGGTGGAATTTTGTGGATCCACGCAGATTCCAGAACTTTCCACCACAGAAATGTGAGGAAAATGTGTTTTTTTTCACAAAGTTTGAGGTTTGCAAGGGATTCTGGGTAACAGAACCTGGTGAGAGCCAGAAATGTCACCCCATCCTGGATTCCCCTGGGTGTCTAGTTTTAAAATATGTATAGGTTTGCTAGGTTTCCCTAGGTGCCGGCAGAGCTAGGGTTCAAAATCTACAGCTAGGCAATTTGCAAAAAAAAGGGTCAGTTTTCAGTGTAAAAATGTGGTGTCCACGTTGCGTTTTGGGCCGTTTCCTGTCGGGGACACTACGCCTACCCACACAAGAGAGGTACCATTTTTCTTGGAAGACTTTGGGGAATGCGGGGTGGGTGGAATTCTTTGGATCCACGCAGATTCCAGAACTTTCCACCACAGAAATGTGAGGAAAATTTGTTTTTTTTTACAAAGTTTGAGGTTTGCAAGGGATTCTGGGTAACAGAACGTGGTGTGAGCCAGACAAATCACCCCATCCTGGATTCCCGTGTGTCTCGTTTTCAAAAATTTATAGGTTTGCTAGGTTTCCCTAAGTACCGGCAGATCTAGGGTTCAGAATCTACAGCTAGGCACTTTGCAACAAAAAGGTCAGTTTTCAATGTGAAAATGTGGTGTGTCCACGTTGCGTTTTGGGCCGTTTCCTGTCACGGGCACTTGACCCACCCACGTGAGTGAGGTACCATTTTTCTCGGAAGACTTTGGGAAATGCAGGGTGGGTGGAATTTTGTGGATCCACGCAGATTCCAGAACTTTCCACCACAGAAATGTGAGGAAAATGTGGGTTTTTTGACAAAGTTTGAGGTTTGCAAGGGATTCTGGGTAACAGAACCTGGTGAGAGCCAGACAAGTCACCCCATCCTGTTTCCCCTGGGTGTCTAGTTTTCAAAAATGTATAGGTTTGCTAGGTTTCCCTAGGTGCCGGTAGAGCTAGGGTTCAAAATCTACAGCTAGGCACTTTGCAAAAAAAGGGTCAGTTTTCACTGTGAAAATGTGGTGTTTCCACGTTGCGTTTTGGGCCGTCTCCTGTCACGGGCACTAGGCCTACCTACACAAGTGAGGTACCATTTTTCTCTGAAGACTTTGGGGAATGCGGGGTGGGTGGAATTTTGTGGATCCACGCAGATTCCAGAACTTTCCACCACAGAAATGTGAGGAAAATGTGTTTTTTTTTACAAAGTTTGAGGTTTGCAAGGGATTCTGGGTAACAGAACCTGGTGAGAGCCAGAAATGTCACCCCATCCTGCATTCCCCTGGGTGTCTAGTTTTAAAATATGTATAGGTTTGCTAGGTTTCCCTAGGTGCCGGCAGAGCTAGGGTTCAAAATCTACAGCTAGGCAATTTGCAAAAAAAGGGTCCGTTTTAAGTGTAAAAATGTGGTGTCCACGTTGCGTTTTGGGCCGTTTCCTGTCGGGGACACTACGCCTACCCACACAAGAGAGGTACCATTTTTCTTGGAAGACTTTTGGGAATGCGGGGTGGGTGGAATTCTTTGGATCCACGCAGATTCCAGAACTTTCCACCAGAGAAATGTGAGGATTTTTTTTTTTTTTTTACAAAGTGTGAGGTTTGCAAGGGATTCTGGGTAACAGAACCTGGTGAGAGACAGACAAGTCACCCCATCCTGGATTCCCCTGGGTATCTAGTTTTCAAAAATGTATAGGTTTGCTAGGTCTCCCTAGGTGCCGGCAGAGCTAGGGTTCAAAATGTACAGCTAGGCACTTTGCAAAAAAAGGGTCAGTATTCACTGTGAAAATGTGGTGTGTCCACGTTGTGTTTTGGGCCGTTTCCTGTCGTGGGCACTAGGCCTACCCACACAAGTGAGGTACCATTTTTCTCTGAAGACTTTGGGGAATGCGGGGTGGGTGGAATTATGTGGATCCACGCAGATTCCAGAACTTTCCACCACAGAAATGTGAGGAAAATGTGTTTTATTTTTACAATTTTGAGGTTTGCAAAGGATTTTGGGTAACAGAACCTGGTGAGAGCCAGACAAGTCACCCCATCCTGGATTCCCCTGGGTGTCTAGTTTTCAAAAAGTATAGGGTTGCTAGGTTTCCCTAGGTGCCGGCAGAGCTAGGGTTCAAAATCTACAGCTAGGCACTTTGAAAAAAAAGGGTCAGTTTTCACTGTGAAAATGTGGTGTGTCCAGGTTGCGTTTTGGGCCGTTTCCTGTTGCGGGTACTAGGCCTACCCACACAAGTGAGGTACCATTTTTCTGGGACGACTCTGGAGAATGCGGGGTGGGGGGAATTTTGTGGATCCACGCAGATTCCAGAACTTTCCACCACAGAAATGTGAGGAAAATGTGGTTTATTTTGACAAAGTTTGAGGTTTGCAAGGGATTCTGGGTAACAGTACCTGGTGAGAGCCAGACATGTCACCCCATCCTGGTTTCCCCTGGGTGTCTAGTTTTCAAAAATGTATAGGTTTGCTAGGTTTCCCTAGCTGCCGGCAGAGCTTGGGTTCAAAATCTAGAACTAGGCACTTTGCCAAAAAAGAGTCAGTTTTCACTGTATAAATGAAGTGTGTCCACGTTGCGTTTTGAGCCGTTTCCTGTTGCGGGCAGTAGGCCTACTCACACAAGTGAGGTACCATTTTTATCGGGAGACTTAGGGTAACACAGAATTGTAGAGCAACTGTTATTACCTATTGACTTTCAATGCATTTCTGCCTTCCAAATGAAAGACAATGTGTAAAAAAGAAGTCACTTTGAAAAATGTCCCATAATTCTCATGCTAGTATGAGTACTACAATTTCGGAAATGTGCAAATAGCTACTGTTTCTAAACTCTATATTTTGTTCCAATTTCAGAAATACATAGGTGTCTTTCATCCCGATTTTTCACTATATATATTTTCCCAAATTAATTGCTATATACCCGGTACATAATAAAAAAACATTGCAAGACGCTGCTCAGTTATTGGCTCTGGGTTCGTCGGGTTCTTGGTGAACCTACAAGTCCTATATATCCCCACAACCAGAAAGGTCCAGTGGATGTAACGGCATATTGCTTTCAAACATCTGTCATAATTACAAGAAGTTACAGGTAAAAACGTTGGACAAATGGCTGTTTTTTTCAACTCATTTTCAATTTTTCCTATTTTCAACTGTTAGTTTCTATAAAGAAACCTTGAAGGATCTACACAAAGGACCCCTTGCTGAATTCAGAATTTAGTCTAATTTTCTAAAATGTATAGCTTTCAAGGATCCATTATTGCTTTCATACCCATTTCTACCATTAACTAGAAAAGGTTGAAAGCACAAAAAATAGCAAAAATAGGATATGTCCCAGTAAAATGCCAAAACTGTGTAAAAAATGTTGGTTTTCTGACAAAAGTCTGTCAGTCCCTGAAAACTGGGAGAATTGTGATTTCAGCCCCACAAACCCTTTGTTGATACCATTTGCAGGGAAAAAACCAGACGCTTTCATTTGCAGCACTTTTTTCCCATTTTTCAAAAAAAAAAAACATTTAGCTGTATTTTGGCTAATTTCTGGGTCCCCTCCAGGGGAATCCACAAACCCTGGGAACCTTTAGAATCCCCATGATGTTGGAAGAAAAGGACGCAAATTTGGCGTGGATACCTTATGTGGTCAAAAAGTTACAGGGGCCTAAGCGCGAACTACCCCAAATAGCCAAAAAAAGGCTTAGCACAGGGGGGGAAGGCCTAGCAGCGAAGGGGTTAAAATATATACTAAAATACATAACAATAATTTTAAAACGATATTATAAACTATAGTTTTGTAAACGATATTAATAACTTTTGTATTTTAAAAATCGATATTACTTACCTTAAAATTGATATTTTGGTATGACGATATTTTAACTTTGATATTTTGTCTGAATACCCTCGTTGGGAACATGCCTCTGGAGAGAACTAAGGGCTTGTCAGTACCTCGAACACTCCCACCTTGAGTCTCAAAAATTAACCCAAATTGTCCAACATGTTGGAAATCTGGGAGCTTGCTGTCCCATGCCACCAACTGAAACTACTAACCAGTAAACAACTGTATGTCTGCTCCTTTACACAAGACACCTCCTTTACACAAGACACCAACAGCAAAGAGCTCTTCAACATCGTGAAGGAACTCTCCAACCCCAGCTCCAACACCAACGACATCCAGCCGTCGCGAGACCTGTGCGACTCACTGGCCACCTTCTTCCACCGCAAAATCGCCGACATCCACGACAGCTTCAACACCAAGACCGCCCCGGCAACCACCGAGACCACTGCCCCCACAACCACCAACCGCCTGCTCTCCTGGACCAACATCAACGATGAGGACACCAGCGAGATCATGAACACCATCCACTCCGGTTCACCGCTAGACCCGTGCCCTCACCACATCTTCAACAAAGCCAGTACAGCCATCGCGCCCCATCTCTGGAAATTAATCAACCTCTCCTTCGAGACAGCAACCTTCCCGGAAAGCTGGAAGCACGCCGAGATCACCGCCTTACTCAAGAAACCCAAGGCAGACCCCAAGGACCTCAAGAACTTCCGACCCATCTCTCTGCTCCCGTTCCCCGCAAAGGTCACCGAGAAAATCGTCAACAAACAACTGACCCGCTACCTCGAGGAGAACAACATCCTGGACCCTTCCCAGTCCGGCTTCCGCAGCAACCACAGCACCGAAACCGCCCTCATCGCCGCCACCGATGACATCAGGACCCTGCTAGACAACGGAGAAACAGCAGCCCTCATCCTCCTGGACCTATCAGCAGCCTTCGACACGGTCTGCCACCACACACTACGAACACGCCTTCACGACGCCGGGATCCAAGAGAAGGCCCTGGACTGGACCACATCCTTCCTTTCCGGCAGAACACAAAGCGTCCGCCTCGCCCCCTTCTGATCCAAGGCCACCAAGATCATCTGCGGCGTACCCCAAGGCTCCTCCCTCAGCCCAATGCTGTTCAACATCTACATGGCACCCCTCGCCCACGTCGCCCGACAGCACAACCTCAACATCATCTCCTACGCCTACGACACCCAGCTGATCCTCTCCCTCACCAAAGACCCTCACACCGCCAAAGCCCACCTCCACGAAGGAATGAAGGCCGTCGCCGAATGGATGAGGACCAGCCGCCTGAAGCTGAACTCGGACAAGACGGAGGTCCTCATCCTTGGTTCCAACCCTTCAGCCTGGGACGACTCCTGGTGGCCAACATCACTGGGAACAGCCCCGCCACCCACCGACCACGTACGCAACCTAGGGGTCATCCTCGACCCCACCCTCTCCATGACTAAGCAGGTCAACGCCGTTTCCTCATCCTGCTTCAACATCCTCCGAATGCTCCGCAGGATCTTCAAGTGGATCCCCACCGAAACAAGAAAAACAGTCACCCAGGCCCTCGTCACCAGCAGGCTGGACTACGGAAACGCCCTCTACGCAGGAACGACGGCTAAGCTCCTGAGACGGCTGCAACGCATCCAGAACGCCTCTGCACGTCTTATCCTCGACATCCCCCGACGCAGCCACATCACACCCCACCTGAGAGACCTGCACTGGCTCCCTGTCAACAAGAGGATAACCTTCAAGCTCCTCACCCACGCACACAAAGCACTCCACAACTCCGGACCAGCCTACCTCAACAGACGACTCAGCTTCTACACCCCCACCCGCCAGCTCCGCTCGACCAGCCTCGCCCTCGCCACAGTCCCCCGCATCCGGAAAACGACCGCCGGCGGCAGATCCTTCTCCCACCTCGCCGCCAAGACCTGGAACACCCTCCCCACCAACCTCCGACAGACCCAAGACCTACTGGCCTTCAGAAGGCTCCTCAAGACCTGGCTCTTCGATCAGTAGCAGCACCACCCCCCTCTTCCCCCAGCGCCTTGAGACCCTCGCGGGTATGTAGTGCGCTTTATAAGTGACATGATTGATTGATTGATTGCCTGTCACCCTCACACACGCCAGCACTTTATTACATCCCTAAGCACAAAACTCTATTCAACTCTACCTGAGAGAAGCAATTTCGCTTAAGACAAAACAGGACCTGGCAAGATTAAGATTCGGACAGTTTGACATAGCTGAAATAAAGCTGAAATAAAGCTGTCCTGAAAGTTCACTCACCCACCCAACAGCTGTCACTTCTGCCCATACAAGACGGAATCCCTGGCTTATGTTCTCCGCTGTTGCAAGGGTTTTGTGGAAGAGTGCATAAAATGTTTAATACCTTTGTTTAAACATTTAACCATCCAATCATGCAGCAGCGCAATATTGAAATGTTTTAACATTTCCGATAATCAACTAGCTAGTGGAATGGTGAATTTTTTTAATGCAAACTTAGCTAAAAAGACTGCTCGAAAATGTATTATCAATTGATGGTATGTGTAAAGTTTAATTTTAATAGTCTTTGTAATGTCTTGAATTTTAAATGTTGTAATGGTTTAAAATAATCACACAATAAAAGATTTGAAGCAATCACAACTTGACCTAGCCCTGTGGACTACTGATCACTCACTTAATGCTTTTGGTTGTTTGGTGTATCCTTCCACCTCAACTACATGAGGGACTTCTTTACAACTATAGCCTTTTCTGCCCACTCCCGCTGGCTCCCTCGCATGAGACTCACTCTGTTCCTACCTGCCACTCCATCCTTCCACTTACGTGTTCTTCATTCCCTCGTCCTCCCAACTGCCGCCTTCTTTTATCCCCCTTCCATCCCTCACTCCTTGCTCTCTGGGCACCATCTATCCTATCTCCCTCCTGCCCCTCCCCCATGTGCCCTTTGTCCTCCTCGTCTACTCATCCCTCCCAGTGGTTTCTCAGAAGTGCCACAGAGACCGAGTCATTGGCGGCCCTCACGGGGCAGAACCTGCAGCACACGCTCCACTTGTTGCTTCACAGTGGTAGTGGAGGTGTGCCAGCTAAGCAGCACCAACTTCTAGGCTGATGATGTGCTTGGAAACAGGGGTGACAGGTCATTATTTTTCCTTTCTCTGTGGCTCTAGATACCTCTAACTGCTGCTGCTCACATTGTTCTGGTAAATAACGCCTTTTGTTTTCCGGGAAGCATTAACCCATTAGCAGAGAGATGCTGGCATTTGCATCTGAATGGCTGCCTCTGGCTTCTCACCCACCAATCTGTGAACCCGTGGTTGCCTACAAGAAGAAAAAAAAGGCAGAAATCTAGGAACTAGATTAAAAAATGTATTTTCTCAACTCTGCGCTTTGGCACCAACTATTTTTATTTCTCCCAACCAACAGCATGTTGCATTGAGGGGCTTGTAGTTTTGCTTTTAACAGTTTTTTGATGGGCTCAAAAAACCAGCATACAAAATTTTGGCTAAAATATCAAAATTGGCTGAAGATGTTATACATGATGTCAAATCACTTGTTGGCTATCTTTTAACATTTTACAAAGTCATCTACTCCACTTCAATAACTGCTTGTTTCATGCGTAAAACCAATAGTAAGCTTATCTCACATATTTTGTTAGGGTTTGCTTCTTACTTGTGCATTAAAACAAGCATTGGCAATGTGAATCATTGTTTCTTAAGTGTAGTGGAAAGTTTCACAACACAAAAAAGATACAACATGGACAGCAGCAACACAATGTTCCTGAACACAAAGGACATAATAAGTTATGGACAAGTGGCAGCAGTACATGATTGTCTTATACATTCAGGACAGGTACAACACAGGTAAGTAACACACTGAAGAGAGAGTGAGAGGCGTTATGCACTGTTGTACGATTTCCATAAACAGACAAACATAAGAAGTACAAAGCTCCTGGAAGAAAGAGCCAAACCTCTTATGGAATTACCATACACTCATGTCCTTTTATAGTATGATGAACACTCACCTGCCTTATGTGGTAGGCTTCATTAGTGGGTTTCATATCTTGCACTGGGAAGCATTCAAGAGTACTAATGTTCACTGGTTGTACAATCTACTAGTCACCGGTTCCCTAGTTTGGGTGTAGTTAGGGCACTTATGTTGAAATTTATGTTTTTCCTTTGTTGAGCTGTCAGACCTATAATACAATTGTATGTGGAGGAGCTAAAAAACCTTTTCGATGTTGTCACCCTGCCAGAAGATTAAAAACAGGAGGACTGAGCAACGGACCCTTTTTCTTTTTTCCATCAACATATTTTGGTGCTCAAATATTGCACTTTGAGGTTCGGAATCTTCCCCATGAGTATAGGTATCTCACAAATAGTGTGAACAAGTCCCTGCTTCAAAGAGCATGTTCACCATCCTCAGACGGGGGCATTGGGGGTTGATAGGGCAGATTTTTTAGGACCCACACCTTGAAGAGGCCTCACAAAGTACTACTGGTGAGGCTGTCAGCACGTGCAGCGTTTGATAAGACAAGTCCCTATAATCATAGTCTGCGCAATGAAACAGGTTATGTCATGCTGGCTAGGCCTTTGTTGTTATAGATGTAGCAACATTATGATCTATTAAACAATATACATGAATGTTTTTTATACGGTGCTCACCTCAAACTGATTTATCTCAAGGAGCTCTTAAATCAGATGATCACAGAAAAGGAGGCAGAGGGAAGAAAAGTAATTGCCTAATGGTCACACAGTTTGGTCAAGCTGGGAAGGCTGTGATTGCAACCAGAGCCTCTGGATTAGGGCCCCGCAAATTGCTTTTGTCCTGGGTCCAACAAAAGCATCTGACTGGCCTGGGCATGTTATACCAGTGGATTCAAACACCCCTCTTCATAGAACAGGCAAATAGTGCAATCTTCCCTCCTTCAGAAGACCGGTACTGCTTGGGTAGCATCAGCACTCGTTTTTCCCTACACAGGACAGGTAAGACAATTGAGCAGTTCAAGCAAGAATTCAGAGGCGGGCACGGACTCGGGCCGCCGCCGATTATGGCGGTCGTGACGGTCCTCCGCAGACGGGTGGGAGGCGGGGCTGCGCGGCGCACAACAGTGACGCGGCGCCCCAGTCTTCCCCTGATTGGCCACCGGGTGCGTGAACCGGAAGCGCATGACAGCGCTTCCGGTTCACGCATTAGGAGAACGTCGGGGAAGCCGGTCAGAACCGGCTCGCCCCATGAAAGGCTTTAAAAGGCTGCGGAGCAGCATGAGCAGTCTCTCGTTCCGCCGCTCCTCAGCCAAGCACCACCTGCAGGACGTCAGGTCCTCGGCCCCAACGAGATCTTTTTTCTTTTTCTTGTTTTGCTGTTTTTTCCCACTGCAGGATCTCATCGAGCACCGAGAACAGCGGCGGGAGGACACAGAGACGTTCCGGTTCCTTCTTGTTCTCTTTCGTTTGCTGCAGGTTGCTGGCACATCGATCGGCTGGTTCAGTTTTCGAGAGGAGTGCTGGGGCAGCTGCTAGAGGACGCAGAGATGCTCCGTTTCTTTCTATTTTGTATTTTATTGCTGCAGGTTACTGGGGTGACGCATCGATCGGTTGCCTCAGGACGGCAGGAAGTCCCGCTTTTTTCCGTGGGTCCAGAGGACGATTTGAGGGCGCAGTCTAAGCGTGGCTGTTGGTCAAAGGACGCAGGGACTTTGCTGTGGATAGCCCTGGTAGGCCTGCATTACACCGCTGCTGGGAGCCACGCGGGTTTGAGAATACTCACCCGACCCACCGGAGTAGCTGGTGGGCGTGGCTCTGGCGGCGGGGGGGTGTGGGTGGTCGGCCAGGGGCTTGCTTCTTCTGTGGTGAGGTAAGGGTCTGGGCAGGGTCCCAGACCGAACCACTACAGAGGGCATTGCTGGTTTAACATTCGCTAGGATATTTGTTGGCACATGCTAGCCGGGTTGTTTCTTATGGTTTTAGCACTGCCTGCGGGGTCGCGCACTGCTAGGTGTTGGTGATCAGTGGTTGTTTCTTCTGGGTGTAACACGGTTAGTGGGGTTGCACATTGTTAAGTACTGGTGACCAGTGGTTTATCTGCACACTGTTGCGTTGGAATCGGATACGATGGCCCCTAAGGCAAAGCGGAGCGATCAGCGCTCACGCATGGAAGTTTTCATGGGGACCATGATGCAAAAAATGGGGGACATAAAGACCATGATGAAAAAAGTTGAAGACATGGGTCAAGCTATAGCGGAACTCAGAGATAAAGTTGAAGGGCAGGAGCGGACGGCGGACAGGTCACGGCGAGAGGGGTTGGCCCCTAAGGCAACAATTCCCCCAGTGCCCAAGAGGATTAGATCCAAGAAAGGCGGTGCACCGGCATCTCAAAGGGGAGGGGTAGCGGCCTGAGCCGCGGCACCAGCTCCAGCGGGGGTGGAGCCGCGGGCGGGTGCCCCCGTGCCGGTCCCTTAAGCTGCTGGCGGTCGTCAGCCAGGCTCAGCTGAAGGGGCTAATCAGCCAGGTATAGGTGATGGGGGCAGTCAGCCGGGGGTATTAGATATCACACCGCCGCCGGCACCACTCGTCCCGCCATTGGGGGGTCCAGCGGGGGGTCAGCCAGGTACAACGGGTCCGACCCTTCCTGCTGGGGAACACCCTGGAGCATCGGGGATCACCCCACAGGCCCTGCTCGTCCCTATGATGGGGGGCCCATCAGGAAGCACGCCGGGTCAGCCTGATTTGGTATCTAGCTTAGCAGCGGTTCTCCCCTGGCTAGAGAAAGTGGGTAACTGGTCCCCAGCGGCAGGGGTGTCGGGTAGCGAGGAGAAAGGCACTGGAAAAAGCCAGGAAGATAGTGGGGGAGGAAGCAAAAAGGGGGCGTGTTGGGACTTTAATAGGCGTACATGCACAAGGGCAGCTGGCACGTGTAAATTCAGACATGCATGTTCTTTCTGTGGCAATGCCTCCCACCCAGAGTCCAAGTGCTTTAAGAAAGCAAAGGACAAAGGAGGCAAGAAACAATATTGAGGGTGTTTCCCTTGCTAAGGCCCGGTCTCCCATTATAACCAGTGCACTGTTCCCGTGGTTAAACAGTTACAACTGCCCCAAAGCAGCCAGAATTTTAATGGAAGGTTTCAAGGACGGCTTTAGGATCTCTGCGCCTGGGTATGTAGGGGTGTCACTATGTCAGAATCAGCTCTTTGTCAGGGCCAATGAGGGGGTTGCAGCAGCAAAGATCGAGAAAGAGGTGCGGCTTGGCAGAGTAGCAGGTCCATTTGACGACATACCAATGGAAGGTTTTGTCTCCCCATTGGGGGTGGTTCCCAAAAAAGAGCAAGGGTAGTTTCGGCTGATTCATAATCTTTCGGCTCCCAGGGGCCAGTCACTGAATGATGCCATTGATGGGGACCTAAGCAGTGTTAGGTACGCATCCTTTGACCAAGCAGTTGAGATGCTCAGGGAGTTGGGACCGGACGCAATGTTGGCGAAGTCGGATATTGAATCAGCTTTCCGCTTGTTGCCGGTACACCCGCTAGATTTTCATCTGTTAGGTTTCCAATTGCGGGGGAAGTATTACGTGGACAAGTGTATGCCCATGGGGTGTTCTGTTTCTTGCGCCTATTTTGAGAAATTCAGCTCCTTTTTGGAATGGGTTTTTAGACAGGCGACAGGGCACCAAGCGGTGTTGCATTACCTAGATGACTTCCTTTTCTTGGGAACACCAGGTTCACAGGACTTCGAGTGGGCACTGCAGAGGTTCTGTGCGCTCATGCAGGAATTTGGTGTGCCTTTGGCGCAAGGTAAGACGGTTGGGCCAAGCACGGAGATCGAATTCTTGGGGATAGAGTTAGATTCTGTGCAGGGGGTGTCACGGCTGCCGCAATGGAAAATCACGGCTTTCAGGTCAGCCTTGCAACAGTGCTTGAGGAAGGAGAAGGTTACACTGCATCAGCTCCAACAGATGGTAGGACAATTGAACTTTGCATTAAAAATCATTCCAATGGCGCTGCCTTTCTCGTGCACCATTGCACAGGCTATGTCAGGGCTGAAGGAGAAGCATCACCACACCAGATTATCCAGCGAGGTTAGACAGGACATGCGGATTTGGATGGCATTCCTGCGTGACTTCAACGGTAAGGTGGTGTGGCTAGCCCTCCCAGGTTCAGTCCAGAAATAGGGCTGATGACTGACGCGGCAGGTAGTGAAGGTTTTGGCGCCATTCTAGGTCCAGCTTGGGTGGCGCAACGCTGGCCTGCATGGTGGGAGGAGGCGGGGCTCACGGGTAACATAGGTTTTTTTGGAATTGTTTCCCATCTTGGTGGCGCTGTCCATCAGGCCAGATCAGCTGAGGAACCAATCTGTGGTCTTCTGGTCCGACAACATGTCTGTGGTGGAATGTATCAATAATCAAACAGCAAAGTGTAAAATGATCTTGCGTCTGTTGAGGGAGATAATACTGCTGTGCATGAAAATGAATGTGCTCTTTAGGGCCAAACATGTTCCGGGAGTATTGAATCATGCCACTGATGCGCTCTCTCGCTTTTAGATGCAGGTATTCAGGTCCCATCACCCAGAAGCGGCAGAGAATCCTACGCCTTTTCCAGACCAGCTTTGGCAGCTTGGTGCCCCCAATTACCGGACCTCGTGGCAGCTAGTCTAGCACCCAGGACCAGGAAGGCATACGAAGGGGCGTTTGGGTCTTACTGCTATTTTCTGGGGAAAAGGTGGGAGGAGACCTGGCAAGATACTAGGGCGGTTGTTTCCTACTTGCGAGCAATGAAGGATTAGGGGCGCTCAGTGGCATCAGCAAGGCGACGCGTTGCAGCCATTTCCTTTTTTGTGAAGGCAAAGGGCAAAGGGGATCCCACCGGCACATTTATAGTGAGGAAAGCTTTAAAAGGGTGGCAGCGCTTGCAGGGCCCACAGCCGAACGTGAGGCGACCAATATGTGTCCAAATGTTGACAACACTGCTGGATGTTCTGCACCAAGTTTGTACCTCTGCAAGCGAGACAATTTTATTTCAGGCTGCCTTTTGTTTGGCGTTTTATGGCGCCTTCAGCATTGGGTAACTGGTTGCAAAACATAAAAAGGACTGGCAAGGGGGGCTTCAGTTTAGGCACGTACAGTTACAAGGAGGATCCTTATGGATATCAATACCCAGGTCAAAAACTGATCAGGAGGGTAGAGGGGACAGTGTTGTGTTGCGAAGGGCAGAGGGGAGCTCTTGCTGCCCCATTGCCAGGCTAGAAGTTTTTCTGGAACACAGGTCAAGGGGCGCGGGGGGCCGTTACTGATTCACGCAGATGAGACCACGCTCACTACATTCCAGTTCAGGAGGGTCATGGGCTTGGCCATCCAGAAGGCCGGTTTGGATCCAGGCACTTTTGGGACACACTCTTTCAGGATAGGGGCCGCCACGGAAGCGGCAGCTAGAGGGTTTGCTGGGAGTGAGGTGCAGAGGATCGGTAGATGGTCCTCAGATTGCTATAAGCGCTATGTACGCCTGCATTTGCTGTAGAGGTCGCATTTAAATTTGCACTGACGGTTGTTTTTCTCTTCTTGGTTTGAATTGCAGTTTCTACATCCTGTCCCGCAGGAGGGAAGCATGCAATGGTCCATCGTCCGTCAACACATGTTGTGGACCAGGTACCGCCTGGGAGCATGGAGAACAGGACGTATGGGTTATGGGACATTCATATATTAAGAGGTTACAACAATTTTTTGCTTACAGGCAATTATGCGGGTCGGGCACGGCAGGCAGGTGCCACAGTCTCTTTCTATGGGCAGGGCGGGCTGTGCCTTTACCAACTCAGGGATCTGGTGACACGCTTGCTGGGCCAGACTCGGGTACCCCCTGCGGGGTTAGTTTTGCATTTAGGGGGTAACAACCTGGTGCATTTGGGTAGGAGGGGCGTAATTGAGAGCCTACTTACAGAGGTTGGGTGGTTAGCAAAAAGATGCCCGAGGCGCTCATAGTATGGTCACACATGATTCCAAGACTGCAGTGGAGAGGGGGCGGGAACCGGGTGGGCCTTAAACCACTCGGTGAAAAGAATTAATAATCGGTTGGATAAATTATTCAGGACCCCTAAATTACGGACCATAGGGCATGGGTGCATCCGGGGTGAGCCTTTTTTCCTGCAAGATGGCGTGCACCTCTCTAGATTGGGTAATCAAGTGCTCTTAGAAAACCTACTGGCATGGTTAGAGGGGGCAAGGAACAGGGCATGACCTTTCTAGAAGACAGAGGGGGGAGGCCAGATAGTCGGTCAACTATGCTGGCCTGTGGCGGTAAGGTCATGATTGGTGAGCGAAATTTACGGTCCTTAGCAGGCATCACCATTGTCAAATGGGGACGCCCGAGGGGGGGACAGAGGGTCTCCCATGGAACTCCAGGGGCAGTTACAGCCGGTAGGCTGGAAGGGTTACAGCCGATAGGCTGGAAGGGTGCGGGGAAGGGAAGTTACGCTTCCGGTAGGCTGGTTGGCCAACCCCACACGCGCATGCGCCCAAGGGTGCCAGTAAGCATAACTGCATGGGCCCTTTTGGAGATAATTTGGGGGCGTAAGGGGTGCCCAGGGGGAGGTATTCGTCCGGTGAACTGGGCCCCCTGCGCAAGGTCACTCCGGTAGGAGTATGGGACCTAGCTTGATCTGGATCTGGGGCCAGTCATTGACCTTGCCGTAGGCTCAAACAGGGATACGCAGAAAGATAACATTGTTGATCATCGCTTAGCTTACGATAGGAACGGCTATGTATTAGAAACATGTTAAGGTTAGCCAACTGACATTTGTACCTATCAATGTAATGGACCGGACTTTCTGCGTATTGTGTACATAATGTAAATATTAACAATTATTAATTTTTGATTAATGTTTGCTTGATCTTATATAATAAATATGGCCGGGGTTTACGACCCTTAATCCAAACAAGTGTATTGTCCAAATGTTTGCCTTGGGGGAAGAGAGGGGCGGCGAGATACGCTGGAGCTGGGAAGGGCCCCTACCCCAAGGGTTTGGTTTTAAGGGAAGAGGGGGACTCGGACGTACCTGACCATATTCAGAGGCGGGCACAGACTCGGGCGCGCCGCCGATTATGGCGGTCATGCCGGTCCCCCGCAGACTGGTGGGAGGCGGGGCTGCGCGGCACACAACAGTGACGCGGCGGCCCGGTCTCCCCCTGATTGGCCACCGGGTGCGTGAACCGGAAGCGCATGACATCGCTTCCGGTTCACGCGTTAGGAGAACGTCGGGGAAGCCGGTCAGAACCGGCTCGCCCCATGAAAGGCTTTAAAAGGCTGCGGAGCGGCATGAGCAGTCTCTCGTTCCGCCGCTCCTCAGCCAAGCACCACCTGCAGGACGTCAGGGCCTCGTTCTGAGGCCCCAACAAGATCTTTTTTACCCGCCCACCATCCCCTAAGGCAGAAATGTTCCAAGGTTTTTTGTATTTTCTTTTGCTAATATAGGGGGAGTTAATGTATTGAATTGGTGACTGTCGTGTTATTGACTTCTCGTAGGTATCAGAATAAATAACTGTTTTATGTTAACTAAAAAGTTTTCTCTTACAAGGAATGTTTTGACCGTCGTGTTGACTTATCTTAGGAATCGGAATAAATAACTGTTTTTGTTAACTGAAACGTTTTCTTTTTCAGGGAATGTGTTCTTGTCGTATTTATGTGTGTACCCTTGGTCAGGCGGTAAGGTCATGATTGGTGAGCGAAATTTACGGTCCTTAGCAGGCATCACCATTGTAAAATGGGGACGCCCGAGGGGGGGACAGAGGGTCTCCCATGGAACTCCAGAGGCAGTTACAGCCGGTAGGCTGGAAGGGTTACAGCCGGTAGGCTGGAAGGGTGCGGGGGGAAGGGAAGTTACACTTCCGATAGGCTGGTTGGCCAACCCCCGCACGCGCATGCGCCCTAGGGTGCCAGTAAGCATAACTGCATGGGCCCTTATGGAGATAATTTGGGGGCGTAGGGGGTGCCCGGGGGGAGGTATCCGTCCGGTGAACTGGGCCCCCTGCGCAAGGTCACTCCGGTAGGAGTTTGGGACCTAGCTTGATCTGAATCTGGGGCCAGTCATTGACCTTGCCGTAGGCTCAAACAGGGATACGCAGAAAGATAACATTGTTGATCATCGCTTAGCTTACGATAGGAATGGCTATGTATTAGAAACATGTTAAGGTTAGCCAACTGACATTTGTACCTATCAATGTAATGGACCGGACTTTCTGCGTATTGTGTACATAATGTAAATAATAACAATTATTAATTTTTGATTAATGTTTGCTTGATCTTATATTATAAATACGGCTGAGGTTTACGACCCTTAATCCAAACAAGTGTATTGTCCAAATGTTTGCCTTGGGGGAAGAGGGGGGCGGCGAGATACGCTGGAGCTGGGAAGGGCCCCTACCCCAAGGGTTTGGTTTTAAGGGAAGAGGGGGACTCGGACGTACCTGACCATATAGGGACAGCATGGAAGTAGTAAAGCAAGGTTCCTTCTCCCACAGAAGGCAATACGGGCAATCTTCCGTTTCCCACAGAAAAGATCCAGCAGGGCAGACTAGAACTATCTTTCACAGAACAGTTAAGGCTTGAGTGATATGTAGGTTACAGACAGATCTCTGGAGTGGGTGCTTAAGTCACTGCAAAGAATGTGTAGGTGGATGAGTTAGTGAATATGCGAGTTCTGACACTATTCTCGCTTAGGTAATATTTCAAGTCAGCATCTGGAAACTCCTGCTGCTGTCACCTGGAACTCTGCTGTTCTTGTCATTTCTTTGGAAGTAGCTGTCACATAGAAGGTCATTGTTACTTGAAGCAGCCCAGCCACTGCTTAACTAACTATGCTTTACATGGGCAGACATGTGGCAACCCCCTGCGAAAAGGTTTTGAATGCACATGCAGCAGGCGCTGGGCAAACCCAGGCTCTGTGCTGCACCAGTTCACAGGTGGGGGACCGGTCTAGTAACAGTCTGGTCATCCCCCACCCTTCCCCATGGACAACCAACTCAGACTTTGGAACCTCTTGTTATGGAAAGGAGCCAAGACACCATGCCATTCTTGCGTTAGAGAAATCATTCAATTCTCAGGCCATATTTATTAACCTGCATAAATATGAGAAAGGACATAGTACATATCAACATAACATTAGAGAATTAGAGAGTGATGAAATGGGGATATTCACATCAGTTTAAAACAATAGTATTGTAAGCAACTGTTACATTCAAAGAATACAATAGTACATTAAAATGAACACATTGGCAGAGTCATGTTTGACCACCCCTCAGGTCCCATTCCCTGAGGCATCTCCAGATTTGTAGTCCTTACAAGGCGAACCCACCTGTTCCCTCAGGATAGAGGAAACATGGGCCAGCATCAAAAGTGGTCCCCCAGCATCTTAAATCACCATGCCAGAGTCACCCAGTAAGGTATACCCCTGATCACCATTCGGGATGGCCCATACCAGGCACTCCCAACCACGCAATATCCCCCGGAGCAGCATAACATAAGTCTAGGGGCACTTGCTGTACCAGACGCCACTAGGCCTTCCCTTGAGTTTGTGTATTCTTGCCCTGAGTTGAAGGCCAGTTCCCTCTTGGGTTCGCCTACACTTATACCTGATGCCAAAGTTATCCACCTGTTTTGTGGCCAAACATAACTCCTCTGCACCAGACCTGTTGTGGTTTACCAACAGCCCAGGGGTCCCCCTATGCTCCACTGCCTAGAGGCACGTGAAATACTGTACAGCAAAACCATCCAAGTTGTCCACAAAGATCGCATTGTCCTGAGCCGACAGGTGAACCCCATCTTTGTGAAAAAGAGATTCCCCTGAATGCAACCATGAGGGATTGTCTTTAGGAAAGCTGTGTTTAACTGATGCCTCATTCTGCTATTCAAATGCCTCGTTGAGGCTATTGGAAGAATGACCGTACCTCCATACCATCCTGGGGATGATGGGCGACCAAGCAATGACTGTTCCTGGGCACTTCTTGGCCAGCCAAGAGATTTCAACCAATAAGTTCTCAAATAGAGTCCTCCTGCCTAGGATTGCCAAGTCATTGCCACTGATGTGGAGGATGATGAGTGCAGGCGGTGGAAGCCTCCCGGACATCAATTTTTCCACCAGTTGCCGTAGACCATCCAGATGAAGACCCCCCTGCCAGCCCAATGGAACCATATACCCGCTTCTGCTGCGCGTCGGTGGAAGTGATCCTGCAAAAATGTCGTCTGTGCCGGACGCACAAAGGAATGACCAATGATCCACACACTGGCGGGAGTCATGTATCCTAATGCAAAAACCGGCAGGGGACAAAGAAACATTACTTTAAGGCAAAACCAAAATAATAGATTCCTACATCATGTTGAGCTGCACATATGACTTGTAGCAATCCCATTTCCACCTGCCAATTCTCATAAGCACCTCCGGGCTAAGACTTGCTCCCACCACGGAATTTGCTGCCCCATTCTAAAGGACTGAGAGCTGAATTGGCCCTGGATTCCAGCTGCTCAGAGGGCCTTGCGCATGACCTGAGTGAACTGGAATTGTGTCAGTGGGACTCCCGAGGTGTGAATGAGCAAGGCGGTGACTGCAACCCGGGGGCGCAAGTGAAGGTAGTTAAGCATTGCGGTCACTGAACAAGCCGTAAGCCCTTCTACTTTCTTCAAAATGACCTAGTCCCCCCTCCCCACCTCATCAGTCTTAGAGCGAGGTATGGTCACAGCCAGATTGCCCCCCACCCAGGATAAATGTTGGAGTTGGATCCCACCCTGGGTGTCTTCCTTGGGTCTATCCACAATTCTGAATATCTGGAAGGCACCGTAAAAGGAAACGAAGAAGACTGCAGTGAAGAACCCTACCTTGCAGGGAGATCTGCAAACCCCCAGCAGGACCTCAATGATCCTACCCAGCTTGTGAATATCTATGGGACACCTTTGGTCGCTTCTTGACCCATCTAATCTCTCCCATCTCCTATGGGCTTGTTTGACTAAAAAGGAGCGCGAGTGGTCAAGTCCCCCCTCCAACTTAAAAAAAAAGGCCAGTGCTGACGCGTGTCGTCTCGCAATTTCTGCTGATCTACACTGTGACCATATGTGCTCAAGAAAACCCAGCCAGTTAGTGACCGAAGAAATATGCCTTTGAGGATTGCACTGGGCATATGCTCTGTTTGTAGCCATGGCCCTTTCATATGCTTGCAAAGTTTCTGGCACAAGACTCGCTGCTGCCAGTTCAGAGAGAGTAGGGTTCCAAGGTTCCATAGGTGTTCCGGGAAGTGTGTGAGTTCCGCTTCTGCCGTGGGTGGAAATGCCAGAAACCCTAAAACTTAAAAATGAGACGATACGTCGGCCGCATTATTAAACATACCAGGCACATGTTTTGCTTTAAACAAAATGTTATTCTGAAGACATAACAGCACCAGCTCTGTCAGCAAGCTGAGGACTTTTTTGCACTTTGCCCGCTGAGAATTGATACACTCAACTACTGCCATATTATCTGACCAAAACGTCATAGACTGGTTACGGCATTGGTCAGTCCAGGTATGCAAGACCACCACAATGGGGAACAGCTCCAAAAACATGCTATTTGGCCCAAACCTGAATCCAACCAGGACTGGGACTATGGTTGGGCACAGCACTTGTGCCCCAGTATAGCACCGAAACCCAGACTTCCTGCAGCATCCGTGAACAAACCAAACTCCTGCTGAAAAGGAGGGCAGCGTCGGCGTCCGTCGGGAGCATCCAGGAAGTAGGGTGACCACCAGTAGGCTGTCCTTGTATTTAACCACCCCTGACTGACTATGCCTAGTGCCCAGGCGGCCCCGTCAGCTCGCGGGCAACCAATGACGATTGCCGGTCAAGCCCACAAAAATTCAAAGGTTCGGCTGCCGTTGGCCGCAAATTTGGACTGGTCTATACCGGTCCACACTTGTCCAGGGGGCCTACGGCGTGGGCCCCATTTTATCAAAATGCTGAGGGCCACCAGTGGACCACGTATTTTTTTCTGCTTCCTAGAAACAAAATGAGGGCTATCCTGAAGACTCCTCTTCCTTCAATACAGCCTGCCTTTTATTTCTAGTATAGTTCTAATTAGGGATGGGCATAACCCACGTAATTCCATGTAGCGTAATCCCGTGGAACTACCCAGAAATTCTGAAAGATTACACGGAATTACGCAAGAAGAGTAATTCTGCATTTCACTCTATTTTCTTAGCGCAAAAGTGAATCCTTGGGTCCAAAATGGACGCGAGGATGCATTTTGCAGTAAGAAATAGCACTAAATGCAACCGAACATGAATAGCGAGCATGAGCAGCGGCTCTCACTTGCTAAATGTGCACTTGAGATATGATTTTCCTCCAATTTATTATAGGCATTTAGTGCTAGTTTCTTAGCACAAAATGCACCCTTGTGTCCAAAATGGATGCGAGTATACATTTTGCGCTAAAAAATAGCACTAAATGCCACAGAACATAAACAGTAGCATGAGCAGCTGCTTGCTAAAAGTGCTTTTGTGGTAGGATTTTTCCCCCCCAAATTACCCTTAATTACGAGAGTGGGTGTAATCGCGTTATTATCGGCAATTCTGTGTCAAACAGTAACGCAGAATTACTAAAATTACTCAGTTTACTCCGGCATTATTGAAATTTCACCCAGGTATAGTTTTAATGTACTTGTGCTGCAATAGTTAACACGTTAAACTCAGACATATTAGCTTTGCTACTGTTTGCTAATCCCTATCGCTTTAATTACTCTGCCAGCCAGTGCTTAATTTGAGCCAGTGGTTTCCGGTGCTGGGTACCGGCACCTAATTGTCAACTGTGGCACTTATGGCAGTCCGTGGCGCTGTCTATCTAATGTAGAGATGCGCTCCACACCACGTGTTAAATAGTTCAATATACATTAAAAATGGCTAATACCGGCCGCGCAAGTCATTGTTATCGCTTTGGGGGCCTGGAATAGTCTGGATTTTCACACTTGTAGTGTGCTGGTTAGTAGTTATGTTGGTAGAGTCGCTGGCAGCGCGGGCAGGGGCAATGAGTGGTGCAAGCTGCAGTGGACTTCTGATGCGGGCCCTGGCACTTAGGGTTTTTGCAAATTAAGCACTGCTGCCCGCCCAGACGCGGGCGCTACCCTGTCACATGTCCTCTATTGCCTGGGCAGGTGTCCTTGTGTCTTTAGCTGTGTTCCTATTGTGGGGAGGGACGGCACGCGGCTGGTGAAAGTGCACCAGGCTGAGAAGTAGAAAGTAATCTGCTCATCCAGAACCACCCCTCACAGGGCCCGGGACGCGCCACTTACCTGTGGAGGGTCAGGGGTGGCGCCGCAGCTTTCAGATCTGTTGACTCTGCGCTGTAATTGCCTTTTATCACTCTCTTCCAAAAACATCGCAATCTACCTGAAGCTAAAAAAATAAAATCAGCACACAGTCGCTATCGAATACAGATTAGGGGCAGCGCGGATTAGCCGCGGCCGGCGCGAGACCCCCAGACATGACCTGTGATGGGTTCCAACATATCCTAGTGTCCTCTCTAACGCCTAGACAGCAGCGCCTCCGCCCTTGTGCCGCTTCAGGAATGTGACATTCTTCGCTAATTCAGCCAGTGCTGCTGTGTATAGCGCCTGGACCCGGTTTGTGGTGAGTTTAGGATTTTGAACACACTCCATATCACCGTCTAGAACATAATAACTGTATCATTTATATGAATTCACGTATTATTACTTTCTAACTGATTATCTATATTTACCAGCAGTTATTTATAATGATGGATTCTTGATGTAGCAAAGGCTTATAAAACTTGGTGTGCTAAATCGAACACCACTTGCTCATGAAAATGGCGTTTAGAATGCATGTAAAAAAACAATTAATAGTCAAATATCGAAAAGCAAGCTATAAACATTTTATTTTGTTTGTGGCTCCTCTGGAGCGCCTTCCGAGGGCCTCAAAAAGCTCGCCCTGCACCACCAAGTCTGCAGTTTTTGTCAGGTGAGCTAGGTGCTAGTTGTGAATTGTCCCCAATGTCGTGGGGGTTTAAGCCATTCTTGGATTGATACCGTGCAGAACGTTGGACTCTGGGACTTGTAGTTCAGTTTTTTTCCCCCTCATGACCGTGGGCCTACACATTACAGCATGCAAAGGGCTGTTTGGCAAGGGAACAAGATTGGCTGACGGTAGTAACCCTATTAATACGGGGCAGCTTTATTTTTTTTTATAGTTATAATTTGTTGAGCAGTCTGTATTAAAATGCGAGCACCCCAGAAGGATCAGTCGAGCAGCGATAATCTGAGAACGGGCGGGCACCTTCACTTTATTTATTACATGTCTACAACAAAGCAGAGCAAAGCAGCGGAGTTACAAAAAAAATCTCGGCCCGCCCACTGAAACGATTTACGAGGAGCAGATGCAATCACTCAATTATGTAACGCGCGTCATAACAATCGCTTGCCTAGAGGCAGGAAATCGGCTATAGGCGATTTCCTCTGTTACCACCGGCAGCCATTGTTTTAGGGCACGTTATGCATGTAATCGAAGCCCATCATCGCTGAAAGATTACTCTGTATTATTTCGTGAACAATAATGTGGGCCGAGCCTGGTATCAGCAGCCCGGGACATCCCTGGGAGGGGCTGCTGATTGTCTCAGCCCCCCTGGCCTGAAGATAGGTCGCGCGCTGGTCTCCGTGGCAGTGACCGGCACAGGGCTTCACCCGAGCGCGCCAGGGAGCCTAGCTTCCACCGGGGAGGGGGCGGAGGGAGGGCCGAGCAGATAAACCAGGAAAGGGCAAACAGTACCGCTCAGCAGATCGTTAAGACGCATTGATTGCATTCTGCCTGGCTCCCACTTTCTGCACCAAATCGCCAGTTAAATATGGATGTCCTGCCGGTTATCTGACTGACAGCCGTGGTTATCTGAGGGCTGTGATAGAGGGAGCCGTTTTCCTAACTTTGGCCACCACTGAAACGACAGAAGGCGACTATATGGAATGGTAAACGCGCTGGACACGTCCAAGCCTAGTAAGAAAATGTTGACTATACTAAACATGTAACTTTGTATATAATTTGGAAGTTAACGGTGACAGTTCACAGACATCATTACAACTCTAAACAGATCCACACATTGCTTCCATTGCCATAACTCGATTTAAGTCTGCTGTAGTCCGACTCCTGATCCTCTTCAAGGAATTTATGGCTCATCCCTCATATTCTGCTATTGGGCCCTCTCTACTCATGATCTTATTTAAAACCCTGAACTCCTCGCCCCAGATACTTTACAACAGGTTTGCCTTACATTTGAAACACTAATCCAGCGCAAAGTGTTGTGGTAGTTGTTAGACCTGGCAACCTTAGCGTGGTTTCCCCTGACTGTTTGCCTTCAGACCTCCTGTTTTGATGGCTTTAGGACTCTGGGCACTTTACCACTGCTAACTAGTGCTAAAGTGCTTGTGCTATCTGCTAAAACAAAACATAGTAACATTGGCGTATCCACAATTGGCATATTTAATTTACTTATAAGCCCCTAATAAAGTGCACTACATGTGCCCAGGGTCTGTAAACTAAATGCTACCAGTGGGCCTGCAGCACAGATCGCGCCACCAACTTAAGTTGCCATTTAAACATGTCTCAGGCCTGCCATTGCAGAGCCTGTGAGTGCAGTTTTAAACTGCCATGTCGGCCTGGCAAGTTAACCCTCTTGCCAGGCCCAAACCTTCCTTTTTAATACATATAAGTCACCCCTAAGGTAGGCCCTGGACAGCTCAATGGCAGGGTGCAGTGTACTTAAAATGTAGACATGTACTTTTAAGTTGTACATGTCCTAGTAGTGAAAAACTCTTAAATTCGTTATTCACTACTGCAAGTCCTATCCCTCCCATAGGAAAACATTGGGATTACCTTATTAACATTTATAAGTGTAATTTCCATTTGGGAATAGACTGGACCCCCAAAGTTGGTGTCTCTGGAATTACAATTTAAAATCACACCTTATGGTGAAATCAGATTTTAAATTGTAATTCTGAAAATGCCACTTTTAGAAAGTTGGCATTTTCTTACGTTAGCTATTTTGTGCCTTCTGCCTGTCTCTCCAATAGAAGTCTAGGGTGGGTGACAGCTGGACTATGTGCATTCCCTCTAGACAACCACACACAAAGGGAGCTTAGGTGTGACTTGATGGGCCCTTCACATCCTGATGGGCAGGATGGGAGGGAAGAGCTGGACACAGCCTCACACTTACACCTGAATAGGCTGTGTCCTGTCCCCACACAAAAGGCTGCACCCCCTGTAGTGAGTCTGGAGCTAGGGCAGGAACTCAATGCGTTTCAAAGGTTTCTCTTTGAAGTCTCCCCCACTTCAAAGGCACAACTGGGTATAAGTACAGGAGTTTTGACACCACTAACTCAGTACACTTCTGGATCTGTGGATACTCTGCCAAGAAGAAGGGCTGCTGTGCTGAAGGGACTGCCACTCTGATGGGCTGCTACTCTGCTGGACTTCTGCGCTGACTTCCTGCCCCCCTTGCCTCGGAGTGAGAAGGACTGGACCTGCATCTCTCCAACCTAGAACCCGGAGTTACTCCAAAGGCTTGCTGGCTTGCCTCCTGTTTTTTTTGTTTTTGCATTTCAACATTAAGCACAATAGGCCAGTAGGTGGCTTACATTCATCGGAGTGCAATCCGGCTTTAGATCCACATGTCTGGCTCACAAAATTCAACAAAGAAACAGACAACGAAACCCCCCCCCTTCCCCTCTCCCCCCCCTTTCCTCGGCTAACTGTGTCCAGGTGCGGTGGGACTTAGGTGTATGTCGAGGGGTATAGTAGGAGCATGGGCCCTTAGGTGGTGGAAGTCAATGGGCGCGGTGGATCTGCGAGACGCAGGCGTCTGAGGTATTTGGGGCATGTGAGCTCTGTGAACTCGGAGGTGAGCAAATTAAGGAACGGTTCCCAGAGGCCATGGAAGGACGCTGTCGGTCGGGCCAAGGTGAGCGAGATCTTCTCCATTCCCAAGATCCCCCACAGCCTATGGAGCCAGCCGAGGCGTGTCGGCAGCGTCGTGGTACCCCAGTGTGTAAGAATGTTTTGAATTGCTGCCCCTAACGCCAAGGCCATCTGCTTGCCCCGTCTAGATTTAAGGGGGAATGTGAGAGCGTTTGGGAGGCCTAATAGGACGTACGCAGGGAAGCGGGGATCTGTGTTGCACAGTGAGAATCAATGTCGTTTAGCGTCTGTCGCCAATAGTCCTCCAGCAGTGGGCATTCCCAAAGAAGGTGAGTGAGTGTACCTAGGGAGCCACATGCTCTCCAGCAGAGGGGGCTACGAGAGGGGTTGCCACGGTGTAAACGTTCAGGGGTCAGGTACCAATAAGAAGCCACTTTGGTGGCAGTCTCAGTGGAGGTCATGTTACGAGCCGTGTGTCGGGCCCTGTAATAGATTGTTGACCATTTTTTCTGTGTCAGTTCTCTGCCCAGCTCTTTCTCCCACCGTAGCTGTCCCGGGGCTTTCCCCCCTCCGGATACAGGGCGCGCAAACTTATATAAGTCCGAGGTGAGGCAAGCGTCCGTGTGTCGGGTGAGAAGCCATTTTTCAAAGGGAGTAAGGCGGCGCTCCGCGCCTGCGCGAACGTCGCTCTGAAGTACCCAATGTCGGATCTGGAGATACCTGTATCGTTCAGTTTCGGGTATGCCCTGTTCCCTGCGCATTGCTGTGAATGATCTAAGGCCCTCAAGATCGAAAAAATGACCAATGGATCTGCTCGCCTCTCCTGTCCAGTGCTGGAACCCGGTCTCATCCAGCCTCGGCGTGAAGTCAGGATTGCGAACTATAAGTGTGAGTGGGGCGGGGAAGGTGGTTAGCCCACGGTCGACTGCCACCTTATCCCAGGCCAGAAGAGTGGGGCGAGTCACCTCCGAGAGATACAAATTGCGAGGCCTCCCAGGGCGAGTGAGGAAAGGAACGCCCCAGAGAGATCGACCGGCAAGAGAGCGGTCCATGAAAAGCCAGTGCTTTTCGGACTCCGGTCGGGACCATTCCACCAGGGCCCGCAGCTGGGCTGCCCGCCAATAGGCCACTAGGTCAGGAATCCCTAGACCTCCCTTCTCAGGGCTACGATAGGCTAGCTCCTTACTCATGCGGGCTCGTTGATCGCGCCAAATAAAGCATTCCATGTCTCGTTGTAAGGAGCGTAGAACCCCAGTTGGAGGAACCAGTGGTAGTGTGTGGAATATATAGAGAATTTTAGGCAAGATTACCATTTTTACCGCTGCGATGCAGCCCAGCCATGACAGTGCGTGCGGTCTCCAGTTCCGGAGACAGTCTCGGACCTGTCTGAGCAGAGCTGTGTAGTTCAGTGTTTTAGTGGAGTCAATGTCCGCAGCGATTTGCATCCCCAAATATGGGAGGGACTCTCGGGCCCACTGGACAGTGTAGGAGCGCTGTAGAAGTTGTAACGTATCAGGCGCCAGTGCGAGGGCGAGTGCCTGGGAGTTATGCACGTTAATCTTGAACCCCGAGACAGAAGCAAATCTGTCAAGCTCCGCTAAGAAAGCCGGGAAGGACTCCCTGGGGTGCTCCAGCGTGGCCACCACATCGTCCGCATACAGGCTCAGCTTGTGCTCCGTGCTACCGAATTGTGCACCCCTAATGACAGGGTCCGCGCGCACTCTTTGGGCCATAGGCTCCATGTACAGGGCAAAGAGGAGCGGCGACAGGGGGCAACCCTGTCGCGTCCCTCTGCGAATGGGGAAGGCGCTCGAGGCAGTCCCGTTCACCCGTACCTTGGCGACCGGGTTCTCGTAGCTACAGAACACCCATTGAATAAACCTGTCGGGGAGACCGAAATGAGATAAGGTGGCCCGGAGGTAGGGCCAATGGACCCTGTCGAACGCCTTCTCGGCGTCGACAGAGAAGATCATACGCTCCGCCGGGAATCGTTCCGATCGATCCACCAGGTGGAGAATACGTTTAGTATTGTTTGAGCACTGGCGGCCGGGCACGAACCCAGACTGGTCGGGGTCTATCAGTCCGGGGAGATGTGTAGAGAGCCGCTGGGCGAGAATCCCGGTGAAGATTTTAAGGTCGACATTGAGGAGCGAGATAGGGCGGAAAGATGCGCAGAAACGTCGGTCCTTACCAGGCTTTGGTATGACCGTGATCAAGGCCTCCAGCATGGCGGGAGGCAGTGGTGCCTCAGGCCCTATGGAGTTGAAGAGTCGGACAAGTATGGGAGCCAGGACTGGGCAAAATTTCTTATAAAAAGCTGAAGAGAAGCCGTCCTGCCCAGGGGATTTGTGGAGTTTCAAGTGGGAGATGGCTGCAATGACTTCCTCAGGTCTAATGGGGGCACCAAGGGCGTCGGCATGGCTCTGTGCAAGTTTCGCCGTCATCGCCCCTTCGAGGTACTGCGCCGGGCCATCGGCTGACAGCGACTGTGCCGCGTACAGGTCCTCGTAAAAGGAGCGAAATGTGTCCGCTATTTCACGGTCAGTGTCGAGCACTTGACCCTGCTGGTCCAAAATCCCAGTGATTCAGGACAATTGCCTCTGTGCCCGTAATTTATTAGCCAACAGTCTGCCACATCTATCTCCTCCCACATAAAAAGCGTGTTTCAGCCGGAGAGCTGCATACTCAGCCCTGTCTACGTCCAGGCCCGCCAGCTGTGCCCGGGCTGTCTTGAGCTGCCTCCAGATTCGAGGTGCCCCAGTTCGTTGATGAATGCGTTCCAATTCGGTCCCTTCCCTATCAAGTCGTTCCCTCTTCTCTCGTCGAGCTTTGTTATCCGCGGCCGCGATACCCAGAAACTCTCCCCGAACAACAGCTTTTAAAGCTTCCCAGAGTGTTGTCATCCATATGTCAGGGGTGTCGTTCAAAGCAAGATAGTTAGCAATGCAAGATTCAATCTGCTGGACCACAGTAGGGCGTTGAAGCATGGGTTCCCGCAGGCGCCAGAATCTACGAGTGGGACAGGCAGTGGAGAGGGCCAGCTCTATGTATACTGCAGAGTGGTCTGATAACGGGCACGGGGATATGCCAGCTACCTGCAGTCGTTGGGTCAGTGTGTCCGACGCGAGGATGTAATCAATCCGGGCGTAGGATTTATGAGGGTGTGAGTAAAATGTGTATTCCCTGGAGTATGGGTGTCTGAGTCTCCAGGTGTCTGTAAGGCCCACCTCGTCCAGCAAGCGTTTCCCTGAAGCGGACAGTGCTCCCGCTTGGCCCCATCTCTGCACTGACCGATCCAGTGAGTCATCGAAAGCCAAATTGAAGTCCCCTCCCAAGACAATCGACCTATCTGGTGAGCCGGACAGATCGTGTACCGCCTCCCTCAGAAACCCCTCTTGACCCTCGTTGGGGACATAGATTGTAGCGACTGTGAAGCTAGAAGTGCCCAGTGTGAAGGAATATGCTAACAGCCGGCCCTTTATCTCTGCCTGCTTGTCACCCATGCGGCCGGGAAATTTACCAGAGACCAGAGACCAAAATGGCTACCCCTGCAGATTTTGTGGTCCGGGAGGAAAAGACCTGGTGAGGGAAAGCCCTCGAGCGCAATCGGTGCGTGTCGGTGGGTAAGAGATGCGTCTCTTGAAGAAGACAGATGTGAGCATCCGAACTCTCTAAGTAGGACAGGACAGCTCTTCGTTTGACAGGGTTGTTGAGCCCTTTGACATTCAAGGATAATATTTTAACGTTACCCATCCCCGGGGAGACCCAATTGTCGCCATAATACCCGTACTCCACCCACCTGTGCCCAAGTGTGAAAGAAGGAGCCCATGACGTCGAGGAACCCACCATGGTAGCGTGAGGAGGAAAGAGGGGTACCCCAATGGAACAGATCCAAACAAAGAACAATAAAGGTGTACCATAGTCCTGAAATCGATCATTGTCCGGGGCGGTCAGCCCCATGGAGGAATGAAAGACGGACTGCAGGAACCACCCGCCACCCCGGCCCCCCCCAGACCCAAGACATCAAGGCGATTTACTTCCCAATGTCAGGCGAATGAAACATAGCCAGACCCCCACATCAATCAACGGGGCGTGGGTCCCCGGTTAGGGAGTCGAGGACGGCCTGGCGTTCTACTGCCATCGTCTCTGGGTTGGGACGGGTATGGAGCGGGGACCTCCCCACCCGCTGCCATCTTACCGCGTTGTTCCGTTTGCGCTGGGGTGCATCTCTCCCGGGGGTCTCGTCGACCTCGTCTGGCAGTGGCAGGATAGATGTCGCCTCCCGGAGAGAGCGCACCTGGTGTAGCCGGCCCTCCCACTTGAAGACAAGCCTGAATGGGTGCCCCCAGGAGTAGTAGATCTCCTTAGAGCGAAGGAACTCCGTGATGGGTCGGAACTCCCGCCGCTTCTGCAGCGTGGAGGCGGCCAAATCCTGGAAGAGGAGAGGTTTGCAGGATCGATATTCCAGAGGATGTTTAGCCCGGGCCTCACGTAGTATCCGTTCCTTGAGCTGGAAGTTGTGGACACAAGTCAGAATGCCAGGAGGGGGTGCTGTTGCCGGGCGCCTAGGTCCGACGCGGTGCGTACGATCGAGCTTGATCCGACGTTCCGGAGAGGCCCCCAGGATGTGCCGGAACAGGTCCTCGACGAAGCCCTCGATGTCCTCACCCTCTAGGTCCTGCGGAAACGCTCGGATGCGGATATTGTTCCGCCAGGAACGGTTCTCGAGGTCTTCGGTGTGGGCCTGGAGGTCTAGATGCTGTTCTCGGAGCCGTAGTACCTCTTGTTGGAGATGGGTCACTTCGTCATCCCTCGCCACCATTTGCGTCTCCAGGTCATCCACACGTTCCCCTACGGAATCAATGTCTTTACGTAGGTCCCGGAGTTCAGCCGCTAGCTCTTTCTTCATGGTGTGGAATTCCCCGGTTAGGGTGGCGAACAAGGACTCGAGGATGCCCCGCGTGACCGGGCCGTCCATTGCACTCTGGTCCTGAGTCCCCGGGGAGCTCCCCCTCGCTTTAGGGGATACAGACCCTCCTGCTCCGGGCTTGAGGAGTAGTTTTTTCACTGACCTCTCCTTCCGCTGCTTGGCGGCGGCCGCCATCTTGCCACCAAGGAACAGGCCCGTGTGCGGCCACAGCCCAGCGCCCCCTGGCCCCGGTAGGGATCACCAGCAGCCCGACCCGCTCCCACGTCTCCCGGTCGCTGGGACCCCCGTGCCCGGTCCGGGCGTCTCCTCTTCGCAGTGGGCTCTCACCAAATGTCCGCCCTCCAGGGAGCAAGCCAGGCGCAGGTAGGCGCTCCACGTGCTCCTCGGGGCCACTGCACGGAAAGGCGTATGGGGGTGAAGGTGGTCCCTCCTGGTGTGGCGGCAGCCAGTCGGTGTAGTGTTTGTGGGGGGAGAATCAGCTCTATGGGGATTGGCAGGGAGGATACAATCAGAGCGTCGCGGCCCAAGCCGGTTCTCTGCTCCGCCCCGCACAGCAATTGCGGCACCGGAGGACTCCGGCCGTGTAGAGGGGAAGATAATGTAGCCGAGTGCCCGTTTGCAGCGGCACCGGCAGTGCTAGGGGTCTCGGGCCTGGAACCTGGGCCGGAGCGACGGGTAGGCACGTCCTACACGATCGCCATCTTGGCCACGCCCCCTTGCCTCCTGTTTTGAAGTCTCAGGGGCATCCAAGACTTCCAACTCACCCTGCTACACTACCTGGACTCTGCCATCTGTGAGTCTTGCCCTTCCAAGTGGTGCCAACCGAGCCTTGGATAATTGGAAGTGGGTATAAAGTGCTGCTTCAGCCAAAATCCACGCATTGATGTCGCTGCATGGTTCGGAACCCGCACATCTCCATCAATGGGCAACGCATCACCGCTGCTGTAAGGATCGACTGTGACGCATCATCGCCTCTGAGAGGTCCCACTGCAATGCATCGCCGACTGCACATCGCATTGATCACAGTTCCAACGCATCTTCGACTTTGCGCGACTTGGAGCTGACTCATCACCTTCATCCTAAGGATTGCCAATGACTCATCACCTCCTCTGCTCCTCACATCTCGACGTTGACGCAAACAAGGTACTTTGCAGTGGGCCAAGGCTGGTCCCTGTATCCAACCCGCGCTCCATTGCAGTCAGCCTGAACTTTTGGATTTCACCCAATTGTGACCAGATAACCCTGGTTGGAGCTTTATGCTTTTTAGCACTACATTTCAGTAGCTTTTGCTTATAAATTCATAACTCCGGTCATACTCAATGGAATTTTGACGTTTTGGTTTTGTATTGTACAGTAAATTAGGCTCTATTTCTCTAACCAGGTGTGGTATCTTTTTGTGTGGTGTTTTCACAGTTTTACTGTTTGATGTGTTACTCAAATAATTTACACATTGCCCCTTAAGTTAAGCCTGACTGCTCTGTGCCAAGCCACCAGGGGGTGAGCACAGGTTAATTTAGGGTGTGTTTTTGACTTACCCTGACTAGGATTGTGGTTCCTGCTTGGACAGGTTGCATACCTCTGTCAACCTGAAACCTAATTTCTAACAGTACTATTTACTTCCCAACAGAAATCAGGATTTGTGTTGGAAAGTTGGCCAAAGTAATGCAAAGTTACTATGCGTCAAAGAGGGAATGCCACGGCTGATACATGAGTGGTCCCATGCAACCAGCCATGGATTTTGACACAAATCCCTATCCAATAACATTGTTAGACAAGGATTTGCTCCAAAAACAAACACCTCTTCAAGACAGAAATAACTGTGGAGCAAGTTTAACCCCTTCGATGCTCATGACGAGCTCAGCTCGTCATGCTGCGCGGTCGGGCTGTGCGCATGACGAGCTGAGCTCGTCACGACCACACCCGCGATCGGAATGTCCAGCACCTGGGCGGAATTCCGATCGCGGCGAAGCGGTTAAAAATTCGCCATGCTTTTCCAACATTCCATGTGTGCTGAACTGTCCAACACGCATACATAGTGGGTGAAGTATTAAAGCATAGTATTATACTAAAAGGGCTCCAGTACGAAACCTACATGTGATAAAACACACACACCCTTGTACTATGGTGAAAGGGTGTGTGCATTGGTGCATGGCAGCTTAAAGTGCGCAAGTGCTTGGAGCGAAATCAGCACCATATCTTATATTATTCTACAAATGGAAAGGAGCGTCAATGTATCCGCTATGGTATCCAATCAATTATTGTTTTTCGAGAATCAAATCCATAGGCAAACTTGTTTCATGTGTGTTTTTCATTTATTGATTCAAAGGAAAATCATAGCTCCAAAATATAACAGTATCTAATCGTCAGCCAAATATAACAATATCCAATCGTCAGCCTACGCGTTTCGTCCTCACTTGGACGTCATCAGGGCTGGAAAAAGGATAAATGCACAAATCAATATCAATCAATATAAATCCCTATGTATTTTTTAGAAAATCAATCATTCAATCACAGTCCCCAAAATTAAAAACATCATATCAATTACATTCTTCCACAGCCCCTTCGTGTCTGCCTATTTACAATCTAATTTCCATATATTATCCCCATAAAGAAAGTTCCATTAATGGTTTTTTGGATGGAAAACATCATGTGGTATCAGCACCCTCCTTATAGCTACCACATCAATCCTCATCAATGTCTCTCATGTACTATGTACACTGTTATTACTATGCACCATGAAATTATATTTAAACTTCTGGCAAAAATTAATCATACATAAATCTCTAAAATTCTTATTCGTCTTAACTCCCCAACAGCCATACTGTCAGCTCAATTTCTTTAGTCGCCTTTTGGAACATACCTCCAATGTATCTCCTTAGCGTTTATCCTGACAGTTCTTCAGCTCTTCATTAGCTCAACCCATACAAGTGTAAAAGATTGTCCTGAACATAAAAAAATATATGTATGCTTAAAACCAATTGATAAAGTCCTATTCGCTTGGGGAAATTATTTTAATAAATCTCATTTTTATATTTAACTTTTTACATACCCCAAACAGAGACATGATGAGAAAACGGAATCCTGTACCTTTTTCTAATATATTATCCAATTATATTACAAGAGAACACAAAATACTTATTGTTCTCATGATTTTTAGTCACCAGGCTCTATAGATCTTTTGCTCAAAAGCCCCAGTCAGGCAAAGCTCCCCTATATCCTTTCCTGGTTCTCACCTCTTGCCAGAGTGTCTTATACCCTGGTCTTCCTTCCACGGCCTGGCCCGATAAATCCCGCCGTAGAATTGACCGTCTAAAGTACGTGTATTTCAATGTACCAAATGACCAATAGGAAGTTGCTATTTCAAGCCTCTGAATTAGCATTGCTACAACCGCGGTTCCCTCTCTGGTCCTCACAGTACTTGACCAATCACCTTTCACGAGCCAATGGTACTGTTATTTAAGCCAATCGCCCGTCAGTTTTATTTTTATGACAGTTTTCCCTCTGGTCCTCACTTATTCAGACCAATCATGAGTCAAACATACTCCTTCCCTACCTCCCATGTGTCTATGTGTCAGGACTTCCGCCTGACCTGCCTGACGTTGGGCGGTAAAATGTTACCATCTCCGAATTCTATTTACCGCCAAGTTCGCTCAGGAATTACGATGCCTGACCTGTGATAGAGCGCAGATAGCACTCTATTTGTATGAGTGCACTATACTCATGGTTTAAACGCACTTCCATACATTCGTATTATGTGCAGTGTTTTTGATGATTAAGAACCATTTAATTGGATCATTTAATGTTGAACTAGTGAACATATTAAGAAGAATTTTGTATGTATTATGATTCCTTCATGCATAATGTGCAGGACAATATTATTTTATATATCGTAAACTGTGATTTGTTTAAGTTGCCTGAAACGTAGGCCCAAAAGTTTCTCCTTGCCCTCAAGAAATAATGAATTAATTAATTGTTGTGTTCGAGGTTAGCATGTTCTCACCCTGTTGCAGGTGCAGAAATACACGTCGTTATTTTCAGAGTTAAGGAGAGACCCGGAATGCCTTTGAAGATAACTGGAAGCGAGAAGGGAGGATGCCTTGCGTATCGAGTCTGTCTGAAAGCCAAGGCCACTAGAAGAAGATAGCTTTAATTAATTTTGCTTCATGAAAGAGAACCAGCTACTGTATAGAGGTCTAGTGGAAAGTTTCAGAAAAGGTGACGCAATGTTAATTGAATCCTGTCTTTTTGTATGATGCGCAGGGACAGGGAGAGCAGACTTCTGCTAGCTTTCGGAGAAGAAGGAGCCTCATAGAGCGAGCTCCATAGCCTTAAGCTAAACAACCCATTTTGGCGTGAGTACTTCTTAGGAAGTCACACGTTCTGACACCATTGGGGAACGATAGAAGAGAGACAGGAAGGGCCCTCATACAGAATAGTGTATGGAAAGATTTTGATTTCTTTCAATGAGTCGAGAGCTGAATATTGCATCTATTTTGTGTTGCATTGTGATTTTGGAATTTATAATCATTTGCCTTTTGGGCCGCATTACTTATATCAGAAAGATTGGCTCTGTATTAATTTTTCTGTATCTCTATACTTTGCTATTGAGATGTATTTACATCCAATTGTTTTTGGCCTTATAATAAATATTCAAACTGCACTTCAGAGTCAGTGATCTTTTCAGGCACGACAACTTTGTTGATATCTGTTTGAGTTGTTTTCCTCCCCTCGACCACTTTAGGTAAATAAAAGATCGATCGCTTACGCTATACTTAGTAGAGAACTTAGGGGTGCAAGTTAGCGTAATCAAATGGTAGCAGAGGATGGTTTACCTGTAAAGTGGTTTACCTCTAAGGTGAGGGGAGTACTTAGGAGTAGGGTCGAAGGTCGGAAGGTCGGAGAGCCCTGAAGTGGACCGGAGGAGACCGGAGACTGGCGGACGTTGACGGTGCGGCGGAAACAGTGGTGGCGTGAGTATGAAAGGAATTGTGTTAGATTGCGGTAATGAGTACGTGGGTGATGTCTTGCGGAGTTGGGGTGTATGTTGAGTGAATGTGGTTTTTGGTTTTGGTGAGCGGACTCAAGAGAAGTCCAAGATCCCGGGATAGTTTTGTATTGTAATTGTCTGATTAAATGTGGGCGTTGTGAAGCGCTATCAATGATCCACTTGTGTTAGGGACCTTTTGTGTGGATGAAGAATAGGTCACGGTAGAAAGCCTCAGGTACCGGGGGTGGACTATGGCGATTGAGTGACCAACGCAGGATGGGGGGTCACTACGGTTGAATGTTCTTGTGAGAGTGTTCTATCGATTTTCAGTGACAGACAATTACTTGTTTATGTAACTGTAAGTTATTGTAATTGTGTAGGAACAGTTACTTGGTTGAATAACTTTTGGTTATACAGTTACTTGTAGTACGAATGTGTGTAAGTGAGTTTGCGTTGAAATTGTAAAGGCGGGCGAGCCGCTGCAAGGAGTGAGAAGTGACGTCAGGGTGCGCCGCGCTGTGATAGGTTGGTTGGTGTAACGCTGCGCTGGGATTGGTGGAAGTGCATTAGCAGTGAAACTGTAACTTTGGAGCTTGCAATTGATCGAGTTCAAAATGAGATGTTTTAGGGTATTGCGAGATATGTGTAGAGGTGACACAGGGGTAGTGACTCAGGTAGGGGAAGAAGCCCCCCCAGAGGAAACGCCGGCACATTACATGGCAACGTTTGTAGGACTTCATACTATCGTGTGGCTTCAGAATTGGCATAAAATTACAGAAAAAGAGGGTGAATTGGCTTTCCCTCGTTATGGGTCTTTTCGTATGGAGGTGCTGACCCAGCTGAGGGGGAGGGGGAAGGGGAGGGGGGTGATGAATGCGCTGAAACCGCCCCCTAGACCCACACAATTTGAAGCATTAGATGCATGGATGAGAGCAGCTCTAGTGAAAAGAGAGAGGCTACACATGGAAGAATGAAAAAAGCAATGAAGGCATATCATGATGCTAGATGGGATGCTCAGTTGAAGAGATGGAGAGTAGATACTATAGAGGGAGAACGCTTGTACCCACTTCATACAGTAGGAGAGGGGGCTGAAGGAAATAAGAAGACCGAGGGAGTGATACAGATGATAGCTTTCTCGACAGATTGCTAGCGGATCGTCCTCCACCTTGTGAGTCTAGAGTAGAGACAGAGAGGGTTCGCCCATCAGAAGAGCAGGTAAGTGCAGAACAACTGCATTCAGGGGAACAAACGGCAGGAGTAAGAGGCAAGATTAGTACGCATTCCGGGAGGGTCTGGAGGAAGAAGGTATTCAAACCCTGATCCGGAACCACTTGTAGGAAATATGCAGTTGCCAGATGCTTTGTCTGTCCCAGTTACAATAGGGCCAGTGGTTCCGATATATACTCCTAGAGAAAGAACCGACGACAGTCATCAGCACATAAGTGAAGGGGAAGAGACAATATCTGGAGGGAGCCTTGCAATGAGTGGGACAGGTTTATGTCGAATATCAGTAGAAGCTAGTACTCCACTGCCAGCTACAGCTGATCCATCCAGAATGGATAGTGGGGCAGAACGAGGACGGACAGGTGCTCTAGCGAATTCGAGATCCGATCTTCGCATGTGGGTTCAACCAGTGAGAGAGTCAATGATGCCAAGGGAAGAGATAAGCAGGAGACAAGAAGCGCCTAAAGTACTGTTTGGGCCACAGGTGATTTGTGCAGGTGACCACTGGAGAAGTCGAAGGTGAGAGAGAGAGAGAGAGAGAGAGAGACGCCCAGATGAAAAGACAGAAGAGGGTGCAGTTCTTAGGAGAACCCAAAGTTGTGACAGGGAAGAGACACGAAAAGAGGAAATTCAGAAAGTGTTAAAAAGCGCAATGAAGGTGCCAATGTTAGATGTAGTACGATTAAAGGCAGAGCTAGACGAGGTGATTAAAGGTAATTTACCCCTGATTAAAATTGATACTTATAACTCAAGCGAATTACTGTTCGTAGCAAAGGACATGACAAGAAAGGCCAAACAAGCTTATGATGCATTGTTGCTTTTGGCACAAAGATATGAGGTTGATTTGTCAAAGACCAAACTGAATCAGGGGTCTTGCAGATTAAATTACACAGATAAGGATCTGGAAGAGAAGCGAACGAGCGGATTGAAAGCACAAATTAGAGAACTAGTGATGGGGATACTGACATGGAAAGATTTAGACAGATGGAAAGATAAATGGGCCAAAAAGAAAAGCTTCCAGACTGGAATAGGGAATACTCCGCCTCCGGGTGGAGGGACAGGAGCTGCAGGAAATTACCCCCTTAGGAAGGTACAGAATGGAGGGTATGTACATGTGCCATGGAGCAGGGGTGATTTGGCAGCATTTACCAATGATTTCCCTCGGCTGAGGGAAAAGCCTGCTGAGTGGTATAAGCAAATGGACAGATTTGTAAAGATTTCAAAGGTATTGTGGATTGATTTGAACACTTTGTTTGATTTTGTCGTGCCGGCCGATTTGTGGGCAGTGTGTAAGATTGCCATTGAGTGGCCTACTGTAGAGCCGCCTAGAGATTCATTGACTCATGGTCCTTCGCTTGATGTAATGAGAAAGTACGAGCAAGTGATTACATGGTTGCAATCGAAGGTAGCTCCTCAAACTGTTGATTGGTTGAAAATTGATCGTACCACCCAGGACTCTAAAGAGTCGGTACATGATTATTACAAGCGATTGTTGTTGGCTTTTAAGCAGCATAGTGGATTAGATACAATTGAACAAAAAGATATGGGACAGTTTGTCTCAAAGTTTGTGTTGGGACTGAAATCTGACATTAGCCTGATGATACAGCAGCATTTGATATGCTGGCAGAATAAGTCGGTGGACGAGATTCTGCGTTATGCTAAGTATTGCAGTGATCAAGTGGAGTCGACAGAGAAGAAATTAAAGGACAAGTTGATGTTGGTGCAGTTGAGAAACGCTGATATGACACAAGGGTTTGGAGGAGGTCGAGGTAGAGGTGGTGGAAGAGGAATAGGACAACAGGTGGTGACCCAACCTGGTCAGGGTAGAGGAAGAGGAATGGATTCAGGTACAAGCGATTGGGTGGCTCAACAAAAAAGAGTCACTGCCTGTCATTATTGTCACAAAATCGGGCATTGGAAGCGCGAGTGTAGATCAAATCCAGGAAATCAGATACCGATGGAAGGAGAGGGACAGCTGACCGAGGCTGTCAATACCGTGACAAGACCCAGGTCTATGTATGGAGGAGGATATGAGCCACAAGTGCAAGTACCTCAACCTCCTAGAATACCCATGCAGAATCAGTTATACCATCAGATGCCTTATTTTGAAATACAAGACCGATTTGATAAAAATCAAGATTCACAGGAGTGCCAGAGGGGGTGCACGAGGAATGCACCTTAGATGCGATTCTAGAAGTCGATCAGAGTGGGCCGTTTGTAGATGCAGACGTGAATGGATATCCTGTTACCTTTTTATTAGACACTGGAGCTGCTCGCTCTACAGTGAGAACGGAAGTAGTCCCAAATTTAACTCTTTCGGGACGATCGATTCAAGTAGTGGGGGTTAGTAATCAGAAAATGACCAATCCATTGACAACCGAATTACCCGTAAGAATAGGACCATTCCGGGATAGACATCAATTTGTAGTGTGCAATTCAAGTCCGGTCTGTCTTTTGGGACGAGACCTTCTGTGCAAGCTCAATTGTACTATATCGTGCACTCCAAGAGGGGTGGAATTGCAAACATATGATGACGATGCTGATTTTAAAATGGCTAACATGAGTCTGTGTGCAGAAATGTTTGTGGTGCTCACAATAGCAGAATTGCCACATGATTTGAGAGACTCAGTTAATCCGAAAGTGTGGGATTTCACGGGAGAGGATGTAGGTCTGATGAGAGGGGTTGAGCCAATTAAGATACAGATCAAACCTAATGCTGAATTCCCACGAACGCCACAATATAAGTTGACCCCAGAAACTGTGGCCGGCATCAGACCTGTGATTGAGTCTATGATAGCCCAAGGTATTCTGAAGGAGATAAGAGGTAGTCCCTGTAATTCACCTATCATGGGACTGCAAAAGCCAAGTGGCAAGTACAGAACAGTGCAAGATCTGCGTCGGGTTAATGAAATTGTGATCCCATGTTGTCCTGTGGTACCGAATCCAGCTGTTATTCTATTCCAGATACCATGCAAAGCAGAATGGTTTACTGTAATAGATTTATGTCACGCCTTCTTCTCCATACCATTGCATGAAGAAAGTCAGTTTTTATTTGCATTTAGGATGGATGATCGTGTATTAACATGGAAACGAATCCCTCAGGGGTATACAGAAAGCCCCTCCATTTTTAGTCAATGTCTGAAAAAGAATCTTGAAGGATTAGTGATGGCCCACAACTCAGTCTTAGTACAGTATATCGACGACCTTTTGGTCACCTCGGAAACTGAGGATGCTTGCAGGATTGACACTGTGGCGTTGCTGAATCATTTGGCAGAGAATGGACACAAGGTGTCTCCAAACAAATTGCAATATTGTTTGTCTGAAGTTCAGTACCTAGGTCACCGGATTGAGAAAGGAAAACGAAGGGTGTCACCAGATCGCATAGAAGCGATTCTGCAAATGGGAACTCCGAAAACGCAAAAAGAAGTCTGCATGTTTTTGGGAATGTTCGGCTATTGTCGACAGTGGATCCCAAACTTTTCCTTGCAAGCAAAGCCCCTGTTGAAACTGACTCGAAAGGATGTTAGTGATCCGGTACCATGGGATGACGAGTGCTTGACAGCCTTCCGTGAGCTGAAGGAGAGTATTTGTCGTGCTCCAGCTCTTGGAATGCCGGATTATAACAAAGCGTTTTCGCTCTTTTGCTGTGAAAAGGAGGGATGTGCGTTAGCAGTCCTAGTGCAGACACATGGGGGTGCCCGTAGACCAGGAGCCTACTTCTCAGCTACATTAGATCCTATAGCTTCTGCGTTGCCCGGATGTCTGAAATCCGTTGCTGCAACTGGTGTCAGCATTGAAAGATGCGAAAGCATCGTGATGGGTTATTCACTCATTGTATATGTGCCCCATTCAGTAGAACTCTTAATGACCCGAACGAAAACACAGTATTTAACCAACAGACTTACCAAGTATGAGCAGGTTATCTTGGCTGCTGATAATGTTACCCTGAGACGTTGTACCACTCTGAACCCTGCTACATTGTTACCTCTTCCGCAGGAGGAAGGAGATGAGGATTGTGAAGAGCATGACTGCCTAGATGTTACTGATCTGTCTACCAAACCCAGACCTGACATTGTCGATGAACCATTGCCCCAATCTGATTTGATACTTTTTGTTGATGGTTCATGCATAAGAGACAATGAAGGGTATTTGAGAGCAGCGTTTGCTGTGTGCACCATCATGGGGGTAGTGGAAGCTGCCTGTTTAAATAGAGTATTCTCTGCTCAGGTGGCCGAAATTGTCGCTTTGACACGTGCCTGTATCATTGCAGCTGATCTGCGAGTGACTGTGTATACTGACAGTCAATATGGATTTGGTGTGGTTCATGATTTTGGGCAGTTATGGTCACAGAGGGGGTTTCTAACGTCCTCAGGGTCACCCATACGTAATGGCGAGTATGTGCGCCAATTATTGGAAGCTCTGCAAAAGCCTAAAGAGATAGCAGTTGTTAAATGTACAGCTCATGGAAAGGGAGAAGACTTTGTCACTAAGGGCAACAATTACGCAGATGAAGTAGCACGATTTTGTGCTGAACATGTTTGTATTTTCAATGGAGAATATATAGGCGAGAGCACAGAAGAGACCGAGCTCAGCATGATGTTAGCTATAGCCGATACTTGGGATGAGGTGAAGCGGTTGCAGGATGAAGTCACAGAAGAAGAAGCTGCTTCATGGGTCAGAGCAGGTTGAGATGATAGCATTTGGGTGTCCACAGATGAGAGAGCAGTATTACCCAATTGTCTACTAAGCCCAATGGCTAGGCAAATTCATGGAGCAGTTCACTTGGGAAGAGATGCAATGGTGCGAGTGTTTAGGCAGACGTGGTTTAATCCACGCTTCCGTGTGTGGGCTGAAACGGTATGTCACAGGTGTGTTACTTGTCAACAGATGAATGTGGGAAAAAGAACTGTGGTTGGAATGAGTCACATTGGAAAGTCTGGGGGTCCCTTCAATAGGATACAGTTAGATTTCATAGAGATGCCGAGGTGCAATAGGTTGAGATATGTTTTGGTGGTGGTGTGCATCTTTTCACGGTGGGTGGAAGCATATCCAACTAGACGATGTGACAGTCTTACAGTAGCCAAATTGTTATTAAGAGAACTGATCCCATGGTACGGTTTCCCAACATCAGTGGAGACCGATAGAGGAACTCATTTCCACAGTGAAATAATGAAGTTGCTGTGCTCTGCGTTACATATTGATCAAAGACTGCATTGTAGCTACAGGCCCGAGGCTTCAGGTCTAGTAGAGCAAGTTAATGGCACCATCAAGTTAAGAGTGGCAAAGGTGTGTTCGTCCACTTCATTGAAGTGGCCGGATGTGTTGCCCCTGGTGCTAATGAGTCTGCGTAGTACCCCTGGTAGGAGAACAGGGCTTTCTCCACATGAGATCCTCACTGGAAGAGCTATGCGTTTGCCTATGGTGCCAGCTACAGCATTGATAAACATCACTGATGATTTAGTGTTGGATTATTGTAAAGGACTGGCTGATGTGGTTACTTCTGTATCCCACCAGGTCGAGGCTGCGACTGCATCCACCTCGAGAGACCTGCTGCATGATCTTAATCCTGGTGACTGGGTGCTTGTGCGCAAACACGTAAGGAAGAGTTGTCTTGATGTTCGCTGGCGAGGACCCTATCAAGTGATACTGGTCACAAGTACCGCTGTGAAGTGTGGAGGATTGCCGAACTGGATCCACGCTTCCCACCCTCGTCGAGTTCAAGCGCCTGCAGAAGAAGAGAGTTCCCTGAGTCCGAGGAGTGTGTGTGGACCTGATACAGACAACGACGATGGCACAGACTCAGCTGTAAGAGTTTCGGATGAAACGGAACAGCCAAGTGAGCAAGAAAGAGAAGAGCTGACTGCTCCTGAACTGAGTCCAGATCCTGAAATTGAAGATATTGCAGAAGTGAGCGGTACCTCAGATCAAAGTGAACTGTCTGTTGCAGAAAGATCAGATCAAGAGGAAGTGGAGACAACAGATGCCAGAGCAGAAAAGTGGCCAGCAAGAAAAGAAAGGCTGAATATACGGCTTGCATCTGAGAAAGATCTCACTCCGATTCCTGAAACATCTGAATCAGATCAAAGTGACGTTGAAGAAAGACCGGATGGTCTGAGACGTTCCCGAAGAGAAAGAACAGCGTCTCAAAGATACGCATCTCCTGAGTGGACATACCTGGCTGCAGATGCAGGGCCCAGCGAAGTCCGGGAGGTTGGGACCTGGTACAGTGAGCTACGGAGAGAACACCCTCTCCATTGAAATACGATTACTGGTCCCAGATGTGGAAGCGTTCGGAATACTAACTCTGCAAGTTCCGAATCCTCCAAGACTAAGTGGATTGCGTTGCCTTAGCCTTAATGAGGTTGTGTTCCCTGCATTTGGCCGACGGCTCACCGCGCTAGAATTGGGAAACATCCGTGCAGAGATTCTGCAACTTGTTCTCGAAATTCTTGGATCGAATGTCATTAATGATGAAGCTTGAATTGTAATCAAAGAAAGCATTAGGCCTTAGAAAGAAGATAACCTAGACCCCAGATTAAGAAGATCTAAAGTTAGGGATTTTTTCTTGTAGATGATGGAGTGAGGAGTAGGGTTGTCTACATCTCTTCCATAGGTTTAGTATTAAGCGAAAGAACTTTGACATTAATTGCATGAAAGAAAGAAGCAAGAAAGACATTGTTAAAACAAAGAAACAGAAAGAGACTGTGTTTCTCTGTGTGCTTCGGAATAAATCAAGAAAAACCATGGTGTCCGAAAAATCAACACGCAAACAGAAGTGGATCATTGGCACCCTCATCGTAGTGGTGCTTATTGTTATAACTGTGGTGATTGTTGTATCTCTAGTTGGATATCAAAATGGCGAACAGAACAGGGTACAGACAACACTCACTACACCAAGCTCTGAGATAGATGAGGACGCATACGCCCATGACCTAGAAATGATTAAGGAAACCAGTCGTAGATTGCATGTTGATCTGTCAAAGGGTGATTTCACTTTGAATGCGTATGCTCGATTATTGTATGAGTATGTGGATACCATGGAAGCGAAAGATTGCTATGTGTGTATGCAGTTACCAGCCTCAGTAGAGGAAGGCATTCGATATCATCATTTGCCTGTGACTTATGGCATTACATGTAGTGTATTATTGAGCATGTTTTATAGCAAGGCACACTTAGAGTACTATTTCTCTAATTATGACGTGGTACTCTCAGAAGTCCCCGTTCTGAAATACATGAATAAATATGATTATTATAAGGAAGTAGAGCGCATGTCAAAGTATTTTGTGCCTACCATTACTTTGGATACGTCCTATGCCCATAAACACAATTTGACTTGCCTGTTAACTGACATTGAAAAGAAATTTATAGACCAGATAGAAGATCGGCATAGACAAACACTATTTAGACCAGATCCAAAGCACAAGGTTACCCCATGGACTAAAGAAGAATTAGATCATAAAGCAAAGGGGAGTTTTGGACCCATAGCATTAGATTTCCAGCAGAAAGGAAAATTGTGCATTAGACACCCGACCACATACTACGATAAGATATTTGTGGGTGAGAGTGATTGTGAGCCTGTCTTCTTGATCGAAGAATCAATCAGAAAAGCATTACTGGATAAAATAACAGTGGTGCCCAATGTGTATTTTGTGTGTGGAAAGAGTGCCTATGTGAAGTTGCCCAAGAACTGGTATGGCACCTGCTATTTGGCTGTCGTATTTCCCAAGATTTTCCATGTAAATGATTTATGGCCTCTAGAGAGAAGGAGACCTCAGAGAGGGAAACGTGGTGCGAGTGCAGGAGAAGTGATTGGAGACATATTTGGGGCTATGATACTGAGAATGGGTGTGATTCTGAATGATTTGAAAATCAGAAAGCTAGCAACACTAGTGGATAAGCTCTCCATAAATACAGCTCAGATTCTACTACTTGTAGATGGGGAGATGGTTTCGATAAGGGCTATGGTTTTGCAAAACCGTCTTGCCCTAGATGTGCTGCTAGCAAAAGCCGGAGGAGTCTGCAAATTGTTGAAAGTTCAACAATGCTGCACTTATATTCCTGACAACAGTCGGGATATAAGGAAATACATTAACAATATTTCAGATATACACCAAGAGTTACGTGAGATGGCTGCTGAAGGACTCTGGGAGCAAGTGGGAAAAGGATTTGGCAAAATAGGCAGTTGGTTTGGAAGTCTGGGACAAGGAATAATGGGATATATTTTGAAGCCTATTATAATAGCTGTCATTTGTATAATCGTCCTATTAGGAGCCCTCAAGGCTTACAAATGGCAAAGGGCAAGACATCAGGAAACTGTATTGAAAAAGAGAGAGCTACAACTTGAGCAACTGCAGGATAGACATTACCAGCACCTTAAAGGATTAGAACGATTCAGACAGGGACGGCAAGCTACAGCTCCTGTTTAGGTCGGTCTCTTCTACTAGGAGAAACTACAAAAGAAAAGAGAATTGGTGTTATGACACTAGTCATAAGAGGGGGGAACTGATAGAGCGCAGATAGCACTCTATTTGTATGAGTGCACTATATTCATGGTTTATACGCACTTCCATACATTCGTATTATGTGCAGTGTTTTTGATGATTAAGAACCATTTAATTGAATCATTTAATGTAGAACTAGTGAACGTATTAAGTAGAATTTTGTATGTATTATGATTCCTTCATGCATAATGTACAGGACAATATTATTTTATATATCGTAAACTGTGATTTGTTTAAGTTGCCTGAAACATAGGCCCAAAAGTTTCTCCTTGCCCTCAAGAAATAATGAATTAATTAATTGTTGTGTTCGAGGTTAGCATGTTCTCACCCTGTTGCAGGTGCAGAAATACACATCGTTATTTTCAGAGTTAAGGAGAGACCCGGAATGCCTTTGAAGATAACTGGAAGCGAGAAGGGAGGATGCTTTGCGTATCGAGTCTGTCTGAAAGCCAAGGCCACTGGAAGAAGATAGCTTTAATTAATTTTGCTTCATGAAAGAGAACCAGCTACTGTATAGAGGTCTAGTGGAAAGTTTCAGAAAAGGTGACGCAATGTTGATTGAATCCTATCTTTTGTATGATGCGCAGGGACAGGGAGAGCAGACTTCTGCTAGCTTTCGGAGAAGGAGCCGCCTCATAGAGCGAGCTCCATAGTCTTAAGCTAAACGACCCTTTTTGGCGTGAGTACTTCTTAGGAAGTCACACGTGCGGACACCATTGGGGAACGATAGAAGAGAGACAGAAAGGGCCCTCATACAGAATAGTGTATGGAAAGATTTTGATTTCTTTCAATGAGTCGAGAGCTGAATATTGCATCTATTTTGTGTTGCATTGTGATTTTGGAATTTATAATCATTTGCCTTTTGGGCCGCATTACTTATATCAGAAAGATCGGCTCTGTATTAATTTTCTGTATCTCTATACTTTGCTATTGAGATGTATTTACATCCAATTGTTTTTGGCCTTATAATAAATATTCAAACTGCACTTCGGAGTCAGTGATCTTTTCAGGCACGACAACTTTGTTGATATCTGTTTGAGTTGTTTTCCTCCCCTCGACCACTTTAGGTAAATAAAAGATCGATCGCTTACGCTATACTTAGTAGAGAACTTAGGGGTGCAAGTTAGCGTAATCACCTGCCTGGAGGTGGGCGTATTTATCACATGACTATCACTTCCTGTCCCTTATGCGTACCATGTAAGTTTTGCCTTGAGTATGGACAATGTCGATCACCCATAAATATTTATTTCAATAAATGTCTAAGCTTTCGTTAACTCATTCTAATTACATCAAAATTCCTTAATCCCCAGTATTTGATTTAACACTGCCCGACCTATCAGAATTGTGCGTGATGACATTACAAAAGGTCAAAGTTATACAGGCATCTAAACGGTGGGATCTAAGCACTTTTAATATGATATCTAAATAATTATTCATTTATTGTAATTAAATTTAAACTAGTCGCTTTACAATCATTGATATGATCCTGCCTGACCTGTTTGCGATTTTATGTGGTGAAATTTCACTTAATCTCAGTCGAGTACAGGTTCTATATTACGGCTTGCAGTAACTAAACGGATATGTTCTAATAATAGCTCTGAACGTAAACATCAATGTACCAGCTCAAGTAAATAACAAAAAATATGTGTCTCATTGTCACTATTATATGACAATGAGGTACACTATTTTTTGTAACAGATTTACATTTTGTGAAAATATACTACTGTGAGCAATAGGTCTGTATCTAGCGTAAGTCGTTTGACAACATGTTGGAGGCACACATATTTGTTGTTATTTACTTGAGCTGGTACATTGATGTTTACGTTAATAGCTATTATTAGAACATATCCGTTTGGTTACTGCAAGCCGTAATATAGAGCCTGTACTCGACTGAGATGAAGTGAAATGTCGCCACATAAAATCGCAAACAGGTCAGGCAGGATCGTATCAATTATTGTAAAGCGACTAGTTTAAATTTAATTACAATAAAAGAATAATTATTTAGATATCATATTAAAAGTGCTTAGATCCCACCGTTTAGATGCCTGTATAACTTTGACCTTTTGTAATGTCATCACGCACAATTCTGGATAGGTCGGGCAGTGTTAAATCAAATACTGGGGATTAAGGAATTTTAATGTAATTAGAATGAGTTAACGAAAGCTTAGACATTTATTGAAATAAATATTTATGGGTGATCGACATTGTCCATACTCAAGGCAAAGCTTTACATGGTACGCATAAGGGACAGGAAGTGATAGTCATGTGATAAATACGCCCACCTCCAGGCAGGTCAGGCATCGTAATTCCCGAGCGCGCTTGGCGGTGAATAGAATTCGGAGATGGTAAAATTTTACCGCCCAACGTCAGGCAGAAGTCCTGACACATAGACACATGGGAGGTAGGGAAGGAGTATGTTTGACTCATGATTGGTCTGAATAAGTGAGGACCAGAGGGAAAACTGTCATAAAAATAAAACTGACGGGCGATTGGCTTAAATAATAGTTCCATTGGCTCATGAAAGGTGATTGGTCAAGTACTGTGAGGACCAGAGAGGGAACAGTGGTTGTAGCAATGCTAATACAGAGGCTTGAAATAGCAACTTCCTATTGGTCATTTGGTACATTGAAATACAGGTACTTTAGACGGTCAATTCTACGGCGGGATTTATCGGGCCAGGCCGTGGAAGGAAGACCAGAGTATAAGACACTCTGGCAAGAGGTGAGAACCAGGAAAGGATATAGGGGAGCTTTGCCTGGCTGGGGCTTTTGAGCAATAGATCTATAGAGCCTGGTGACTAAAAATCATGAGAACAATAAGTATTTTGTGTTCTCTTGTTATATAATTGGATAATATATTAGAAAAAGGTACAGGATTCCGTTTTCTCATCATGTCTCTGTTTAGGGGTATGTAAAAAGTTAAATATAAAAATGAGATTTATTAAAATAATTTCCCCAAGCGAATAGGGCTTTATCAATTGGTTTTAAGCATACATATATTTTTTTATGTTCAGGGCAATCTTTTCCACTTGTATGGGTTGAGCTAATGAAGAGCTGAAGAACTGTCAGGATAAACGCTTAGGAGATACATTGGAGGTATGTTCCAAAAGGCAACTAAAGAAATTGAGCTGACAGTATGGCTGTTGGGGAGTTAAGACGAATAAGAATTTTAGAGATTTATGTATGATTAATTTTTGCCAGAAGTTTAAATATAATTTAATGGTGCATAGTAATAACAGTGTACATAGTACATGACAGAAATTGATGAGGATTGATGTGGTAGCAATAAGGAGGGTGCTGATACCACATGATGTTTTCCATCAAAAAACCATTAATGGAACTTTCTTTATGGGGATAATATATGGAAATTAGATTGTAAATAGGCAGACACGAAGGGGCTGTTGAAGAATGTAATTGATATGATGTTTTTAATTTTGGGGAATGTGATTGAATGATTGATTTTCTAAAAAATACATAGGGATTTATATTGATTGATATTGATTTGTGCATTTATTCTTTTTTCCAGCCCTGATGACGTCCAAGTGAGGACGAAACGCATAGGCTGACGATTGGATACTGTTATATTTGGCTGACGATTGGATACTGTTATATTTTGGAGCTATGATTTTCCTTTGAATCAATAAATGGAAAACACACATAAAACAAGTTTGCCTATGGATTTGATTCTCGAAAAACAATAATTGATTTGATACCATAGCGGATACATTGACGCTCCTTTCCATTTGTAGAATTCATTTTTGAGGACTGGGACTTTGGCGGCGGGACCCGGGAGAGTGAAGCGTCATTTATATAGGACTTCGTGTTTTGCAAAGTAAGACTTTGAATTGCTCACCAGTGCGCTTGGTTGTTGTGCCCCCATCGCCTACAGGAAAGAGACATCATATCTTATAGTAGATAAGGAACTGTTTTGCTCTCTCCTAATCACACAGTTCTGTGTTGCACAAAACATTAGGAAATCTGGCACCTCCTCTTTAACAGAATCATTCTACAACTCTCCTCGCAGGGTCAACTAGTCTGCCACCCCCAACGTGCACCACAATCTTGGTTTTATGCACTTCAGTTCACATACCACCAAAACCGCACAAACTCGTGTCATCAAATTCATCATCTCTTCCCATCACACCTCACCTCTGTTTTCATTCTGCTTCATCTCAGTGACACTTGACACTGTGGTGGTCCAAAGCACGAGTCAGGGATGGAAACAGGGGCACGTGGTCTTCCCACTATTTTCAAAGAGTGCACGCTGTTCCCCCTTCTCTAAACTTAAAGCAGATAGAGGGCAGGATGGTGGATTGACTGGCCCTCTTTCTAGTAGGATTATGCACGACAAGAGCATAGCAAAAAAGTCTAGATTTTGGTAACCATAGGGCACCAGTGGAAAAGACAATGCACAAGTGCCTCACAGACTCTTTATATTATTTAAGAGTGTGTATTAAGAGCGAGATTGTAGTAAGAGGTCTTGAGGCATCCAGGTGAAGAATAAGTAGTCTACTCAGAAAATAAATCCCTCAACCATATAACAGGACCATCTGAGTCACAATCTGCAAAGCAACTGCCTACGCAGAACCTTCAATGGCACTCCAGAACTCCGAACATTGTGATCCAGCGTGTGGAACCCAATAATTAAATATATACAATAGAAAGGTGAAGTGAACAACACAATCAGATAACTTGCATACTACAGCACCCCTCCCCCCCCATAACAAACAAAATAAATGGTGCAAGCCCAAGTAGACCCAAAACTGCTGAAAATGAATAAATAAAACATTTAAACTAGGACAATGGGAACCAGTAATAATCGTCATGCTTAGTATTTTAATAATATGATCTATGACATATTCCCACAAGGTATTCTTGTTGTGCCTAGGGGCGGAACACAACTCCAGGCCCTGCGACGCCTGTGGCCAGATGAACTCGAAGGCCACTCGGGACCACGTGGTGAAACTCTACGTAACCAAACATCAGAAGATTCTGCACAGTGACCCATCAAAGTCGAAAGTGTTGGAGCACGGGTTTCAGTGTCACTTACTCATCAACCAAGCACCCTGCATACAGGTCGATGGATATTTGATGTCGACAGAGATGTAAGAAGCTGAAGTCAATATAAAGAGTTATCAATTATCAATTCTTTTAGTTCAGTCAATAAAGAGAATTAGTGTGAGTTGAAAGGTTTTATTTTCAAATCTTTTAGTTATTTATTCTTTTATTAAGGTATTATTTTCCAAGTCTCATCATTAAAAGTTAATATAAACAATCAATCGATATTTGGTAATAAAGTAAATCAATTTATTAATCAATAAGACATTGATATAATACAAATGCAACAAGCGTGTGCCACAAAGAAACTTCCCTATTCTAAATAAATTAATATTAAATGCGAGAAGGAAAGAAGGTGTCAGTTCAGATACACAAGGTTCTGATGAGAGAATCAAGCATAAGCATAAAGCTTTAGCATAATAAGCTTGAAAGTATTCTCAGCTCAAATAACAGTAGACCAAGAAATAAGCTAAGACTTCTCATGAAGAGATGTCTAAGAAAAGTCAATAAAGAGTCTCCTTTCCAGGAGTCTGGGATAAGCGATACACACCTACTGCTCTCCGTTTAAGGAAAAGGATAAGTGAAAAATCTCAATCTTCCGGAGTAGTCTGAGAACACACATTAATATAAATTCACATTTTCTATGTTGCAATAGTAATATTATTTCTTCTTCATGTTGACAAATGAGATTTCAGCATGCTCCCAGGAACAGGTTTACTCCCCATTTTCTCACCAGAGTACAATCGTCTTTTTACCATGTATCCTTGAATGTTGCGGCACATCCTTTCTTGTTTTCTCAAAACTTCTTCCCATGAATCATCCTACCTGTCGTCTGCATCTTTTGCGGTGAGAACCTTAATATCAGTCGTCTAATACAAACAAGTGTCTATTCACTAGCTAATAAACAGTAGCTTCCGAAATTGCAACGTCTGCAGCAAAGAGAAGAAAAACATTCTGCACAACGGCCGTTTAACGTGAAAAACAAGCCTTTCAGTATTAATGTTTTCTTATTCATTTATGGCATCCTCGGTTATGTCAAGTCAAGAAACCATGCTTCATTTCTATGTTACAGGCTTATAGTTTTTAAATATGGTTGCCTACTACAAATTTTGTATTTAACACACTTCATATTTAAATGTAAGCTCTGCACATTATATTGTTAATAAAGCATTTTGCAAATAACTACATAGGCGGCAGCAAAAAGAAGGTCCAGTTCCCACACCCGAAGTAATTCCCACAGCAGATCGCTGTCGAAGTCTTCAGGTAAGTTGAAGAAAAAACATTAAAAGTTCAAGCTGGAGTCTTCCCCTTCCCACCACTCTCAAACTCCATAGAGGGTGCCAGGGCATCTGCATGCCACTCGGTCTCGCTCCTGAACTCCTGAAGGGCCAATTCCGAATCTGGTCCCAATACAACTCGAATTTCTAGGTCCATCAGTGACATTGCAGCAGATCAAGTCCTTTAGGATGGCCATTCTGTGCATATTTGACATGCTTACGGTTCCCTCTGGTGCACCTTTAGGTTCCAAGGATCCACAGAGGCTTCCAAGTCAGAGTCTCGCTGGTTGGTTCCCTCTGCGCCTTCTGTACCTTTTAAACCTATTTTGAGTTCTGCATAAGCTTTGGTGCTGACTTTGGTTCTGCCACTGCTCCCTGTGCAGGTTCCCTTCACATTGGAGAATCCACCAACTATAGTAGTTTTCAACTCCGAGCTGGCATCGCCTCAACTTTGATTAAGGCCACGTTCCGATTCCACCGTAGCACAGCCAATAGGCAACCCTTCTGACTTTGACACATTTCCTTTAGCACGCAGCAGAAATCATACATTACACCAGCTTTTTGGTTGTGATTCCGACAACAAAGATAACTATGATGTAGGGGGTGAATTTGTCCCACAGTATGAGCAGAACAATTGGTATGCAGAATTACAAGATGCCAGTGATCTAGACACCTCCCCAGACACTGGGCTTGTCTCTTCCCCTGATCCGGCCACAGAGGAAAGGGCTTCTTTCACCATTGTCATGTGAAGGACTGTGGAGGTCCTTGACCTGCAGCTTCCTACAATGGAAGTAAAGGCCAGCATCTACATGGAGATTCTCCAGCCTGGCCAGGCACCTTCTGAACCTCTCCTGCCATTTAACAAAGCCCATACAGTTACTCTCTTGGGCACCTGGGCAAAACCATTGTCTGAACCCCCAATCAATAGGTAAGTAGCTCTTCACCCCAGACCAGTGCCGGGTGACCCCAACTTCCTGACTCGCCACCCAACACCGGAGAGTTTGTTGATACAGCTGTTCACTAGCAAAGTAAACTCTAACGCTGTTCCCACAACCCCTCCTCACCATGACTACAAACACATGGAGACCTTTGCCAAGTGCATGTTCTCTTCTGCCAACCTTGCTTTATGATCTGTCAATATTGGCTGCCTCCTGTGTTGCTATACCTTTGTTTTGTTGGACATGGCAGGCCAGATCCTATTGGCAGTTCTGGAAGACCTATGGGCGTCTTTAGTCCAAGCCATCCAGGACGAAGGGATGGGGCAAAATTTGTTATCCGGTCTGGCTTGGATACAACCGATTGCTTGGGCTGGGCATTCGATACGAGTATGGTGCTTCAGCACCACGCCTGGATGAGGTCTGCAGGTTTCTCAAGGGATGCCCAGGCATTCTTGATGGGCATGCCATTCAATGGTTGTCACCTCTTTGGTGAGAACACAGACTTGGCCCTGGAACACTTTATGGGAAGTCATGCCAAAGTGCGTTCCTTGGGGTTGTCTGCCTCTAAAAGTCCCTTTCCCTAACCGTTTTGCTGCTTTTGGAGAGAAGCTCATCAGCGGCTCCTCCGGTAAGGCGGAGGAGCTTGGCCCCACTGCTTTTCATCAGTGCCAAAAAGGAAAAATAAAATTATAACATAATGTTATCATTTTATTTCTCCATGCTGAAACCAGTTTTGGGGCGGGTCTTGGTTGTTATCACAGCCAGCAGGGGGAGGAGTTGTGGGTACTCTCTTAAGTGCGCATGACAGCTTGGCCGGCCAAACAGTCATGTGCACTTAGCATGTTCTCCACCTTGCTGTACTGCACTGCCTGGGTGGAGAACATGCACAGGCTCCCAGCCCCTGTCTGAGCGCCGAACCATGGAGCTCAGACCAATCACGACACTGCTGTCATGCTGGTGACAGCAGCATTGTGATTGGCTTAGGGTAGCCGGTGTGCTACCTGCTTCGGGACTCGTCAGGAAGAGAAGCAGAGGATAGACGTCACAACGGAGGAGAGACTGCCGCCGTGAAGAGGTAAGTAATATATATATTTTTTTCAATCCCCCCGCTACCCCCGATCCATGCCAGCTGCCACTGGATAAGCTAGGGGGTTTCAATATTGCCAGCACCAGAACCTGCCGCCAGGACAACACACTTTTCAGCTGTTTCGTGGCCAAGGCCTAGGTTTCCAGAGACAATGTTCAGGGCTTCAGATACAACGTGCAACTCAGTTCCCCACCCCACTGGCAACCACATCTGCAAAACCTCTTTAGTGTGCCCGTTTTAACACACACACACCCTGGAGGAGGTAGGATTAGACATTTCTTCCAAGGGTGGCAAGACATCACTTTGGATACACAGGTTCTCCAGATTGTCCAGTGGGGCTATGCCCTCCAATTTCTTTCTAGCCCCCTACACCTTCCATCCCCATCAGCCTAGCTGATAAAGCATCACATGTCTGTTTTGCATCAGAGAGTGCAGACTTTTTGACAAAAAGGAGCCATAGAGAGGGTGCCGGCCTTGGAAGTAGGAACTGAGTACCACTCCTGCATACTTTTCTGTGCAGAAGAAGGACAGAAGCATTTGTCCTATTCCAAATCTCCACCCTCTGAACGCCTTCCTGCCAAAAGACAAATTCAAGATGCCCACTCTAGCCTAGGTCTTATCTGCCTTGGATCCAGGAGACTGGATGTTAGCGTTAGACCTGCAGAATGCTTTTTTCCATATTCCCGTCCTGCAGGCCCACAGACATTATCTGCGGTTCACAGTGGGCCAAGAGCATTTTCAGTTTGCAGTGCTCCCTTTTTGCCTGAGCAGTGCTCCCCGAGTGTTCACAAAAGTGATGACGGTGATCGCAGCGCAGTTTCGGAAGTCGGTGTGCTAGTCTTCTACTACCTCGATGACTGCCTGTAGAAGGCAGACTCACTCTGGGCAGTCATAGACCACCTCCAGATGATGGCAAACCTTCTAACATCATTAGGGTTCACTATTAATATACCAGAGTCACACCTGACTTCTTTGCAAATGCTCCAGTTCATCATAGCCATCTTGGATATGGTGCAGGTTTATGCCTTCCACGCAGAGTTGAAAGTCCAGGACATTTAGGCTAAGCTCCTGATGTTTCGGTCTCTGACCCGGATCTCTTTGAGAATGGAATTGAGGCTTCTGGAACTATTGGCCTCCTGCATCTTGCTAGTCAGATGGCATAGGCAAGCTCTGCAGTGGCATTTGAACTCCCAGTAGGCACAGCACCATGGGACTCTATTGGATTCCATCCAGTTTTCGGTGGAGACTGAAAAAGATCTGCAGTGGCGACTACTAGATCTTGATTGGTCCAGTGGCAGACTCCACTCCTTACCCCACCCAGAGCTAACAGTGGTGATGGATGCATCACTACTTGGCTGGGGAGGCCATCTAAAAGAGGTGGAGATCAGAGGACTAACTTCCAGCGGAATCTCGTCTACACATCAATTTGCTGGAGTTACAGATGATTTGCTTGGAGTTGAAGGCCTTCCTGTCAACCATCAAAGGGAGGCTAGTACAGGTACTCATAGACAACACCTCCATGTGGTACTGCAACAGGGCGGAGTGGGGTCTTGGGTTCTATGCCAAGAGGTTCTGCACCCCTAGAAGTGACTGGCTCGCAAGGGCATTTCTCTGGTAAATAACCACCTGGGTGGGATCTCTAAAAACCAGGGCAGACAAACTCAGTCACCGCCACCTAGCAATCACAAATGGTAGTTACACCTGGAGGTGGCGCAGGTCGTTTTCCAGCAATGGGGGGAACCCTAGCTCAATCTTTTCGCCACAGCCGAGTATGCATAATGTCAGTGTTTTTATGTACTAAAGCTCCCAACACGGCTCTCTTGTAAATTCGAATTCCGCCTAGAGCTGAGCTCAGGACTCCTGTATGCCTTCCTACCTCTAACACTCCTGGTTTGAGTTCTGAAGATCAAATCCAAATGGGCCCAAGTCATCCAGTGGTTCCGGACTGAGTTTGGTACCCAGAACGTCTGACCTTGAGCATCTGAACTCCAATCAAGCTGCTGCTTCAGGAGGATCTTGAGTCACAGCAACAGAGTAGGGTCCTACACCTCCATGTGTGAATATTGAGCAGCAGCTAGTTCCCTTCGATCTTACTTCTGAGGTCATTGATTTCATTCTGGCAGCCAGGCGCCCATCTACAAAACTGGTGTATGCCGGGCGCTGGAATAAGTTTGTGGTTTGGTGCGGTACTTGCCAGATTAATCCGCTGCAAGCTAAACAGTCTGAAGTGTTGTTGTTTGTTTTGTTGTTGATCCAATAGGGGCTTGCGTTGGGCACTGTTAAAGTGTTAAGGACTATTTGCCAGCTCTTGCAACATTTTACGGTTACCAGATCAGCCTTCATTGTTTAACTCACCTTTTGTGATGAGATTTCTTAAAGGTTTACTACATATGTTTCTGTAAAGCCTATTATGATGCCAGTGGGACTAAAATGTGTTTCTCCCTTTTCTAAAATGCACCCTGTTGAATATTTTGCCCTTTCTGCAGGGTCCCCCAGGTTTTCTTTTGCTGAGCCCTATTTTTGCTGGCTATAGACATCTATGCACTTTACCCCTTAAAACCAGTGACAAACTGCTTGTGCTCTTCTTATCAACATGATAAAACTGGTATGCACCCGATTGGCATTTGTAACTTACATATAAATCCCTAATATATGGTACCAAGCTGTACCCAGGGCCTGTACGTTAAGTGTTACCCGTGGACAGCAGCACCTATTCTGCCATGCATTAGTGACAATGTAAACATGACTGCAGGCCTGCGCCAGTAGCCTGTCTGTGCAAGTTTTAACTGCAAATGTGGCCTGTCTAAATAACACTTTTTGACAGGCCTGAACCTTCCTTTTAAATATTTATAAATCACACCTAAGTAGGCCTCACTGCCCATAAGGCAAGGTGCATGGTATTTAAAAGTAGCACATGTAAAAGTTTAGTGTTAAACGAACAAGTTACTTACCTTCGGTAACGCTTTTTCTGGTGGATACAGTATCTGCCTGTGGATTCCTCACCTTTTGAATACCCCCTGCGCCAGCATTCCGCAGAAATTCTTTTCCTAGCTCTCCCACGTCGACGAGGACGTCATAATAGCACAGCTCCGCTCGCGACTCCGTATGACGTCATCGGAGCCATAAGAAGACCTCGTCGGCGTGCTGACGTCAGTTCCACCCATTTTTTCCGTGCCCTCGAGGCAAAAGGGCAGACCGACAACATTTTCACACGTATACACAGTATACAAAATATATAAACAAATGCAAGAACACATAGCATAACCAATAATAGCATGGAAAAAGGGCAACAAACCAAACATTTTCCAGTATCAAACCGCAAGCATGAAAAAGACATATTAAAAACATTCATGTCAAACAGTTATAGCATTTTTTGGTAGAAACAGGTGGACAACGGGGAGGTGGGTGGGACAGTGAGGAATCCACAGGCAGATACTGTATCCACCAGAAAAAGTGTTACCGAAGGTAAGTAAATTGTTCTTCTGATGGATACATCGGCCTGTGGATTCCTCACCTTTTGAATAGAATCCCAAAGCCGTACCTCTCCCGGAGGAGGGTGTCCACCTGACTAGACCAAAAATCTTGCAACACAGAGCGTGCAAAATGGCCGTCCCTCCTAACCTCTGAATCCAAGCAGTAATGCTTCGCAAAGGTATGGAGGGAGGCCCAAGTTGCTGCCTTACAAATGTCAACAACAGGAACACCTCTAGCCAAAGCAGAAGAAGATGACTTAGCTCTGGTAGAATGAGCTCTGATACCTTCAGGCGGGTCCTTCTTGGCCAGAGCATAGCAGATCTTGATACACAAGATCCATCTGGAAAGAGTTTGCTTGTGTACAGCCCTTCCTTTCATCCGACCAATGTAGCCCACGAAGAGCTGATCATCCAGCCTTAATTCCCTGGTCCTGTCCAGGTAAAAACTAAACGCCCTCTTAGGGTCCAAGCGATGAAGTCTCTCCTCCTCCTTGGAAGGGTGAGGGGGAGGATAGAAGGTAGGTAAGGTAATGGTCTGTCCCAAATGGAAAGGAGTAACCACCTTAGGAAGGAAAGCAGCCCTGGTCCTAAGAACCAACTTATCTGCATGAATGGTCAAGAATGGAGGCTTAGAACTAAGAGCCTGAAGCTCACTTACCCCCCCTGGCCGAGGTAATAGCGATCAAGAAAACCGTTTTAAAAGAGAGAAGCCTCAAAGGACAACTATGAAGAGGCTCAAATGGAGAACCCATTAGAAAAGTAAGAACAAGATTTAAATCCCACTGAGGCATAATGAAAGGAGTGGGAGGAAACTTATTTGTAAGGCCCTTAATGAACCTCATAACTACAGGAGATTTGAATAAAGACGGCTGGTCCGGCAAACAAATAAAAGCCGACAAATAACCTTTAACTGTGGCCACAGCACAACCCTGCTGGGCCAGGGAAAGAGAGAAACTCAACACATCAGACACACAAGCCTTTAAAGGATCAATGGCCCTCTCTCCACACCACTTTACAAATTTGGACCACCTGGAGGAATACACAGATTTGGTGGAGTGCCTCCTGGATGACAAAATGACATCCACAACATCTGGTGGGAGAGAGAAAGAACTCAGGATGCCCCATTCAATCTCCAGGCATGTAGGTGCAGGCTCTGGATGTGGGGGTGTCGAACCCGCCCCTGCGATTGCGAGAGGAGGTCTGCCCTGAAAGGGAGGCGGAAGGTGCGATGAGAGGTGAAGTAGATCTGTGTACCACACCCTTCTTGGCCAATCCGGAGCGATCAATATAACTTGGGTCCGGTCTTGGCGAATCTTCCTCAGAACCCGAGGAATCAAGGATATGGGAGGAAACGCGTAAAGGAGTTGCGAGCTCCAATCCAAATGAAACGCGTCCCCCAGCGCTCCCTGCATCGGATACTGGAGACTGCAGAACAACGGACAGTGCGCGTTCTCGTGAGTGGCAAACAGGTCCAACCGAGGAGACCCCCACATCTCGAAGATGTGATGGACCACCTCCGGATGAAGCCGCTACTCGTGATCGGCCAAGTTATGTCGACTGAGACCATCCGCACGAACATTCAGCACACCGGCTAGATGATTTGCAAACACACAAATCTGATGGCCCTGAGCCCAGGACCAGAGTCGCAGAGCCTCTCGACAGAGGCGATACGACCCTACACCTCCCTGTTTGTTGATGTACCACATCGCGGTAGTGTTGTCCATCAGGACCTGAACTGACTGCGAAGGGAAGGAAGGAAAGCCTTTAGCGCCAAACGTATCGCCCGCAATTCCAGAAGGTTGATGTGAAGCAACCTTTCCTCTGGAGACCAAAGACCTTTGACATCCAAATCCCCCAGATGAGCACCCCACCCTAGAGTGGAGGCATCCGTAATCACTGTGGCCACCGGCGGAGGAGGCTGAAAGGGCTTTCCTTGAGACAGGTTGCCCCGCACACCTCACCAAGTCAGCTCCGCTGCAGTGTCTCTGGAGATTCTGACCTTCTTCCCGAGATCTCCGTTGTGTTGATACCACTGCCTGCGGAGGCACCACTGGAGTGCCCTCATGTGCCAGCGTGCATGACTGACCAACAGTATGCAGGAAGCGGACAGACCGAGCAGGCGTAGAACCTTCAGAACTGGAACAACCGCTCCATCGTGAAACAAAGGAATCATCTCCTGAATGTCGAGAATCCTCTGCGGAGGCGGAAATGCCCGACACACAGTAGTGTCCAGTATTGCCCTTATGAACAGGCTGCGCTGAGAAGGCACCAGGTGAGATTTGGGTACATTTATCAAGAAACCCAAGTTGAACAAAAGTTGCGTTGTTGCTTGCAAGTGGCGCAACACCAACTCCGGAGACTCTGCTTTCAACAGCCAGTCGTCCAGATAGGGGAAAACAGGAACCCCTGACCTTCTGAGATGTGCCGCTACCACCGCCATCACCTTCGTGAAGACTCGAGGTGCGGAAGTCAGACCGAACGGGAGGACCGCAAACTGGTAGTGTTGCGACCCTACCGTGAACCGGAGATACTTCCGATGCGACTTCAGGATGGGAAGATGAAAATACACATCCTGCAAATCGATGGACACCATCCAGTCTTCTCGTTGCAGCGTGAGAAGAACCTGAGCCAAGGTCAACATTTTGAACTTTTCCTGCCTGAGGTAAAGATTCAAAATCCTGAGGTCCAGGATCGGCCTCAACCGACCTTCCTTTTCGGTATCAGAAAGTACCGGAAGTAGCACCCCTGACCCCTTTCCTGCTCTGGAACCACCTCTATCGCACCTTTCTGCAGCAAGGCAAGAACCTCCTGCTGCAAAAGCAGCAAGTGGTCCTCTGAACACCAATCCTGGCGAGGAGGGTAAGGAGGAGGAAACTCTAGAAAAGGGAGGGTGTACCCATTCTCTACAAGATTCAAAACCCAACGGTCTGAAGTAATCGATTTCCAATCTTGTAGAAAATGGGACACCCGACCCCCTCCAGGACCAACATGCTCTAAGATGGGGGATCTAGAGCTGCTTTCCTGTGGCACCAACGGTGGCAGGAGGATAAGAGGAGGAGGAGGAGGACTGTTGCCGAGCGGCTCCTCGAAGACGGCCTCTATTTTTGCCCCTGTACGACCTGTACAAGGGGTTCTGCTGCTGACTCTGCTGAGGTTGCTGGCGGCCACGAAAGGAAGCCGCCCTTCCAAATCCTCGATACCGCTTGTAGCCGTACCCTCTAGACTGAGTTTGAAGACCCAGAGATCTTGCAGTCGCTCTGCTATCTTTAAAGCACTGTAAAGCAGAGTCAGCCTTTGTGCCAAACAGACTCGTACCATCAAAGGGCAAATCCAACAGAGTTGCTTGAACATCCGGAGAAAATCCAGACGATCTTAGCCAAGCTTGTCTCCTTGTCGCAACAGAAGATCCCATTACTCGGGCCACCGAGTCAGCAGTGTCCAAACCGGACTGGATAACTTGACGGGCAGCTGCCTGAGAGTCTGAAAGAGCTTCAAGAAAATTAACCCAATCATCCTCTGGGAGTTTGGGGGCTAACTGTTTTACAGAGTCCATAAGGGCATGGCTATATCTTCCAAGTAAGCAGGTAGCATTAGTAGATTTCAATGCCATACTTGTAGATGAAAAGACTTTCTTAGCTGCCTGCTCCATCTTTTTAGAATCCCTATCCCCCGGGATGGTAGGGAAGGAACCAGATGACTGTTTGGAACAAGAAGCTTGGACCACCAAGCTTTCAGGTGATGGATGAGTAGACAGAAAAGCCGGATCCCCAGGAGCAGGTCTGTACCTTCTCGCAATAGACCTGGAAACAGCTGGAGCAGTCAAGGGTCTTTGCCAAACTTCTAAAATAGGTTCTGTCAGAGCCTCATTGAAGGGCAGAAGAGTCTCACTTACTGAAGATGTATTAAGAACCTCAGTTAAAATATTAGATTTAACTTCAGCTGAAGGCAACTGCAGGTCTAGCAACTCAGCTGCTTTCCTTTCGACTACATGATAAGGAGCAACATCCTGTGAAACCCCAGCCTTTGGTGAGGCGAGTTCCCATTCCGGGGAAGTATCCAATCCACTGGCCTCTTGTAGGCCCTCAAATTCGTCAACAGAGTCGACAATCTCTCTCCCTCTTCCTGCTCTTGTCTATATTCTTCCTCTTCAAGCAGTCTCTGCGCATCCCTCCTGGAGCGCTGCTTCAGAATAGGCATCGGCGGCGCCAGACGCGGCGCCGGTGACGGCACCAGCGTCGAAGGAGGACCTTCAGGACCAAGTATCGGCGCCGATCGAATCCGAGGCGGCGCCGACTCGACAACAGATGGAGTCCGAGGATTTGGAGTGGAAGACCTCGGCGCCGGAAAATGCCAAGCATGAAAGGCACGAAAGGCGCCTGGGCGTATTGATGGGGAACACCCAAATTAAAGGCCAATGGCCCCACGGGGCCCGAAGGCGCACCGGTAGGATGGGAGGCCCTGGCAAACATGCCAAACATCGCATTTAAAAAATGCGTAGGATCAGTTCCAGGACCCTAAAAGGAGGATAAGAATCCGTACCTTCCTGAACAGGATCAACCTGAGGCCGAACTGGAGGTTGCGGAGCCGATGGAGACGGCGCCCGCACGGGCGAAGCCACATGAACTGGAGAGGCCTCCCTGGGCGTCGGAGACCTCCTGGGCGTCGCAGTACCTTTAGGCGTCGAAGAGCCCCTTGACGCCGGCGACCTCGGAGCCGGAGAATGGATCGGAGTCGCCTGCGGAGAAGGAGAAGGCGATGGAGACACAAGGTCTTTTCTCCGACGCCGCTGAGCTGGTGAAGGCGACCTCGATGCCTTGCCCTTCGAAGAGCGACGCCGAGAACTATGCCTCTTCTTCGACTTCTTGTGCTTCCTGGATTTTGAAGTGTACGAAGTCGACGACTTCGAACGTTTTCGACCCCTCTTTTCCTTCTTCGCTTTAGCCATGAACAGTTTTGCCTCACGTTCCTTTAAAGCCTTAGGATTCATTTTCCTGCAGCACAAACACCCTTCGACGTCATGGTCGGAAGACAAACACCAAAGGCAATCATCGTGGGGATCAGTTATTGACATATGACCGCCACACTCCCTGCAGGGCTTGAATCCAGACTTCTTAGAAGTAGCCATTATCTGAAATACTCGAAGAAACAAAGTAATCACCAAGAAAATGGAGAGTCCCTAGAAAAAACCGTTACGCGTCGACGGCGCAGAAAAAAGGGAACTGACGTCAGCACGCCGACGAGGTCTTCTTATGGCTCCGATGACGTCATACGGAGTCGCGAGCGGAGCCGTGCTATTATGACGTCCTCGTCGACGTGGGAGAGCTAGGAAAAGAATTTCCGCGGAATGCTGGCGCAGGGGCTATTCAAAAGGTAATGAATCCACAGGCAGATGTATCCATCAGAAATGTCCTTACATTAAGTAGCATCTCAAACCTATTTTCACTGTAGCAAGGCTGGGTGTTCCCCTAGGAAAACACTGGGATGCAATATTAAAGACTAATACTGTATCTCAGGAATGAGACTAGCCAGAAAAATATATAAACAACCACTTTTAATTGTTATTAAAAATCCAATTAAATGGTGGTCAGATGTTTTCTAAATATTACAGAAAAATAACTTTTAGAAAGTTACCTTTGACCTGCCAGAAGTCCTTAAAAGCTAAATCTGAATTTTGTTCTACCACTTCGGCCAGCCAGTAATTAGCATTTAAATAGGTATGAACTTGCTCCCAGTAGCAAACAATAAGCTGACCTGATGAGCTATCTAAACCTGACAGAATATGCATGGTGGCTGGGAGGATCTTTTTTGACATTAAAGTGTCAAGTCCTGAATGAATGATGGAGCTTATAAAGCGCTAAAGTGTGTACAGGTTGCAACTATGAAATTAGAGGCTGAATGGATAGGTTTTCAGTAGTTTCTGAAAAGCAGACTCGTTTGACATGTTTCTAGGATTGCACAGGTAGTTGGTTCCAGATCATGGCCACAAGGACCGAGAAGGACGATCCACCACGTCTTGACCTTTTGAAGCGAGGGACCACAATCAGTCAAGCTTTTCCCGAGCATAGGGCCGTGCTAGGGGAATAATGCTGAATTCTCCATTTGAGATAGTGTGTCCCTACTCCGTGCAAAGCACGGAGGGCATGCAATAAGGCTTTGAAAGTGATTCTCTTATTAACCGGTAACCACTGGAGATGTTTTAAGTATGGAGATATCGAAGTGCGCCTAGCTCGATTGAAAAGAAGGCAAGCTGCTGTATTCTGCACAACTTGAAGTTGTTCAGGCAGGGAAGCTGAGAGACCCAAATATAAGGTATTTGAGTAATCCAGTCTAGATAGAATAGAAGCTTGAACAACAATTGGGCTTCCTAGAGAAGAAAGGTCAATCATTTATTCAATGTCTTCCTTAACCAAAGGCACGCTTTTACTACTGATGAGATAAGGCCCATTGAATGAGAGTTGGTCATCAAAAACTACCTCAAGCTTTCTCGCTGTTTCTGTGGGTGGAGAATGGTGCAGAACCATCTCTTGGCCAGCATCCAGACCAACCAGGAGATGGATTAGGAAAGAGAAGAATTTCCATCTTATCTGGATTGCATTGCAGGTGATTTGCTTTCAGTCAGCTGATGACAGCCCTCATACAAGCACAGAAGGTTTTTCTAGCGGAGTCAGAAGCGCCCTCATATGAGAGTAGTAGCGGAGTATCATCAGCATAGGAAATAATATCTGAAAGAGACACGTTAGTGACAGATTCCTTACCTTAGAATATCCCCAGGCGTCAGGCTGGATCTGGAAAGTTTTTGAGTAGCAGTACCCTTGCGCGTCGGTAGGCGGCGTCGTGCGGCTCCGCGTCCGTCGTCGGCGTCGTGATCGCCGGGATGACGTCGCGGGCAGTACTTAGACGCCGCCCCTGCGCGCTGACGTCAGTTCTGTACACGACTTTCCGCGCCAGGAACGCAGAGCCATGCAAGAAGCTGACATAGGTGTCTGAAAATACTAGGGCCCTGAAAGGGATGTCCTTAACCCTAGAAATCAGTTCGCAGAACGGGGAGGATGGGTGGGGCGGTAAGGAATCTGTCACTAACTACTGTCTCTTACAGATATATCATTACACAAGTTAGTAACTTGTGCAGTGACATGTCCATCACCGACGTCAGCTCTGGCTGCGAAAGGGGTCAGCTAATGGTCAGGTTGATGTTGAGCTGCCACCACTACAGATCTTTTGCTGTCTCCTCTGAAACCTGTATAACGTTCAAGAGGTTTCCTAGGGTGCTGGGCCCACTGAGACTTCAGATCCCCTGCAGAGCCTGCATAGGCCACCTGACAAAGTGGACAAACAGGATGCATGAGGCCAACAGGCCAAAAAGCCTCTGATCTGCTCTCACTGAGATCTAGTGAAGACGCTGAAATATCAGGGTCAGGGGCACCTAAGAGAGAGGCATGAGGTTTATGGTTTTAAGTAAACTGTCAGTTTTGAACAGCTGTGTAGATCACTTTATTGCATTCCTTATGATCATAGTCCACTTATCTGATTACTGCACTGGGCTGTCCAACTTGATATTTTGTTTAAAATGTATGGTCCTGAGCAGGTATGACTGGGGAGAGAACAGGTCGAGAGATCTGCCGGGATGGACTTTGTTACTATCACCCCATATCGGACTATCACTGTGAAATGTAAAGAAGAGGGCATAGTATGTAGCAGGCTGGGACATGCAGTAGTGGACTATATTAGAGTTCTCCGATTGGCCAGCCAAAATTGACAGATCTTTTCAGTTATTCCATGGCTGTTCAGTTGGGCTGTTAGAGTACTGGGTGATGGAGAAAACCCATTGCAGATATGTTTTATGTGAGTGTTAGAGGATTAAGCAGTATAAGGGAGGTATTGTTCAGCCTGTATGACCTACATTCGGCTGTTGACTGCTGAGTGTTATGGTATTAGCATTAGTGTGGGCCAGAATGGTTATATATTAATTTACATTACTATATAATACCCAGGCTAGCCATAGGTCAGATCTTCTTAACTTAGCTGGATAGAGAAAGTGGTGTGCTGGTTGGGGTGTTCCATATCAACCTATTGCAATGCTGTTAGATGTTTTAAAATTATTCGGGGGGAGGGGTGTGGCCAAGCCCTTTTTAGATAGTGGACATGCGATTCCTGCGCTCCCAGACAGCCCCAATCTTCTGAACCCCCAGGCCCTGGGGTGGTGGGCTCTTCCTCTGCAACTTCACCGTTTGAGTTGGGGAGTGTCTACTGGATTGTTGTGGGTCACGCCGATTCACCAGACCGGCTGCAATTGGCGAACAGCATCCCTGCCTGGGCAGTGAGTGTGCTGAGTCTCTTGGCCGTGCAGCCCAATTTATCATCAGCCGTGCCTGGGGCTCCCTGACAGCATCATGGGAAGAGGCCACGCTGGGCCCCGGGCCGTAGGCGGGAAGGGGCCATGTATTGCGCCCAGGGTACTCAAACTTAGCTCTTCTCCAACTTGCACCCTCTCTGGAGCAGGTCAAAGAATGCTTATTTGTGACATTTTGCTTGTCCCTCACTGAGGGTGAGACCTGCTTCTCACCCTGCCTGTGCTGATGTTATCTCCTATCGATCCAGCCACAGCCCTCGGTGTGTCTGGGTGCGCACTGTGGCCCAACTTCATTGCACGTTTTAGCCTGCACTGTGTCCTTCAATCGTCTGTGAGTGGAGGCACCACCTCATTTGCACTCCCCCATTTTCTGGGGGCTCACCCTAAGCATTGCAGTCCCTTCCTAAGAATCCTCCTCACAAGCACTACCACAGATGGCCCCATCACCCACCGTTTCGTCCCCCTTTGGATTTGTGTTATTGGTGAGCTCAACACCCTCATCTAAGACATACAGACTGCTGGACGGCCCATACCCCAGCGAAAGCCCCCTTGGCCTCATCTCCTTCATGATAGGGGGGCGCAAAACAAGAAAGACTCTAGTATTAAGACATTTCTCCAGCAATCCTCCCAGCGCAAGTTGAAGGATTAGGGCTCATCTCCATCTGCATTAGGTGGGTGAGGCTAATGCTTTCCAGGAAGATCAGCCCATCACAAAAGACTTGCTTCTTCAGCTCTTCCACAAAATTTGTGACAACATCAAGAGGGTTAAGGCAGATCCCCTCCAGGCAACGTCAACGACATTGGGTAAAGGGTGGCCCAGACTCAAACATCCAATGACCAGCTCAATGACGAGTCCCTGCAACAACGCATTCTCCAACATGAAGATCGACATATCCTCTTGCAAGACGGTTCTCCCTGCTACATTATTAGTATTAGAGGAATACCAACCTGAGTTGCAGACGCTGACATCTCCAAATATCTCTCAGATCTCGAGAGAAGCAGGGGTGACCCTATCCACATGGACAAAGCCCATAGGGTTATCATTCTCCAGAGAGCTGGTAATGCACCATATGTCCTCGCCCACATTCATCATTTCATGGATAAGGTGGCGGACCAAGATGAGGCAGGGGGGGCCTATCTCTTTCAATGGTGTACAGCTTCTGTTCATCCAGGGCCTATTGGTGGCCACACGTGCTAAATGACGTAACTTCAAACCAGTTACGTATTAACTCGTCACCCAGAACACTAAATATCACTGGGCTCACCCATTCCGCATCATCTTTCCATGGGATGGCCGAACACACTTCAAGGCCTCACTCTCAGAAACAAAGCATTCCTTGGTCCTGCCTATGGAGACCATGGCGGATGTGGCCTTCAGGTCATGGGAGACGCAGCAGGCCCGAGGCTCTGGGTGGAGTATAGTTCCAGGGTGGCCAGGGCAGAACCAAAACAGCCTCGCTGAAATTGAGACTAACTAGGTGCCGCTCAGCAGATGGCAACTCTCAAGACACAGAATAGGGGTTTGCCCCCCCCCCCTCTACTTATGTAACTGAGTCACTTCAGTGCCAGTCCGCCCAGCCCAATATCTGCCAAAAGTTGATGCAGAATATCGTGGAAGACGGTGTCAAATGCCTCCAATAGATCTATTAAGATTAAGGCGGTGTTAAGACCCTGGTCCAATGTCAACTTGATAGAGTTCGTAATTTCTAGCAAAGCAGTTTCCTTGCTATGTCCTGCTTGAATGCCACATCCTGTTTGACAGGTCTGCTGGTGTTTTTCATAAGACACTTGGGACACACTTCAAAGAGGTTGACGGGATTTATTGTAACCCTTCATAGTACGAACCAGATGGGTGACGGACGCCATTCCACAAAATAATCTAATTCATTATCGGCACATGATCCTTCAGTAATGGACCAGGCATACATTGGAAGCTAGATGTTATTTTTTATTGCTTGAACAAAAACTTCTCATTGTGGTCATTGGCTAGCGGCTCTTATTAAAAGCGCAAAACACCTAGCACCAAAGATTAGCCATGCAGAGCTCCAAGGCAGGTCTCATGATCAACCGCATGTATGATGCTACTGTACCATGCAATGTGTGATTTACTGCTGTAATGTGTATTAAAAAAAATGAGCAATAAAAACATTTTTTTTTTAAAAAGAGGCCTCTCCTGTCACAGGCAAACGTTAGCTGACACTTGGACAGGGCACTTCTTTTGTCCCCGCCAGCCATCCCCCAATCATAGTGAGCCTCTTTTTGACATTACAGTGTTGCATACTGTTTGACAGGTCTGCTGGATTTACATAAACCATTTGGGATTAACTTCAAAGAGCTGAGGCAAGATGCTAAAACAATTCTTGTGTATCTTATGTCTGGTTGTTGAAAACTCAGCTTTATTCTACCAGACATCTGCCTCTTAGGTTGTTGTCGGTACAGGGATTTACAAAAACTGAATTTTGGTGTTAGATGTGGGAGGACACTAGGATTACCATAGTACACTCCCCACGCACACCCCAGTCCCTCACACCCCAGGTTCAGTGTGACCAAAGATTTTTGCCAAATTTAATATGTCAAAAGTGGGTAGGGTTAGCCCAGGGAACTGTTACCCCATAGGTAGGTCGTTCCCAGGGGTCATTCCCACCCGCTAGCTTGTGCCATGCATAAATGTGGCATTCCCATGCTACCACTTCAGAGCACTTCCGGACATATGGAAGATCAGAAGAGGACTGCACCTGCTGTCCGAGACCTGAGAAGAGCCTAGAAGACTTGACGTGCCCTCCCTTTTTTACCCAGGACGAAGAAGTGGACTCCAAGGGTCATAAGGCTAACCCCCTGTTAAAGCTACCAAGACACAACAAGCTACAAGGGGCCTTTTCTTGCATCTGCTCAGCTGACCAGTGGTAACTGGAGCTAGACTGGACGCTCTGGTTGGTCTCTGTTGTCACCTTATGAGTATCTAAGTGCCTCCCCTGAGGTTCTGGTGGCTTTAGGATTATACTTCTGTGGTGAATTGGGACTTAAAGGACTAGGACTACAGTAAGACAGTAAAATCATTGACCAGGACTAACCTGATTGTATTCAACCCGCTCTCCATCAGCGACAGTGTTAAATTGCGCCTAGGTCCTGTTTTATCTTAAATATTGACTATCAATGTCACTTTGTGTTTCTTGGCACTATTTATATTCAAAACTTAAAAAAAAAATCATATCTCTTGTTCCCCTTATTGGATTTTTGTCATTTTGTTTATTACATTTTACTCTATTTTTCTAATTTGTTTGGGGATTGTTATTGTTTTGCATTTCAACGTTATTACTGTTTTAGTATTGCATAAATACTTTACACATTGCCTCCAAGTTAAGCCTGCCTGCTCTTTTCTGTAGCTACAATGGGGGTTGAACTGGGGTTTATTTAGTCACTTTAATGGTTCACCCTGATAAGGATTGTGGTTATTACTTGAGGTGGGTACTTGCCCCCCTCAACAAATCACTCAATTTCTTATGGTCCTCATTTCAATGAATGTACAGTTGTTCACTACGAATCATGACTGAGCATATGGCCTTTCTGGTCACAATAACATTAGCTCGTTGCGTGAGGGAGCTGCAAACACTCTGTTCAGTCGTCTTGCACAACATATTTTTCCAGACAAACTAGCGTTGCGAACTCGAACTGCATTTCTACCAAAAATAGTAACTCCTTTCCATGTTGGGCAGGCTTTTGCAGTTCCAACTTTCAAAGCCCCCCTCATCCCTCGACAGAAGGAGAAGAAACTCCATCATTTGGACCCCAAGAGACTCATCAGTGTCTACGTTGATCGTACCAGGGACCATCGGAAGGACAATCAACTCTTTGTGGACTTTTCAGGAGCAATGCAGGGTGGAACAGTGCAGGAAAGAACCATCTCCAGGTGGTGGTCCTCTGCATTAAAATCTGCTGAATGGTAGTTAAGAAGCAGTCACCTAAAGTCTTAAGGGCTCATTCCACTTGAGCCAAATCTGCTTCTTCTGCGCTAGCACAAGGAGTGCCTGTCCTGGATATCTGTTAAGCTGCTTTATGGGAACCAGTGCCTATGTTCTCAAAGTACTATTGCCTTGACAATCAGCTCTGTTAGGATTGGCAATTTGCCCATTTGGTCCTGCAGGACTTTTTGGTCTAACTCATTCGATAGAAGCACCACCTAGTGAGGAGTCTGCATTTAGAAGTATCCATCAGAAGAACAAGTTACTTACCTTTGGTAACTCTCTTTCTGATGGATATTCTTAGTAAGCGCAGATTCCTCATGGCCCACTCACCTCCCCATTCTGTGGAGTGGACTATTTTCCTTCAACATAGGTCCCAAACTATTGATTTACTCACTGGCCAAGCCAATTTGTCGATGGGCTCTGCATCTGAGGGCACGGACCAGCAATCAAAAGCAACTGACGACACGGCGCCTTGGAGGTCTTATATGCGGCCCCAATTGTCACTTCCGGAGCTGAACTAAGTTGGTGCAGAGCCGCACGACGTCACCTTTCAGCACTCAGGAGTACTGCTTTTGAGCTTCCTGATCCAGTCTGAAGCCTGGGGGATTCGGAATATTCACAAGGCGAGGAATCTGAAATTAGATAGAGCATCCACCAGTAAGAATGTTACTGAAGGTAAGTAATTTGTTCAGCTTTGTCACGGTATACACACACTACACACTTGCAGCTTTTAAGCACTAGGAGCAAGGACAGAGGTTGAGACTAGGTAGAGTTACTCAGGATGAAGCAGGCAGTGAGAAGAGGGGGGGGTAGTTGGTCTGTCCAGTCTCATCTTAAATTGACTATCCATTTAGCTTTGCTTCTATATATGATGCAATCATAGTACAAAAGCAAAAACAGAGTCTGCAACTTCAGATAATGTTGTAGACAGCAGGAAAATTGGAAGTGTGCCTGACTGCACACAACCTTCTGTATAAAGCGTATTTATAGTATCATGGCAAAGGCACAAGTGAAGCCAGAGTTTATTAAGTTACAGCAGGTAGGAAAATGGGCAAACTAGATGAGCTTGGTAGCCGCCACCTTCAGATCATATACGCGAGATGGAGCAGAAAGCTAATAAACTGTGGAGTTGGGTATTGGACAAAAGCAAATTTTATTACCAACATGTTCGAAATTAATTAAAACATGAAGGTTCTCCTTACAAGTGGCCGAGAAATGGGCCAATATTTCTCCACCCCTAAATATAACAATATTCTGGTACTGGCAATTCTGGGGTGGGGAAAATCCAGTTCATTATGAGTTCGACCCTAAAGAACAAGTTCTTCTGTAACGATCTTGCTGGTGGACAGTCTATCTAAACCCAGATTTCTCACCTGTAGATAATTCCCCAGGCACCAGACTGGATCCAGATGGTTTTGCAGCAGTGCTCCAGCGCGCCGCTAGGTGGTGTCATGCAGCTCCGCGTTGGCCTCATTCTGCTCTGGAAGTAGAGCAGCAGAGCCCCATATATACGCCACCCCTGTGCGCTGACGTCAGTTTCTCACTTGATTCCTTCCACACCCTCCGACGTGGAGCACAAAACAATTGGAGGTATCAGTTTGCAGATTACTAATTTAGGACCTTTTAAGATGGTAAAAAGAGACCTCTCCACTGACCGAGGAGGCGGAGGGACAGTTAGGAATCTGCGGTTGAAGGGGATAGGAGCACACTGCCATCACGTCTCAGCGTCATTACCTCTAGGCATCTTGGTCGATGTAGTACATTGTTTTTCGCTCAGTACAAAGTTCGAAATGATAATTGGCTAATGCCATATTTTTAGCAGCGTATCCCTAGACATGTGTTTCTGGATTCCTCCGTCATCAGTAAGGAAACAGTAGGTTGCTGGACATGCTGCCACTTAATTTTCACAGGCACAATTCCACTCAGGGCAAGCAGGTGCTTCCAAGCTCGTCAGCTCAAGCAACTCAAGGGAGCCTTTTATATCGGTCAAATGGGATAGGAGCACACTGCCATCACATCTCAGCGTCATTACCTCTAGGCATCTTGGTTGATGTAGTACATTGTTTTTCGCTCATTACAAAGTTCGAAATGATAATTGGCTAATGCCATATTTTTAGTAGCGTATCCCTAGACACGTGTTTCTGGATTCCTCCATCATCAGTAGGGAAAAAGTTAGTAGGTTGCTGGACATGCTGCCACTTAATTTTCACAGGCACAATTCCACTCAGGGCAAGCAGGCGCTCCCAAGCTCGTCAGCTCAAGCGACTAAAGGGAGCCTTTTATAACGGTCAAAGGGGATAGGAGCACACTACCATCACGTCTCAGCGTCAATACCTTTAGGCATCTTGGTCGATGTAGTACATTGTTTTTTGCTCAGTACAAAGTTCGAAATGATAATTGGCTAGTGCCATATTTTTAGTAGCGTATCCCTAGACACGTGTTTCTGGATTCCTCCGTCATCAGTAGGGAAAAAGTTAGTAGGTTGCTGGACATGCTGCCACATCAACTGTTGTTTTTGCATTTGTCACCCCGAGTGGGACGGGTATGCCCAGACGTGGGTCCCGTGCTCTCCATGCCACTGGAATCAAGCTATCCTGGCTGAAGAGGGGTGAAACCCCGAAACCGGTCCTAGGATGCTTGTTTCCAGTCCAGGGAGGACCTGGCTTGGCAGTTCGGGCTGGACTGTTCCCATGAGGCACAGGGTCAAGACTGATTTGCATATGGCTGGGTTCAAACTGGAATGGCATGGTGAGCAAAAAAACGATGGATTTAGGCCCAGATCTCTGTACTGGGGTGAATGTATGACATTGTTCTGCATTCTGTCCATCAACTGTTGTTTTTGCAATTTTCACAGGCACAATTCCACTCAGGGCAAGCGGTTGGACAGAGTCTCCATCAGTAAGAGCGTGACCATAGTGATACTTCTAGCTGCTGCTGATTCCATACCTTTAGAAGAGATTCTAAAGTAGTTCCTCTCATGGTGGACGGTCTGTGGAGTGGGCTCAAACTAAAAAGTCCTGCAGGGCCAAATGTGTGAAATGCCTTTCCCATTGGTCCTGGCTGTAGTGCTTTGCGAATATGTGCACTGACGCCCATGTGGTAGCCTGAGAGATGTCAAGGACAGGCACTTTGTGTACCAACACATTGGTCACAGCCTTGGCCCTGGTGAAGTGGGTCCTAGGTCCTGCAGAGTCTGCTTTTTGGGTAGTGCATGACAGATCATAATACAAATGACTATCCACCTTGGCAGAGGCCTTTTCTGTACCACCGTAATTTTCTTTGCCTGAAACAAACCCCACAAAAAAACAGATCCTCTATCCGACGGTGTCTCTCCTCCTCTTTAAAAGGGTGAGGTAGAGCAAAGAATGTTGGAAAGCTGAGGGATTGCCCAATGTGAAAAGGAGTTACAACTTTTGGCAAGATGGACACCCTAGTCCTGAACACTATTTTGTCTGGGGAAAAAAGGTGGTGTATGCTAGTTACACCAAGAGAGCTGGAGCTCACTCGCATGTCAAGCTGAAGTGATCGTAAAGAGGAAGACCGTTTTGAAAGTAAGTAGATGCAACAAGCATCCGCTCAAAGGTGGTACACACGTGGAACAGGACCAAACTAGGACCCCACTATGGCATCACAAACAGTTTGGGAGGAAACGTGTGACACCTTAAATAGACTGTAGCTCCAACAGATTTATGTTATGCTGGGTTTCCACCAGAGGCCTCTGATCTTCACCTCTCCCAAATGTCCTCCCCAACCTAGCAGTGACATGTCCATCACCAACGTCAGCTCTGGCTGTGAAAGGGGTCAGCTAATGGTCAGGTTGATGTTGAGCTGCCACCACTACAGATCTTTTGCTGTCTCCTCTGAAACCTGTATAACGTTCAAGAGGTTTCCTAGGGTGCTGGGCCCACTGAGACTTCAGATCCCCTGCAGAGCCTGCATAGGCCACCTGACAAAGTGGACATACAGGATGCATGAGGCTAACAGGCCAAAAAGCCTCTGATCTGCTCTCACTGAGATCTAGTGAAGACGCTGAAATGTCAGGGGCACCTAAGAGAGAGGCATGAGGTTTATGGTTTTAAGTAAACTGTCAGTTTTGAACAGCTGTGTAGATCACTTTATTGCATTCCTTATGATCATAGTCCACTTATCTGGTTACTGCACTGGGCTGTCCAACTTGATATTTTGTTTAAAATGTATGGTCCTGAGCAGGTATGACTGGGGAGAGAACAGGTCGAGAGATCTGCCGGGATGGACTTTGTTACTATCACCCCATATCGGACTATCACTGTGAAATGTAAAGAAGAGGGCATAGTATGTAGCAGGCTGGGACATGCAGTAGTGGACTATATTAGAGTTCTCCGATTGGCCAGCCAAAATTGACAGATCTTTTCAGTTATTCCATGGCTGTTCAGTTGGGCTGTTAGAGTACTGGGTGATGGAGAAAACCCATTGCAGATATGTTTTATGTGAGTGTTAGAGGATTAAGCAGTATAAGGGAGGTATTGTTCAGCCTGTATGACCTACATTTGGCTGTTGACTGCTGAGTGTTATGGTATTAGCATTAGTGTGGGCCAGAATGGTTATATATTAATTTACATTACTATATAATACCCAGGCTAGCCATAGGTCAGATCTTCTTAACTTAGCTGGATAGAGAAAGTGGTGTGCTGGTTGGGGTGTTCCATATCAACCTATTGCAATGCTGTTAGATGTTTTAAAATTATTCGGGGGAGGGTGTGGCCAAGCCCTTTTAGATAGTGGACATGCGATTCCTGCGCTCCCAGACAGCCCCAATCTTCTGAACCCCCAGGCCCTGGGGTGGTGGGCTCTTCCTCTGCAACTTCACCGTTTGAGTTGGGGAGTGTCTACTGGATTGTTGTGGGTCACGCCGATTCACCAGACCGGCTGCAATTGGCGAACAGCATCCCTGCCTGGGCAGTGAGTGTGCTGAGTCTCTTGGCCGTGCAGCCCAATTTATCATCAGCCGTGCCTGGGGCTCCCTGACAGCATCATGGGAAGAGGCCACGCTGGGCCCCCGGGCCGTAGACGGGAAGGGGCCATGTATTGCGCCCAGGGTACTCAAACTTAGCTCTTCTCCAACTTGCACCCTCTCTGGAGCAGGTCAGAGAATGCTTATTTGTGACATTTTGCTTGTCCCTCACTGAGGGTGAGACCTGCTTCTCACCCTGCCTGTGCTGATGTTATCTCCTATCGATCCAGCCACAGCCCTCGGTGTGTCTGGGTGCGCACTGTGGCCCAACTTCATTGCACGTTTTAGCCTGCACTGTGTCCTTCAATCGTCTGTGAGTGGAGGCACCACCTCATTTGCACTCCTCCATTTTCTGGGGGCTCACCCTAAGCATTCAGTCCCTTCCTAAGAATCCTCCTCACAAGCACTACCACAGATGGCCCCATCACCCACCGTTTCGTCCCCCTTTGGATTTGTGTTATTGGTGAGCTCAACACCCTCATCTAAGACATACAGACTGCTGGACGGCCCATACCCCAGCGAAAGCCCCCTTGGCCTCATCTCCTTCATGATAGGGGGGCGCAAAACAAGAAAGACTCTAGTATTAAGACATTTCTCCAGCAATCCTCCCAGCGCAAGTTGAAGGATTAGGGCTCATCTCCATCTGCATCAGGTGGGTGAGGCTAATGCTTTCCAGGAAGATCAGCCCATCACAAAAGACTTGCTTCTTCAGCTCTTCCACAAAATTTGTGACAACATCAAGAGGGTTAAGGCAGATCCCCTCCAGGCAACGTCAACGACATTGGGTAAAGGGTGGCCCAGACTCAAACATCCAATGACCAGCTCAATGACGAGTCCCTGCAACAACGCATTCTCCAACATGAAGATCGCCATATCCTCTTGCAAGACGGTTCTCCCTGCTACATTATTAGTATTAGAGGAATACCAACCTGAGTTGCAGACGCTGACATCTCCAAATCTCTCAGATCTCGAGAGAAGCAGGGGTGACCCTATCCACATGGACAAAGCCCATAGGGTTATCATTCTCCAGAGAGCTGGTAATGCACCATATGTCCTCGCCCACATTCATCATTTCATGGATAAGGTGGCGGACCAAGATGAGGCAGGGGGGCCTATCTCTTTCAATGGTGTACAGCTTCTGTTCATCCAGGGCCTATTGGTGGCCACACGTGCTAAATGACGTAACTTCAAACCAGTTACGTATTAACTCGTCACCCAGAACACTAAATATCACTGGGCTCACCCATTCCGCATCATCTTTCCATGGGATGGCCGGAACACACTTCAAGGCCTCACTCTCAGAAACAAAGCATTCCTTGGTCCTGCCTATGGAGACCATGGCGGATGTGGCCTTCAGGTCATGGGAGACGCAGCAGGCCCGAGGCTCTGGGTGGAGTATAGTTCCAGGGTGGCCAGGGCAGAACCAAAACAGCCTCGCTGAAATTGAGACTAACAAGGTGCCGCTCAGCAGATGGCAACTCTCAAGACACAGAATAGGGGTTTGCCCCCCCCCCCCTCTACTTATGTAAGCCAGCCTTGCTTTGAGACTGGTCTTGTCTCACACTCTCCCTCTTCTCTCCATGTCCAGGCTAGGGACCCGGGACTGGCATGATGTTTACACAGCCATGCACCTCTCTTCGATCATCTCAATTGCAGAGGACGACTCTACCCCGTTTGGGAGGCAGACTGTACTGTTTGGTGTTTTACTACATGTTGCTCTATGAAGTTTCTTATGTTTTCTTGCTCTAAACATTCAAGGGCTTGGGAGTGGGTGGGCAGCTCTGCACTGCGGTGGATCATTTATGGCTGCAGAAGGTCTGGCCAGTGCAGAGGTGGAATGGCATACCTTTCTTTGTTAATACCCCTTAATGGCCACTGGCATAGCAATGCTAAAGGTCATGACCTACAATATTTAAGGTCTCTAGAATCCCTCCAAACGCTTTGGTATTTGGGGTGAGCTGCACTCGCTGACTACCGATGTATTCCTACTTCAAGAAACACATCTTTTGAGGGTGGATACACGCCAGCCACACTCTCTATGTTCCAATACCATGCCTCTGTGCTGTAAAAAAAAAAGCAGGCATGGGATGCCCAACCGATTAGTATAGCTTCTATCTATGCCCCCATGTCCGAACAAGAACCATTCCTAAGATAAACACTACAGATCATTACAGCCTTCGCAGAGTTCCCATTGATAAATGGATGGGATATGAATAGGGTCCTTAGCACGCCACACAATAGATTGCAACACCACCATGGTGGGACCACTGTGCTGTCTCCGGATGGATAGGGATGACTTGGGCTAATGAGATGCATGGTGCACGCAACACCCTCTTACAATGGATAACCCTCATTACTCAGCTGCGCACCGCACATATGCTCGATTTGATCTCCAGTTTATAGATTCTAGGCTTCAACATTCTCTCCTGGAGACCCCCTTACCCCCAAATAAATGATTTCTTGGCTTAGTAGTTGGGTCAGAGGGCCCTAAATTGGGTCTGCTGTCTGTGCTGGTTTTTCTTGTCCTGGTTCTAGTAAGAGGTTTTAACTAGTTCATTTTTTGGAACAGGTATATGCATGTGTATAATATATATGAACAAGTTACTTACCTTCGGTAACGATATATCTGTAAGAAACATTAGTTAGTTATAGATTCCTCACCTTAGAATTACCCCCAGGCGTCAGACTGGATCCGGAAAGTTTTTTCGTCAGCAGTACCTCTGCGCATCGGAAGGTGGCATCGGTCGGCTCTGCGTCCGTCGTCGGCGTGGTGGTGGTGGTGGTGGTCGCCGGGATGACGTCGCCGCAGCTACTTAGACGTCGCCCTCACGCGCGGACGTCAGTTCTGTACACGACTTTCCGTGCCAGAAACGTAGAGCCATGCAAGACACTGACCACTGGTGCACAAAACTAGGGCCCTGAAAGGATGTCCTTAACCCTAGAAATCAGTTTGCAGAACGAGGAGGATGGGTGGGGCGGTAAGGAATCTATAACTAACTAATGTTTCTTACAGATATATCGTTACCGAAGGTAAGTAACTTGTTCATCTGAAAGAAACAAGTTAGTTATAGATTCCTTACCTTGGAATAGATACCCCAGCAATACCAACCCCGGTGGTGGGTCTGCGAACCAAGATCACACCAGAAAGTCCTGGAGAGCAGAACAGCCAAAGAAGCAGTCTCTCCGGACTTGACTGTCCAGGCAATAGTGTTTGGTGAACGTGTGCAGTGATGCCCACGTGGCCGCCTGACAGATGTCATGCAGAGGAACTCCTCTTCCCAAGGCAGTAGTGGCTGCTGTCGCCCTGGTCGAATGGGCGCGTAGCCAGACTGGAGGCTCCTTTTTAGCCAGAGAGTAACAAGCCTTAATACACAACACGAACCATCGAGAAATGGTGCGTTTGTGTACAGCCCGACCCTTCTTTGCGCCCACGTAGCCAACAAAAAGTTGATCATCCACCCGGAACTGTTTCATGCGATCTAGATAAAAGGAGAGCACACGTTTTGGGTCCAGACGGTGGAGCCTCTCTTCCTCCTTCGAAGGATGCAGAGGCGGAAAGAAGGTGGGCAAAGTAATGGTCTGCCCAATGTGGAAAGCAGTGACCACCTTAGGAAGGAATGATGGACGGGTGCGGAAAACCACCTTGTGCGGATGAACAGACAGGAAAGGAGGTTTAGAAGAAAGGGCCTGGAGCTCACTCACCAGTCTAGCAGAAGTGATGGCTACCAGGAAAGCAGTCTTAAGAGTTAAGAGCCATAAGGGACAGCTATGCAGCGGCTCAAAGGGTGCGCACATTAAATAAGTTAGTACAAGATTCAAGTCCCACTGAGGCATAACAAAGGGGATTGGAGGAAAAAGATGTGTTAAGCCTTTTAAGAAACGGTGTACTACCGGGGACTTGAAAAGAGAAGGCTGATCTGGCAGCCAAAGGAAGGCAGAGATGGCTGACCGATATCCTTTGACAGTGCCCAGAGCAGAGCCCTGCTGGGCTAAAGAGAGAAGGAACAAGAGTACTTCAGAAAGAGGGGCAGAAAGGGGATCCACAGCCTTTGCTGTGCACCATGCCACAAATTTGTTCCACCGGCAGGCGTATACCGTCTTAGTGGAGGGACGCCTGGCTGCCAAGATTACGTCACAGACTTCGGGAGGCAGGTCGAAAGATGTCAACTGCCGCCGCTCAATCTCCACGCAAGGAGGTGGAGATTGGACAGGTTCGGGAGGAGGACCGTCCCCTGCTGCTGCGACAGAAGATCCTCCCGAAGAGGCAGTCTGATCGGAGGATCGATGGCCATGTTGAGCAGCTTGGGATACCAGACTCTTCGTGCCCAATCCGGAGCCACAAGAATGACTTGGGCCCGGTCCCGCCTGATCTTCTTCAGCACTCTGGGCAGAAGTGGTATAGGCGGAAAGGCGTACAACAGACCGCAACTCCACTCGTGACAAAAGGCGTCGCCTAGCGAATGCCGCCTTGGAAATTCCAACGCGCAGAATTGCTGACATTGCACGTTCTCTTCGGTGGTGAATAGATCTACCAAGGCTCTCCCCATTGTTGAAAGAGACCTTGCACCACCTCCGAGTGGAGACGCCAGTCGTGATCCATCATGCACCTGCGGCTGAGTTCGTCCACCCTGGCGTTCAGTGAACCTGCCAGGTGTTGAACCACCAGGGACATGCCCTGATGTTCCAGCCATGTCCAGAGGCAAAGGGCCTCTTGACATAGGGTACACGACCCCACCCCGCCCTGTTTGTTGCAGTACCACATGGCGGTGGTGTTGTCCGTGAACACCTGCACTACTCTTCCCCAGACAGAGACTTGCCTTGAGTGCAAGACGAATCGCCCAGAGCTCCAAAAGGTTGATGTGGAGCCCGGACTCCGCCGGAGACCAGAGGCCTCTGATCTCCGCCTCTCCCATGTGGCCACCCCATCCCAGAAGGGACGCATCCGTCACCACAGTGTGGTCTGGTTGGGGAAGGGAGAGGGATTTGCCATTGACCCAGTCCTGGTTCGTGAGCCACCACTGCAGTTGACGTGCAGTGCCCTCTGAGATCTGGACGCAATCGGACAGATTCCCCTGATGCTGCGCCCACTGGAACTTCAGGTCCCACTGCAGAGCCCGCATATGCCATCTGGCATGATTGACCAACAGGATGCAGGAGGCCATGAGGCCCAGCAGCCTCAGTCATTCTGACTGAAACCCGGGATAGAGGCTGAAAGATCGGAATCATAGCTTGAATATCCCGGACTCGCTACTCTGGAGGATAGACCCGAAACCGCGCTGTGTCTAGAACCGCTCCGATGAAGAGGAGCTTCTGAGAGGGGATCAGGTGTGACTTCGGCACATTGATGGAGAACCCTAGCAAATGCAGGAGGTCGGCCGTAGTCTGGAGGTGGGAGACGACTGCCTGGGGCGAGCCCGCCTTCAACAGCCAGTCGTCGAGATAGGGGGAAGACAAACCCCTGATCTGCGCAGATAAACTGCGACCACCAGCATCACTTTCGTGAACACCCGAGGGGCGCAGGTAAGGCCAAAGGGGAGCACGGTAAATTGAAAATGCTCGTGGCCTACCGTGAACCGTAGGTAACGCCGGTGGGCCGGCAGGACGGGGATGTGAAAATAAGCGTCCTGCAAGTCCAACGCTACCATTCAGTCTTGCGGGTCGAGGGCAGACAAGACCTGAGCAAGCGTCAACATCTTGAACTTCTCCTTCCGGAGGAAGCGGTTGACGTCCCTGAGATCCAAGATAGGACGTAGGCCCTTGTCCTTCTTGGGGACCAGAAAGTAGTGGGAGTAATAACCACGACCTACTTCTGGGACAGGAACACGCTCGATGGCTCCCTTGGCCAAGAGAGCCGTAACTTCCTGCTGGAGAAGGGCCAGATGATCCCCCGACATGCGGTGGTATCTCGGTGGCATGGCTGGAGGGGTAGTCTCGAAGGGGAGGGAGTAGCCCCTTCGGACTATTTGCAAAACCCACCTGTCCGACGTGATGGTGCGCCAGTGGGGGAGGTGATGGCGAATCCTGCCACCGACTGGCGTTTGATGGGCCTGAAAGGTTGGACTAGGAGGGTTTGGAGGCTGCTGCAGAGAGGGGGTTGGTGGACTGGCCCGCCCGCTCGCCCCCTGAACCACGGCGTTGGTTCCCACGTCCCCGGCCACACGAAGGTTGGGTAACTTGATGCAGCCTGTGGCTCTGGGCAGAACGTAGCGGGCACCCATTCCGTAGCCACTTAAGGGGCGAAAAGCAGACTGCGCAGGGTGGGTGGAGAGGCCCAAGGACTTGGCCGTAGCCCGTGAGTCCTTGAAACGCTCTAGAGCGTTGTCTGCCTTGTCGCCAAAAAGGCGACGGCCATCAAAGGGCATGTCCATCAAGGTGTTCTGGACATCCCCTGAAAAGCCAGTCGACCTCATCCAGGCGTAGCGCTACCAACGTTGAAATGGTCCTGCCCAGAGAGTCGGCTGTGTCCTGCCCACAACGTATGGCAAACTTTGCTGCATCCCTCCGGCAGCCACAGCCTGGGAGAGCACTGTCCGGGCCTCCTCCGGACACTGAGGCAGCACATGCGCAACCAAGTACCACGCAGAGTGGGAATAATGGCCCAAGAGACATGCAGTGTTTACCGACCGCAGTCCTAAGCTGGCGGAAGAGAAAATCTTCTTCCCAAGGTGGTCCAGCTTCTTGGATTCCCTTTCTGGGCGAGCGGTAGGGAATGCGCTCTTGGAAGTGGAGGCTTGGACAACCAAGCTCTTCGGGGTGGGGTGTTGGGAGAGGAAAGTGGGGTCGCCCGGAGCCGGGCGGTGGCGTCAGGCAATCTTCCTATCCACGGGAGCCCCAGTGTTGGGCCTGGACCAGGTGCCCAAAAGGACGTCGGTGAGGGCCTCATTGAACGGCAGCAGGGGCTTCGAAGAGCTCGCAGTCGGTTGAAGCACCTCCATAAGGAGGTTAGTCCTGACCGCCACCGTAGGAAGCTCGAGGTTGAGAGCCTCAGCCGCCCTACGCAACACCACTGCATATGATGCTCCCTCCTCCGTAGCCACGGTAGGAGGAGATAGCATGCCAAGGTCAGGGGAGGTGTCCAAACCACTGGCATTCCCCAGTTCCTCTCTCCAGTCCTGTTCACTGTCCAACTGGTCAGTTAAAGGGTCAGCTGACCCCTCCCAGTCCTCATCATCCTCTGGGTGCCACTGTGGTTGAAAAGGGACCCCAGGAGTGAACAGGGGCATGAAAACCCCACCCGGCGCCGGATCCGGCGTCGGGTGACGCCGGTCCGGCTCCGTGTCCACGTCGGGATGGGCTGGGTCGACGCCGGCTGGGGGGCTCACAGGCGTCGGACGCGGTAGTGGTGCCGTCAGAAGCGGCGCCGGTGGATGCGTAACGAGGTCAACAGACGCCGATCCGGATCCAGGCCTGGATCCAAGGGGGCCCTGGGGCGCCGGAGCCGCCGGCAGCGAAGACCTAGGTCCCCCAACCGAGTCAGGGGGGCCCGAAGGCACGCCGGCGGGGCCGGTCCGCCCAAAGATGGCATGCATCGCCTCGTAGAACGTATGAAGCTGGGTGGGAGTCGCTCCAGGTCCCGGAAAGGGAGGGAAGCTCGGAGTCGACTCGTCAGGCTCCGCGCGCGGAGCCGCGGGAGGGGCACCACCCGCGTGCCTCGTCGGATCGACAGACTAGTCGAAGAGCGACGATGCTTCTTCGACTTCTTGTGCTTCGACTTACCCGACCCAGAGTGCGAAGACTTTGATGATTTCGAACCGGAATGGTGGTGGCTCCACGACCGGTCCCTCGACCTCCCTCTGGACCGGGACCTCGAACGGTGCGGAGCCGAATGCCGATTTTAAAGCAGCTTTCGGGACCGCTGCCGCAAAGCCTTCGGCGCCATCGACCGGCAGTCGGAGTACGACTTGGGGTCGTGGTCGCGCTCCAGGCAAAAAAGACATGCGGTACGGATCCGTCACCGACATCATACGATGACAGGAGCCGCAGGCCTTGAAACCGGGCATCCCTCGTGCACCTTTTCGGAGTCGGAGACTCGAAGAAAGACGGCGACAAAATTCGAGAAAAAGTTAGTCAAACAATGACTGAGGTACCGCTCTTCCCGGATCTGCGCTGGCTGGCGCGGAAAAAGAAAGAACTGACGTCAGCGCGCGAGGGCGGCATCTAAGTAGCTGCCGTGACGTCATCCCGGCGACCACGACGCCGGACGCTGAGCCGACCGACACCACCTTCCGATGTTCAGAGGTACTGCTGACGAAAAAACCTTCCGGATCCAGTCTGACGCCTGGGGGTAATTCTAAGGTAAGGAATCTATAACTAACGTGTTTCTTTCAGATATATATATATATACACCAAATTTGTCAGAAAGGTAGATTTGGTTACACAGATCACGCATTCAGTTAGTTGGTGTAAATCCGTTCAATAGTTGAGAAATTTAAGAGAATCAAGATAGTGATATCTGTGGCAGCGGCTAATTCGCAAATAATAATAAGTTTGTGCTGGGAAATGCAGAGCTCTGATTGTCTGCAAACAATTTAACCAGAAAGTGTTGGCAGCCATCTTGGGCTCCCGTGCTTGTTTTGATAAGGGCCCCCCCCGGCTCTTTGTGCCCTGGAGACCACCACCTGCCCGGGGCTTTATTTAAATTTTGGAGGGGGACTGCGTGGACCATAGGCTAAAATGAGCCCTAGGGATCACCACCTCCCCGGGGCTACATATTAAATGCTTGGGGGGGGGGAGGGGCGTGGACCCCCCCACTCCCGGTAGCCACCACCTCCCCGGGGATCACTTAAATATGAAGCAGGTCGCCGCAGGAACTCCCCCATGCCATGGGGACCACCACCTCCCCTGGGCTTTCTTTTTATTCAAAGAAGGAGGGGGGCTGCGTTCTCAGCCCGGGGACCACCACCTCCCTGGGGCAGACCCGTGAAAGTGAAAGGAGGGGGGCTGCACAGCCCCCCCTCCTAGAGCCAATAATGGCCCTGGGGACCGCCCCCTACCCATGGCTGGCTCCTGCGATGTCCCAGGGTGGCCCTTGACATAGCGGTTTGCTGTGACTTGGTGGGAGCTTTTGTTGCAAGGATTCTGCCCAGGAACAGAACTATGCTTGGGACCATAGAACATCAGTATGTAGGGGACTGAGTCACCATCCCACATCAGTATCTAAGAGTCCAAGTCTGGCTAGCTATAGCGCCTCACTTGCCCTTCTAACCTTTCCAGAGTGACAAGTGATTTGTCACCCCAGAACATAACACTCTCGACACTCTCAGGAAGCGCGGTAACAGGACACCCTTTCGCTCACTCATTCGTATTTGTCCACAATAAGATATAAAAGAGACAGAAAGGAAGTTTACAATGTTTATTTAAACTATTGTGCTCTAAGATGCAATAACTGTGCCACAATTAGAAAACAAATACATGTCAATAATGTTATCAGCATGGTTAATAAATCATATGCAATAAAGAGCTCTGTCATGTTATCTGACAGATCTGCCTAAACCCTCCAATACTATAGAAGCTGAGTGGTTATAAAATATAGATCTCAGAGTTTAGTGGCGAACCCCGTACCTTTGAATACATAGGGGGATGTTCTACATCTCAGCTGACGCAGCACTCTAGTCTCAGGACCACTGCTGTGTCTGTTTTCCAGAACCCTGTCCATAGTTATATGGCAAGATGTGTATTCAAAACAGCAGATGCATTCTTTATTATGTTTAGGTGCTAGTGTCTGACCAGAGAGAATAACAATGGGCAATGTTGTTTGACCTTGCCCAGGCTGATCAGACTAAATCCCAGGAAAACAATAAAATGCGATTGTGTGAAAATACAATGTGGCACAAAAGCAAGCATGATATTTAGTAACGTGTGCTAAGCTAAAGTGGCTTACACTGTGCAGGATTAGGCATACATAGGGAAAACGACAATGGGCCATGAGAGAAACACAACACTGACACCTCCCACCAAGTCACAGCAAGTGAGAACTGACAAAATGCTCTTGCTTGCTGGAAGCGGAGGTTTCTTCTATTTCCCTACCTGCTGTCAAGTGGGCAAGGAAACAGACGAAATTATTTCTTTCACAAACAGGGAGCTGCATGTTTAGCTGCTCCCTGTCTGTGAGAGCAATGCAGGCTCCTGAAGGAGGCAGCGAGTCGGCTGGGACCGCAGGGGCCTTGAGGCTCCCCCTGCGGTCCCGGGGGGAAAAGAGGAGAAAGAGACAAAATAAAGGGGAGAAACCAGCAGAAAGAGGGAGAATAAAGGTCAGAAGCAAGCAGAAAGGCAAAATAAAGGTGAGAAACGTGCAGAAAGGCAGAATAAAGGTGAGAAACTAGCAGAAAGAGGCAGAATAAAGGTGAGAAACTAGCAAAAAGAGGCAGAATAAAGTCAGCAACGAGCAGAAAGAGGCAAACTAAAGGTCAGCAATTAGCAGAGAGGCAAAATAGAGATCAGGGACTAGCAGTAAGAGGCAAAATAGAGATCAGAAACTAGCAGAAATAGGCTAAATAAAGGTCAGCAATGAGCAGAAATAGGCAAAATAAAGGTCTGATCAAGGTGGGAAATGAGCAGAAAGAGGCAACATAAAGGTCGAGCAGAAAGAGGCAAAATAAAATAAAGGTGAGAAACTAGTAGAAAGAGGCAGAACAAAAGGTCAGCAACAAGCAGAAAGGAAAAATAAAGGTCAGAAGTGAGGAGAAAAAATGGCAGAGAACAAGCAGAAGGCGGCAAAAGAGAGAACACTCAGATACTCACACACCCCCTCACTCAGAGACACTCGCAGACGGACACACCCACTCACAGAGCCACTCATGCATTCATTCACACACACTGTCAAAGGTTAGTGGTTACATTTAGGAAATAACATAAGAAAAACCTTAGAAATTCACGCAAAAAAACAAACAAAGGTTACAGGGACGTAATAGTTAGGAAATAGAATTTTTTAAAAACCTTAGAAATTCACTGAAAAAGGAAAGGTAACGGACGTTATAGCTAGGCTCACCTTTCACTCGTACAAAACCATTTTACAGACAGATATGCAGGTCTGAGATCTACTCCTACTTACCACAGAAGTGGAAACATTTGAAGCCTGACAACTTTGGTTGAGACAGCCTTAAAAACAACACTTAATATTTTGGGAATTTATTTTCAAGAATTACTCCGGATCCGCATGCCAGGATTTGAGAAAAAGAGAAGGAACAGACGTCAGCGTCCCGGGTGGCATCTTGTACGACTGTGACATCATGGCCATGGTGGTATCCCAAGCAGAGACTGAGTCACAGCACCACAGGACCAGTTGCAAAGTCTCTAGATCCGGTGTGGAGCCTGGAGGGATTGAACAGATAAGGAATCTGCAGGTAGAAGAAACCAACAGAAACTTCTTTCTGGATAAACTGTTTATTAAGTGGCATTTACACAAACAGGCCACCAACATACCAACGTGGACTGGCAAGAATATACCCGTAGGAAAGTTAAGTCTTCAAACCAAAATATTTACCTGACAATAGCTCGCTGTTAAATATGATATTCTGCTGGGCAATCATTTCCAGCTGTGGGGGAGGAGAGAGCAGAAAAGCCTGCATGCAATAAGTAAATTGACACAACTTTCAGGCACCCCTTTGTTTGCACCCTCCCGCCCGCAGGAGATGGTGCCATTAGCAACACCTTTCTTGCAGTTTGCATAGTCACTGTTGACACTAGCAAGAAACATTTTAGTTGCCTCCGTTTTGCAGTATTCAACCCTCAGTTTCAATGGATGAATGAGAGGGACCATTCCATTCAGTGCCCTTATTATTGTAAAGAGAGCTCTCTTGCTTTGTGGTGTTGCAGGGATTAAAATGTCCATCTCGATGGACCAGGCTCTCGGGGCAATAGTGCTTTGTGAACATGTGCACCGATGCCCACACAGCAGCCTGACAGATATCCAGGAAAGACACTCTGTGTGTTAGTGCAGCAGTGACAGCCTTGGCTCGAGTGGAATGAGCCCATTTCAGGTTGCTGCTTCTTAGCTAGCGCATGGCAGATTTTTATGCTGAGGTTTAGCCACTTAGAGACGGTCATTTTCTGCAATGCTTTGCCCTTTTTTTGCTCCCAAGAAGCTCACAAAGCGTTGATTGTCCACCCAGTGGTCCTTGGTACGATCAGTGTAGAAACTGAGGGCACTCTCATGGTCCTCTTTCGAGGAGTGAGGCAAGGCAAAGCAAGGCCTTTGTGCCTGCAGGGCAGGAATATGGAAATACACACCTGGTAACACTAGTATCCAATCTCCAGGATCCAGGGTAGACAAAACATGGGCCTGTGTTTTGAATTTCTGAAAAGATGGGATGAAGGCCTCCATCTATCTTCAGCACAAGGAAGTAGCGGAGTAACACCCAGTTCTTGCATCAAAGACTGGAACCCTCTCTATGGCTCTTTTGGCCAAATGGGCCTGCACTTGCTGCAGCTGAACAGACCTGTTTTCTCAATCAGCAGCACTGATGGGGGGGGTAGAAGGTGCAGCGGGTAGAAAGAAATGTAAAGGAGTAGCCCTGTGACAAATTGGAGGACCCATGTGTGCAAAACAATGCTTCACCTCCCTTGGAGGAAATGTATGATCCTACCTCCTACAGGTTGGGGGGTGTCGAAAAGGACACACTAAAGTGGTTTTGCAGTTGTGATTGCCAGAGGGGTGGGGGGACTGAACTGCACATTGCCCCGGATGCCCTGAATGTTGTCTCTAGGAGCCGCGGCCATGAAATGACTGGTAAGGTTGTTGTGCCACCGGCAGGGTCCGCCACTGGTGATATTGAAAACCCTTTGCATAACCACGACAGCCCCCAGGTAATGCGCTGTAGCACTACTTCCCTTAAAGTGTTCCAGGGCCAAGTCTGCTTTCTCAGCATAGAGATGAGCCATCAAGTGGTATGTCCATTACTGATGTCGGGATATCTCCGGAAAAGGCTGTAGACCTCATCCAGATGTGGCGCAGTAGCTCCATACTTCTGCCCATTGCCCGGCCCAAGAAATCTGTTTTGTGCAGGCCAGGCAGTGTAAGAAGTTTTGCCACATTGACAGTCTTTTAACGGTTGAGCTAAAGATGCCTGTGGGTCCTCCAGAACTGCCCGCAGGATTGGACCAACTGCATCACATAAAGACTGTCGCCGCAGGAAAGGCATTAGGGTTCACTCTGCTGGTGGACACCTGGACCACCAAGCCCTCAGATGTCAGGTGTTGAGTCAAGAAGTTAGAATCGCCAAGCACCAGTCTGTAGCTACCTGCCTATTGACTGGGTGCCTAGAGCATTGCTTTGCCTACGTACAGAAGAGGGTATGTGTAAGGGCTTTATTAAATGGCAGGAGAGGTTCAGTGGCATCGGGCCAGGCTGAAGAACCTTCGTCATGACACTTTACTTCCATGGTAGGAAGCTGCAGGTCAAGGACCTACGCAGCCCATCACATAACCATGTGTTACAGCAAACAAATGATGGACGGAATGCTGACAATGCAAACATTCTCCCCCAGTCAAAAGATCTGGGTTAAATCCATCGTTCTTTTGCCCACTACGCCACCCCAGTTTGGACCCAGCCATATGCAAATCAGTCTTGACCCTGTGCCCCATGGGAACAGTCCAGACCGAACTGCCAGGCCAGGTCCTCCCTGGACCGGAAACAAGCATCCTGGGACCGGTTTCAGGGTATGTCACCCTTCTTCAGCCAGGCTAGCTTGAATCCAGTGGCACAGTGAGCAAGGGACCCACGTCTGGGCATACCCATCCCACTTAGGGCGAAAAGTGTTACAGCAAACAAATGATGGACGGAATGCTGACAATGCAAACATTTTCCCCCAGTCAAAAGATCTGGGTTAAATCCATCGTTCTTTTGCCCACTACGCCACCTCCCAGTTTGGACCCAGCCATATGCAAATCAGTCTTGACCCTGTGCCCCATGGGAACAGTCCAGACCGAACTGCCAGGCCAGGTCCTCCCTGGACCGGAAACAAGCATCACATAACCATACCACAAGAGGCAGTCTCCTACGTGACAAGACTAGGGAGAGGCAAGTTCTGTGTCTGGGGAGGTGTCCAAACCACTGGCATCCTGTAATTCTGCATATCTTCTTCATTCTGTGGGATGAATTTGTTCTCCTCATCATAGTCAGAATCGGATCGAAGGAGCTGATTTAAAGTTTGAACTCTGGCGCATGGTAAAGGCAATGTACCAGAGTCGGAAAGGTTGACTACAGGCTGCTCTTTGGTGGGATCGGATGGCAGCCATGATCGAGGTCGAGATGAGTGCTGTTCGGAGTCAGAAACCACTATAGGTAATGGGTCCTCTTCTGGCCCGTGTGTACACTGATGTAAAGGGAACCAGGGCAGTGAGTGATGCCAAAACCAAAGTAGTCACCAAACCTGGTGAAGAACCCAAAGTGGTTTCAAGAGGCACAAGCACCACAGATGGCAAACCTGCTGGTGGGTTTCGGACTGGAGGCCTCTACTGATCCTTAGGGCTTGAAGGCATACCAGAGGGAGCCAGAAGCATACCAACTTTAGGCAACATGGCCTCCCAAAAGGCCTCTATTTGCTGCAACGTTGCAGACTGACCCTGAAATTTGGATTGCATCGTGACTAAACTCGGAATCGGCCCTTCAGGAGTGCAATATTGAAACTGAGTGGCAAGTTGAAGCCCTCGCTGGAATTAGAAAGTGGTGAGAAGGGGCCGATTCCTGCTTCGACGTTTTGTGCTTCTTCTTCAACCTACCCAAAGACTTCTATAGTGATGAGGATCTGCTGTGGGATGGACATTCTTTTGACCTTGATCGGTTGCGGTGCGCAATATTCGTCAACGTAGAGTTTCGCTTTGTGGTCCCATATAGCCTTCGGGCCTCATCTGAGAACAGTTGTCGCAGGTCCTGGAGTTGTGATCCGACCCCAGGCACCACAGGCATACCTCATGGGAGTCGGTCACAGGCAATTGCTTGTGACAGTGCCTACATGGTTTAAACCCTGTAGTTTTAGCATGTGACATTTCTCTTGCACACTCATAGAAAAAATAATTCAATCAATCAAACAGTTCTGGTATAGCGCGGCTGATCACCTGTGAGGGTATCTAGGCGCTGTGCTGCGTAAGTTCACTTGAAGAGCCAAGCCTGGAGTCCCTTCCTGAAGTCTATCAATGATGGTTCAGAGGGAGAGAAAGTTCCAGGATTTGGCAGCGAGGTGGGAGGAGGAACGTCCTCCGGCGCGGCTTCGACAGATGCGCTGTGTCTGGGCGAAGTGTGCAAAGCGGAGGATTCTTGGTGGAAGTTAAATTGGTGGTTCATGTATGCAGGTCCTTGGTCATGGAGGGCTTTGTAGGCGTGGGTCAGGAGCTTGAATTGGCATCTCTTCTGGATGGGGAGCCAGTGGAGGTCTCTCAGGTGTTGGGCGATGTGGGTCCTTTGGGCAGGATGAGGATCAGTCTGGCTGCTGTGTTCTGGATTATCTGGAGTGTTCTCATGAGTTTGCGGTTGACTCAAAGACACGATGAGTAGAGCTCGAGATTGTCTGGAGGCGTGGAAAGAGAGGAACTGACAGTGCACCTTGGAGGCTCGTCACTTACACAGCAGAATAACATCTGTGCGGAGCAGCATGCTGCCACCTACTGGCACACAGGAGTACTGCTTGAGTTCACAGATCCAGGCTGACACCTGAGGGAATATTCACAAGGTGAGGAATCTGTGGTTAAAAGTATCCATCAGAAGAAAAAGTTGCTTATTTATGGTAATTATCTTTCTGGTGGATCCTCTACCTGTAGATTCCTCACCTGAATATTCCCAGGAACCAGACCGTATCTGGGAAATTTTGAAACAGTACTAAACGGCTATGTCAGTAGGTGGCATTTGGCTTCATCTCTGCATCATGGACCACCCCGGATGTAACATTACAGCCATTACCAGCCTCCCCTCCCCTTTTTGATCCAAAGGATGTTTTTTTGTTTCTACTGCTCTCCTTCCTATGATCCCTGTCTAGAACATAGAGTATCCTGAGCCACATGCCAGGGTGATTTGAGGCACGATTCCCGACAACAGCGGGTAAGCCTCATCTTATAAACAATTTTTTGAGTACTGCTCATGAAGTCTGCCTTCGCCACTATAGAGAAGAAGAAAGGGCAAGGAGCATATAAATGTATGGATGGAGCACTGTGGTGATTCATTCCTTTGTCTAATGCTCATAAGTAGATAACTTTGTATATGGAACTATTGTGTCTGGTTAAATATCTAACTGTGGATCTAGCTATTTTGTTTATATACGTGTTTTCTGGCAGTACCGCCAGTGAGTCCTTTACTTTATGGTGACTCATAGGATCACTGGATGGTTTGCATACTTATATTTTTTCATGCACATTTGTGAAACGCACTCGTTTTCTTTAGATTGAGCAGCAGCACTGACTTTTAGGTCCTGAAGAGAGCCGCAAAACCTCTGTGAGAATTAAGAGGCTGACATGTCGACCTTTTTCTGACACTAAAAGCGGGTCTAATCTCTTCCTGCAGTACCCTGTTTTTAGCCCAGGGATGCACAAATAAAGATATTTGCTTACCCTGTAGCTAGTTTTAATTATGCATTTTCACATTGCTCTGCTGCCCCTACTACACCAAGCTCATCATTTGAGTATTTAGTATGCCTCTCTTCAAACATAAAAACATCCCTGAGCTCCCTTGGTGAGGGGGTTGTAGGAATGACGGTACGAGGAGATTTCCTATGATTAAGCATGCCACCTATGGTAGGTGAGGGAAATTGTCCTTTTAAAGTGATTTTCCACTACGGCTAGGTTTTCAGATATGACATCAACCTCCTTTAGACCCAAGGAGTTTTTTTTTTGTGGTTCATGTATGGAATAGGGGGGTTGACCCTTACTGGTCTTAAAACCTCCTCTGACCCTCCTGTGTGGTACATATATTTTCTTACTTTAACCATTCTGTGCCTCTGCCTGTCTCTGAATACTCATCTGGGCTTTGTGTATTCCCTCTAGACAGTCACACACAAAGGGAGCTGGGGTGTGATATTTGCATCCTGATAGATTGGGAGGGAGGAGTGGACACTTGCACCTGAATAGGTCTGTGCCTGTCCCCACACAAAGAGCTGCATACACCCCGTAATGTGTCTCGAGCCAGGGCAGAAAAGACAGGGACCTTGTGATCTTCACAGGACTCTTTGATGTCTCCCCCACTTCAAAGGCACATTTGGGTATAAGTACTGGAACCCTGACACCATCAAATCAGAACTCTACTGGAACCAAGGACATTCTGCCTGCAAGAGCTGCTGTGCTGTAGGAAGGACTGCCACTTTGCTAACTGCATTGCTGTGTTGGCCTGCTGATTGCTGTGCTGTAGGAGGGACTGCCACTTTGCTGCCTGCTCTGCGGCTTGTTTCTTGCTTGGGAGTGAGAAGGATGGGACCGGTTCTCTAAATCCATAAACCCAAGTTCTCCAAGGGCTTGCTGGTTTACTTCCTGTTTTCTGAAGTCTCAGGGACTCAAAAGACTTCTTGCAACTCTGCTGGTGTCGCTGGACTCAGAAGTGAATTCTGCAGCTGTTTTCTTCAAAAATGAACGCAGCGGCCCCTTTGCACCGATCGGAACAAACGCAGTGCTGATTCACTAAAGACGCGGGTTTCTACTGCGAGGTTCGCTGACAATGCAGCACCAACCCTTCTACACAGTCTGCAAGGCTTGACTTCAATGCAGCACCGACCCTTCCACACTGTCTGCGAGGCCCGACTGACGCATCGACCCAACTGTGTGAATCGGAACCAAAGCAGTGAAGTCCCAGATGCTTGCTCCGTACAAGGTACTTTTTCAGAGGGCCCTGCGTGGGTTCTGTAGCCGGCCTGCCCTCCATCGCGGTTGGCCTGAACTTTGGACTTAGCGTGGTGTAGCGCGACCTCAGGTAACCTTTTAGCTCCATTGGCTTCTAAGCACTGTTTTTGGATTTCATCTTTAAAAATTCATTGCGACTTCTACTGATTGGATTTTTGTTTCTTTGGTCTGGTTTTACTCAGATAAATATTCTCTATTTTTCTAAACCTGTATGGAGTCTTTTTGTGGTGTTTTCCGTGTGTGCTGCACAAATACTTTACACATTGCCTCTTAAGTTAAGCCTGCCTGCTCTGTGCCAAGCTACCAGAGGGTAAGCACAGGTTAATTTAAAGTGTGTATCTAGCTTACCCCGACTAGGATTGTGGTCCCTACTTGGACAGGGCGCAAACCTCTGCCAACTAGAGACCCAATTTCTAACAACTACCTACTGAAATTTTCTCAGAGTTCCAAGACCCTAACTCACACCACCTCGCTAAGCAAGCCTTGAACTGCTCTGCCTTGCTATCTGGTGGTTAAGTTATAAAGGCATGTAATTGGTGCTCAGTTTTGGTTTTATAGCAAGGTGGCCACAGGACACCAGTGGTAAAAGACTCCAGTTGATAATGCTGATTCCCAGGAAACCACCTCCTCTCTGCCCCCTCCAAACTAATTTCCACATTAGAGAACCCGAATTCAGCAGTTGCCTAACTCATACACTGCCAAGGATTATTTCAAATCTATAAAAGGGGATGCGTAATTAATGACAGGTAAACATTAAATACATTCCTGACCTGAACATTCGTGTGGACTAATTTGCAACAGTCGATCATTTTGCATCTAGGATTCAATCATTCCAGAAAACAAGTCACACACGGAGGGGGGGGGTCCTGATGGAATCTCTGCATTCCTAGAATTGTGGGCAAAAACCTTTTGCCTGTGTTCACTTGAATCATAAAAACCGTTCACTGTCAAAGTGTGTGGGGCAAACTAAAACCGATTTTAGAAAAAGACGACCCACAAGGACCCGGTCTCATACAAGTTCATGTCATTGAAGAGTGCAGCTAAGATCTTTGCTTGTATTTTGAAGCAGCAGCCAGTGCACGGATTTAATCTCAAGGGAGTTGGATGGCTTAAGCTGGAAAAAAAAAGGCACACTGCGCCATTGGTTTGTCTTTTGGTATAGCGCGAGCCAGTCCATGAGCTCGGACCAGCGCCTGGAAACTTTTTCGACTTCTGCATGGCATTTCATATGGTAGATGAGGAATGTTTTGGATAGTTGTCCGTGCTGGCTATTCAGAAGTATCTTCTATTTTGAGATAGCTTCAAGTTTACATTAGAGTGCGGAGATAATGAACGGCCAGAACTCCAGCCCTTAATAGATTAAAACAAGGCTCTGCATTCGCCCTTTTCTGTCCTTGCCGGTCTGATTTGCCAAAGACGATAGGTATTACATCATGCTTTCTACCAAAGGTCTTATTGCGAGTAAACTCTCTACCATGCACAGACTATTTATTCTGTTAAGGGCTCTTGCAGGCCTGCAAAGATACTTGGATAAACTACCACTGTGCTGCCAGATTAGCAAAACAATTTAACAGAATTAAGGCTCAAGGGGCTGTGTTTGGACACAGGAGAACTAAGCTTGGAGGCTACATTTCAACAAATAAAAAGGCAAAAATATATGCTTTGTTATCTGTCCATTAATAATTGCGGCTCATGGAGGGTTCTCATCGGGTATGTTCATGCTCACTCTTTAAAGTAGTTGAAATATCAGTGGCAAGAAATTGTCTTTAGGAACTGGGGCTACCTCAACAAAAAAATTAAACTGGTCTTTGGCAGAGACATTTCTGGTAGATACATATTCGTCCTGCAGATTACTCACTTTATGAGTTACCCTTCCAAGCTGTTCCTCAGTCCTCGCTCTAATGGCGCCAGGTGGTATATATTACACACCACTCGCATGCTGGCATCTGTTCCTGATACTTTTTCCAAGCCCCTTCAAGGCTTGAGTTCAACAGCGACACATGCAGCACATAGCATACCTTGGGATCTTATTCGAAATAGCACTAACTCCCCAGGAGAAGCGGTGTGGAATCTGCCGGAGAATTATGTATCCATCAGAAACCGTTAACAAAGGTAAGGAACTTTCTTTGCATAGATATAGCTTCCGGCAGATTTTCATCTTATGAATAAATACCATAGCAATACCTCCATGGAGGTAGGACTGAGTAGTGTCAATTAAGCAAGGAAGTCATGAAATAGCTTAAGGAAACTACTCCTCACTGCTTGTCCGAGGTGTGATGCTTACAAAACGCCCTCCAAAGGATCTATTTGGCAAAGGCTTTGCAGATCTTGACAGAGGAAGACCAAACTCAAAAAGCTGCATTTGGTCATCAATTTGTCCATTTTAGCACTGGCGAAGCCCACTAAGAGCGGATTATACACTTGGTCCTATAAAAAATGAATGATTTAAAAAGACACCCTATGCTTGAAAGTCTAATCTATGCAGTCACTCCTCGTTTGCTGAATTTAGAGGAGCAAAGATGGATTCATGGGTGATAGATTGGCTCATGTGAACCACAAAAATCACACTGGAAAAGGATGGGCCTGGGAAGAGGACCAATTTACCCGGGTGGAGAATTGCAAAAGGTGGATGAACTTCAGGGACTGAAATTCTGAATCTAACTGTTGAAGTTCTTGCCTCCAACAAAACGGTCTTCAGAGTAAAATGGGTAACTGTATTGACTCAAAAAAGACAATACAAGATTCAAATCCTCCTGAAGAACAATAAACAGAGCAGGTCACAAGTTAAGCAAACCTTTCAGTAAATGTGCCACTAGTGCTGGTCTAAGCAGGGAAAATTGATTAGGAATACGGGGTTCATCAGATGACCTTTAACTGTAGCCACTACCAGACAACACAAACAGGCCGGCGTCAGAACGGAAAGATTTAAATATTTTTGGGGTTCTTATGCGCACCACTGAACAAAGTTGTTCCAGCGGCCTGCGTAAATTGATTTGGTAGCAAACTTCTTTGCCAAGATGACAATTGTGACTTCATCAGGACGCAAAATTGTCTCTAGTTGTCACTATTCAATCTCCACACAAGCAGCAGCTCCAGCATCTGGGTTTTGAGACGGAGGTCCTGGCTACCCTGCTGTGAGAGCAGATCCACTCCATACAGGGGAGGAAAAGGCAGCTGTACCAAATTCTCCATGCCTCAACTTGGTATGCTAAGTGGGGGCGATAGAAAGGATTCAGGATCAGCGGTTTGATTTTTTCACATGATTTTGACAGAAGTGGAATCACCGATAACGTGTGCTGCACACCTGAAACCAGTTGAACGTAGTAATTTTCCATGTAACCACTCAGATGGCAGTGTATGACACGAGCAAAAACAAAGAAAAAAAAAAAAAATTGGACAGAATGCAGAACAATACCATACATTCACTCCAGTACAGAGATATGGGCCTAAATCCATCGTTTTTTTGCTCCCCATGCCATTCCAGTTTGTACCCGGCCATATGCAAATCAGTCTTGACCCTGCGCCCAATGGGAACAGTCCAGGCCAGGTCCTCCCTGGACTGGAAACAAGCATCCTAGGAGCGGTTTCGGGGTGTCACCCCTCAGCCAGGATAGCTTGACTCCAGTGGCATGGAGAGCACATGACCCACGTCTGGGCATACCCGTCCCACTCGGGTTGACACAAATCAGATGAGGACGACACATACTGTTCTGGATCCTTAATTTTGAGATCACCTCAGTAGCTTTGGTGTGCAATGCTCTAATGACAGACTACAGAACATCCACCCTCATATTGAGGGAAGCTGTGAGATAAGCCACTGTGCGTTGCTGCACCCACAGCCAAATCACCTCCCAACAGTGCTTGCAACCCCACAGACCAGTCTATTGATATAATTGAATAAAGTGGTATAGACAATCTGAATGTCCAAAATGGAAGGAGAAATGACTGTATAACATAATGGGCCTCCTGCAGCACGAGCACATGTGCAGGCAGTGCATTGACGCACAAAAAAACCTTGCACTGTCATGTAGCCCAGCCGGGCACCTCAGCCCAGCAAGGACATTGACCACGGTAACCTGTGCTGGCAGAGGTTGAATAAACTACCCATTAAAAGGTTGGAGGGGTGGACCCACCAGTGCATACCCAGGTGAAATGACAAAGTTCCACCCGAACTGAGAGGCTTCTGTGACGCAGGAGCCAGATTCCATAGGAATCACTTGGAGCCATCATTTGCCATCTGGTGTACGACACTAACCGTATGCAGAAGGCCAAGCACACGCAAGATCTGCAGAAGCTGAGTGCGAAACCTGAATCATTTCCCTATTAAGTGCGGTCTGAGGAGAGGCCTTTGAAACTACTGCCCCTATGAAGGTTAGTCTGTGTGGGAGAGAAGTGGGACTTTTGAGTGTTGATGGTTAAGCACAAGTTGTAGCAGTGTGTCATTGTCTGCTGAAGGTGTTCCCCAGCCAGTGCCTGTGACTCCGTTTTCAATAGTCAGCTGTCCACATCTGGAAAGTGTACCAGCACAGCATGACAGCCGTGTCCAGGGACTAAGCCACGGTGTCCAGGCAGGAATTCAAGATCGGTTTAGATGCATCCAAGCAGTTATTGACCAAGTATGTAAACTGCTCTTTCATGTGGACTGGCACAATTATCATTGTTTCAACACTTCCCACCAGGCATGAGCATATCATTTCAGGAGGAGGGTAATATTAGTGGTGGTGAGGGCCAGGCTGTCATAAGCAAAAAAAAATTAGCCCAAGAGTGAAGTCTCTTCTATAGTCTACCACAAACCGCCGTGTAAAAAAGCCTACACATTTTCCTTCAAGAACAACCAGACTTTCCACTGAGAGAACAAAATAATTTACTTACCTTCAATAACAATTTTTCTGGTGAGTACGCGAACCACAGATTCCTCACCTTGTCAATACTTCCCAGGTGTCAGACTGGATCCACAGTACTCATGCGCAATGAGTAGTTGGTGTAGCGCAGCCTCATGCAGGCTACCTTAAGCTCCGGAACTGATGATCGGCGCCACATAAGCACCAGCCATATGCTCAAACGTCAAGTTGCTTTCTTAGGCTGCCTGTGCCCTCAGATGCAGAGCCAGTTAGCAGATTAGAATGACCAGTGTGCAGGTCTCTGAACTAGGACCTTTTTAGATGGAAAACTGTCCAGTTCACAGAACGGGGAGGTGGGAGGGTCGGTGAAGAATCTGTGATTAGGTAGAGTATCCACCAAAAAGATAGTTACTGAAGGTAAGCAACTTGTTCTTCTGATGGATATTTCTAACTACAGATTCCTCAACCTGCGAATACAGACCATACTCAGACCAAAAGTCCTGCAGGACCAAGCAGGCAAAATGCTGCTCAACAGACCCGACTGAGGCAGTAGTGCATCATGAACGTATGAACAGACACCCACGTAGCCACCTGGCATATATCTAGTGCAGGTACTCAGTATGCCAATGCATCGATAGTAGCCTTGGTTCTGGTGCAATGAGTCTTTAAGCTCTCTTGAGGCTGCTTCTTCATCAGTGCATAGCAGATTATGCAGAGAACAATTCATCAGGAGATAGTCTGCTTTCACACTGCCTTGACTTCTTAGCCCTGGATAAACCCACAAAGAACGGATTCACCCAATATTCTATAGTGCGATCACTATATAAAAGCTCAGAGCCTTCTTAAAGTCCAAACAAAGTCTCTCTTCCATACAGGGACAATGAGGGGCACACAATGCAGCTCAACAAGCATTGGTACTGCATCGGCTTCGCCTATGTAATTAATAAAGAGCTGTTTTCATCAATCATCGTCCGGGAGAAGGAAAGAGCTCCCTGGCAGATAACCTGGGAGTGGAGAGGATGTGGCGCAGCAGCCAGAGCTGCTGACTCGAGAGCTGGGGATCTCGGTTCGAGTCTCCGTGGTGCCCCCCAACATCCTGAGATTTTATGCAAATCACGTAATCTCTCCGGGTGATCAGGAATGTATGTCGTACATGATGGATTTCAGAAAGAGCTTGCAGTTCACTCACACACAGCTGATGAGAAAAACTGTTTTTAATTTCAAAAGTCTCAAGGGACAAAAGTGCAGTGGCTCGAAACGGGGTGCAAGTCCAAAAAGTGAGAACTAAATTCAAATCTCACTGTGGCATCGCAAAAGTCTTTGGCAGAAATAAATGTTGCAAATCTTTTGAAAAAACTCATCACAACAGGTGATTTAAAGAACAAGTCTGTAAGCTCTGTAACAGCTGCCAACTGGTAGAGACTATCTGAACGCAGATTCCTTACCTTAGAATAATGCCCGGTGTCAGACTGGATCCCGAAATTTGAGCAGTACCCCTGCGGGCCAATAGGCGGCATCGTTCAACTTCGCATTGTCTGCATCTTCCACTCAGGAAGTGGCATCCACAGTGCTTATATAGCTCGAGCACCACCCCAGCATGCTGAAGTCAGTTTCTTTTTGAGACTTTCCACACCAGAAGCGCGGAGCCACAAGGAACATGGACATACTGGTATGCATGTCCAAGGCCCTTAGAAGGGTGACCCTTACACTGTAATCCGTGCTTCTTCACCTTCTTCTTGTGCTTCGACTTACCCGAAGACGAAGACTTCGAAGAGGAGTGATGGTGGTGACTCCGCAACCGGTCCCGCGACCTCCCTCTCGACCGGGACCTATAGCGACGCAGAGCGGACTGCCGGGCCTCAATAAGCTTTCGGGACTGCTCCCGCAAAGACTTTGGGTTCATATCCCGGCAGTTGGAGCATGACTTCGGGTCGTGGTCGCGCTCCAAACACCAGAGGCACACGAGATGTGGGTCCGTGACAGACATCAACTTGTGACAGGAGTCACAAGGTTTGAAGCCGGTCCGTCTATGTGACATCCCTTGCACCAGGAGTCTAACGACTCGAAAAAAGAAGTCAACAAAAAGTCGAAAAAACTCTAGTAAAAAAAAAATAAGGGTACCGCTCTCTCCGGATCTGCGCTGGCTGGCGTGGAAAAAGAAAGAACTGACGTCAGCATGCAGGGCCGGCGTCTAAGTAGATACCGTGATGTCATTCCGGCGATCACAACGCCAACGACGAACGCAGTCGACCGACGCCACGGGGTACTGCTGAAGAAAAATTCTCCGGATCCAGTGACGCCTGGGGGTAAATCTAAGGTAAGGAATCTATAACTAATAGTCTCTTTCAGATAGAGAATTCTAGCTGCAGATTCCTTACCTTAGAATAGATACCCAAGCAATACCTCCACGGAGGTGGGCCAACGTAACATTTCAGACCAAAAAGGACTGCAGGACCAAATGGGCAAAATGCCTGTCACGACAGACCTGACCATCCAGGCAGTTGTGTTTAGTAAACGTGTGCAGAGATGCCTATAGCTGCCTCACCGATGACCAGGACAAGAACGTTGTCAGCTAACACAGTGATCCAGCTTTGGCACTGGTAGAATGAGCCTGCAAACCCTCAGGCGGTTGCTTTTTAGCCAGTACGTAGCAGATCTTTATGCAGAGTACAGTCTATCGTGAGATGGACCATTTATGCACTGCCTTCCCTTTCTTAGCTCCAACATAGCCTACAAAGAGTTGATCGTCTACCTGGAACTCGTTTGATCAATGTAGAACAACTCTTTTTGGGAGCAGACGGTGGAGTCTCTCCTCTTCCTTAGAAGACAGATTCCGCAAGCAGTCCTGGGAACGCCCATGCAAACGGGACCTTGAGGTTCGTGGAGTAGACCAACGTCGGGCGACGAGAGATTTCTCCCTCAGTGCATTTGAGTGCATGAAGTGGCAGTCCTCACATGCCTGGGAGTTGTGTTCCGGCTCCAGGCACCACAAACACACCAAGTGGGGTCTGTCACTGAAATTTGCCTGTGACAGGCCCCACATGGTTTGAAACCACCCAGTTTCTTAGGTGACATCCTTGCACCAGGAGAAAAATCTCAGAAAAAGGTTGACAAAAGTAAAAAAAGGCTAATCAACAAATGACTGAGGAGTATCTCAATCCGGATCAGTGGTATTTGGTGCAGATAGGAAAGAACTGACGTCAGCGCGCCGAGGTTGCGCCTATACAGGTACTGCACATGTCACTTCTGGCGTGGACACCACCAAACTGAACGACACCACCTACCGGCGTGCAGGGGTACTGCTTGAAAACCTTCCGGATCCAGTTAGACACCTGGGGTAAGGAATCTGTGGCTAGAACTCTCTAGCAGATTCCAAACACCAGAAAGACACCTTGTGGGGATCTGTCAAAGACATTGGTTTGAGACAGTTCGCACTAGGCTTAAACGTTCTAGTGTTTGGGTGAGCCATGTTCCCCTGCACACTGGAAATAAAACTGAGGAAACTCACTTCACAGAGAGAAGAAATAAAGGAGTGGAGCTCTAGATTCACGTGTAAAGGACCAGAAATAAATTGAAATCAGTGTGCATATGTGGTTTAGATCGTCACTTCTAGAGAAGAAAGAGGTTGACACAGAGTCAAACGGCACCACCTGTGTGGGCAGGAGCACTTCTCAGTTTTCCAGATTCAGTCCTGAACCTGGGAATATTCACAAGGTGTGAAATCTGCAGTTAGAAGTATCCATCAGAAACTCTGGTCTAGTTTTTTTCTGCATTGAGATCTTGTCAAACAGGGAAACTTTCAGCATTGAGGAACGGCACTAAGACTATGAACAGTCCTGGAGCAGGACATTTTCCTTGAGGAGGAAGTTTCTTCATAGGGTTCTTTTTGTGTTTATGTGAAGATCTCTTGGAAGGTCATTACCCTGACAAGTGGCTTACATGAGGGTAAAGAAGATTACTTAATCTTTTCCCTGAAGGCCTTGGCCAAAAACTACTTTGTGCATCTGAGTCCCATCAGGAAGTGTAAGCAGAGACAAGAATCATAGGCTGTGGCGTGCTCAGATCCCAAACAAAACAAGCAGGTGTTATGATGGTCTAAGGACATCATTTTGTGACATCTGCATAAGGGCTTGAACCCTGAATCTTTAAACTGTGGGACATCCTGAGGAATTCTAGCATGAAGAAACTTCACAAGAGCTCTCGTTCAGCATTGAGGAGGCACAGAAAAACAGGAATGGATGTCAATATGCTAGCTGGTGCTTAATAAACTCTAGCATCATGTCCAGAGGCAGAGTCGCTTCTGAAGTCAAATTGCACCGCCTGGTAATGATGGAGAGAGATTGCTGGGGAAAAGCTTTTCCAGACCGGTCGGAAGCCTAGAAATAACATTTATAAAGTGAGGGAATCTGCAAGAACATCATGCACCTCTGAGAAAGTTGTAGCTGACTTTGGGCTCATTTTCCGTACCATATTATAGGATGCTGCTGAATACTTAAGCAGGCTGCCACATCATTACCACCAATCAAAAATCTTGATTCAAACACTTATCATTTATCCTTCGCTTTATTTTGATAGTAAAAACCTAATGGAGTAGCCTGTGATTGAATCCACCACATTTAATCAATGGCCCAACTAGTCCATTAGCTCACTAAGAAGGTAAAAAGATATTGTTACTCTCATGACCTTAAAGTCTCCCTCTAGTATAGGTTAAAAAAAAAAAAAAAATCATATGCAAGTCTGGAGCATGTAAGTAGATATTTGTTCTACAGAGCAAACCATGGACCTCCAATGAGACCCATGGACCCAGTGTACTACAGGTTCCATGAACAAGGATTACAGTATGTAAAGGTATGCACAGGTAAGTTCAACACTTTATGAAAAGGGCCCTTTTCGGGACATTTTCTCCAGTTGAAAGTGTATAGACCCAACAGGCTAAAGTATGCATACAGCATGAAACTAAACAAGGTATCTAAGAAATATTTATTGACAGTAAAAGTTCATGAAGGCTTTGAATACATTTTTAAATACCCCGAAAAGCAGACTACGGCATGGCAAATTATATATATATATATTTATACATCTGAAAATAGTAAAAACATAACCAAAGACAAACGTTTGTCACATTGACATCAATTGTATGTACAAGACAAAAAACATTTACATATGTTCCAATACACAAGTTTTGTAATGGAGGTTCAAACACAAGAACAGTGTTAGTTCTGTATTCTTAAAGGCAGCTTAGATCTGGGAAGGATTTGCTCGGAGCCATCATCCAATATCTTAGATTTCTCCAGTCTCTCCAGCAGTGTGGTGTTTGCTTTGTTTTCTTTCTCTTTCTTATGGCCTTTCTTGTGCTAAGAGGAAGAAAAGAAAAAAAACTCTATAAACCTTGGTGGTTGCATACAATTTTAGCTTAGAAGAATTTATTTAAAGGCGGCTTTGGTACATTCTTTACATCAGTACTTCATCTTCAGCATTAACACAGACACGAATAATGTCTGTAATGTAAAAATGTAGAAATCCAAGAGCATGTATGTCAGTCTTACTACCCTGGCTGAAAACCGGAGGAGTTGACACCACTGGACATGCATTAGTCAACAGATATAAGGTGACCAAGAACAACTTTGATTTCACTCTTGTTATAGTTACCACCTGTCTCCTGGATATCAATGCCTGCAAACACACCATGAGTAAATGTCTGCAGTGCCAGTCCATGGTCTGATCAGTATTTTTTTTTTTGGTCCTTAAAGTATACTTTAACTGCCTGTACTCTTTCCGTAAGAAACAGTTGATGGACGGAATGCTGGACAATGCAAACATTCACCCCCAGTCACAAGGATCTGGGTTTAATCCATCATTCTTTTGCTCACCACACCACCCCAGTTTGGACCCAGCCATATGCAAATCAGTCTTGACCCTGTTCCTTGTGGGAACAGTCCAGCCCGAACTGCCAAGCCAGGTCCTCCCTGGACCGGAAACAAGCATCCTGGGACCGGTTTCAGGGCATCACCCTTCATCAGCCAGGCTAGCTTGAATCCAGTGGTGTAGTGAGCACGGGACCCACGCCTGGGCATACCCTTCCCACTTAGGGCGACATATGCATAAGAAACAGTTGATGGACGGAATGCTGGACAATGCAAACATTCACCCCCAGTCACAAGGATCTGGGTTTAATCCATCATTCTTTTGCTCACCACACCACCCCAGTTTGGACCCAGCCCGAAACCGGTCCTAGGATGCTTGTTTCCAGTCCAGGGAGGACCTGGCCTGGCAGTTCGGGCTGGACTGTTTCCATTGGGCGAAGGGTCAAGACTGATTTGCATATGGCTGGGTCCAAACTGGAATGGCATGGTGAGCAAAAAAACGATGGATTTAGGCCCAGATCTCTGAACTGGGGTGAATGTATGACATTGTTCTGCATTCTGTCCATCAATTGTTCTTTTGCATTTGTCACCCCGAGTGGGACGGGTATGCCCAGACGTGGGTCCGGTGCTCTCCATGCCACTGGAGTCAAGCTATCCTGGCTGATGAGGGCTGAAAGCCCGAAACCGGTCCTAGGATGCTTGTTTCCAGTCCAGGGAGGACCTGGCCTGGCAGTTCGGGCTGGACTGTTCCCATTGGGCGCAGGGTCAAGACTGATTTGCATATGGCTGGGTCCAAACTGGAATGGCATGGTGAGCAAAAAAGCGATGGATTTAGGCCCAGATCTCTGTACTGGGGTGAATGTATGACATTGTTCTGCATTCTGTCCATCAATTGTTCTTTTTGCATTTGTACTCTTTCCGTGCAATATAGAGTGTAGGTTTGCAGTAGCAGTTTCAATGTGTACAAAGAATCAACACCAATAAACAGAATGCAGAACAAAATGCACATGCGAGAAGCAAAGACCTGGTATAAAAGGCTAGAATAGGCAATGAGAAAGATGAAAGGGCACAAGCAACGAAAAGAAACAAAGGGGGTACTATTAGGACAGTGCAGGTAGATGAAAAACAATGTGCAATTGGTAGGGAAGCATTGGATGGAAAAAAGAAAGGGGGGCAAGGAGCAGAGAAGAAATTAGGTACTTACCTGTAACTCCAGTTCTCCAATATTAGAATTTAATATATTCACATGCGCGAGTCATTCCCAGTCAAGCTGTGAATCTCCAGTATATTTAAATAGCATTAAACCGTGTTACCATGACAGTATCAGAATAGTAAGCAGTACACATTATAATACATATAAAGGGGGAAGCATACTTACCTTTATCGCAACAGGTTTCTGAGGACTGCGGGTCCCACTGCTGCGTCAGCTTCTGCGTCTAGGCAGTAGTACCTCATGAATATTTACCTGCTGTTCCAGGTGGGTGCACAGCAGATGCCTTGCAAAGGTACACTAGAATAGCGTGCTACAGTTAACGCCATGCTCCTGGTGGATATGTGCTCACTGTGTGGATGCTTCACCTTAGTAGGACAGAAGTCAATGCAAGCAGAGAACCAACGTCCAAGTCCCTATTTGGGCAGGGGATGGCCTCTTCCTGGTGGTCCAAAAGAGTCTAAAAGCTGATCTGACAAGCATATGTCCTTTGTTTTCTCAATGTAGAATCTGAGGCATCAACAAAGTCATATGGAAGAAATTATCTTTCTGCTGCTGTAGCTGGGTTTGTAAAGAAAGATCGTAGAATGACTGGTTCATTCAAATGAAAGCCAGTAGGAATCTTTGCTATAAATCTGGGATTGGTTCTTACTACGACTCTGTCCTTCGTGAACTGGAGGAAAGGTTTCTTGATGGTGACAGTTTGCCTTTCCCCTACTCTCCTTCTGGGTGTTAATGCTAGGAGAGGGGCGGTCTTCCATGAGATTAATTGTAGGTGAGCCTTATGTATTGGTTCAAGAGAAGGTAGCATTAACTGGCTGATGACTGTAAATGTCCTGAAAAGCCCCTCAAATTTGTTTATGATCTGTTGGGAGAGCAGAGACTATGAGGATTGTTCTGTTGCCCTAAATCTTGATATTGCAGCCTGGTTGACTGACTGAATAATATTTGAGCCAATTTTTGGTCAGATCCAAGGTTGTATTTGAAGTGGTTGAAAGTTCTTGCACCAGACACAGAAGTGTTTCCACTTAGTGTTGTAGGTTTTAGCAGTTGGCAGAGCATGTGCCTGTGCCAGGATGTTTCTACAGTCCTAGTGTAGATCTAAATGGCCAAACTCTGGGTGGTCAGGTACCATATCTGGTTCTGTGACTTGGAGTCTTAGTGGAGAATCGCTCTGTGGTGAGAGGAGCAGAGTGTGCAATTTCTGATAAACGGTTGGACTCGCCGATAGCTTTAGGAGATCGCTGTATCAGTATTGGCAGACTACGCCGGGGAACTCAGGATGCAAGTGCAGTGATCCATCTTTGCCTTCTTAAGTACCCTGGGGATCAAGAAAAATGGGAGGAAAGGCGTAAGCAAAGATTTTGGACCAACTGATCGAAAAGGCATTGCCCAGTGTCTCTGAATGCCAAACATCTGCTTCCGAAGTATTGCCATTTCTTGTTGTCTAGAGTGGCAAAGAGATAGATAATGGGTTGACCCACTGTTGGAAAATGTAATCCACCTGTTTCTAGTGTAGCTCGCATTCATGGCAGTCTGAAAATTGTCTGCTTAGTGTATTTACTTGATCGTTTTAGTATCCTGGCAGGTGTTTTCAACAGCGATGTTAATCTTGTGAAAAATGGCCCAGTTCCTTTGCAGTTGGGATTCTTTTGAAAGAGTTCGGGAACGCATTTCCCCTTGTATGGCTATGTAGAACATTAATGTTGTATTGTCAGTTCTGATTAGAACTGCTTGAACTGTTAATCTCAGGTGGAACGCTGGTACACTTAAACGTATGGCCTGGAGCTCTAGCACATTGATGTAAAGTATATTTTCTGCATCAGACCAGAGGCTTCTGGTTGATAGTTCTCCCAGATGAGCCAACGATCCACCCATGGACACGTTGGTTGTCAGTACTAATCTTTGCTAGAGGTTGAAAAGATACCTACTCTTAGGTTTCCTGGGAACCTCCAACACAATAGCCCCGTATACGTTGTCTCATGCCTTACAGAGATGTGTCCTTTCTGACAGCAACAGACTGTTTTGTTTGTCAATAGATTCTTTGCCATTGCTCAGAACTTTACAACTCTCTACTGATGGAAACTCCTTCCCCAGCTGCATGTCAAGTACAGGACCTAGAAGCACAAGTTACTAACTTGTGTAACGATATATCTGTAAGAGACAGTAGTTAGTGACAGATTCCTTACCTTAGAATATCCCCAGGCGTCAGGCTGGATCCGGAAAGTTTTGCGTAGCAGTACCCCTGCGCGTCGGTAGGCGGGGTCGTGCGGCTCCGCGTCCGTCGTCGGCGTCGTGATCGCCGGGATGACGTCGCGGCCAGTACTTAGACTCCGCCCATGCGCGCTGGCGTCAGTTCTGTACACTACTTTCCGCGCCAGAAACGCAGAGCCATGCAAGAAACTGACACTGGTGTCTGAAAACTAGGGCCCTGAAAGGGATGACCTTAACCCTAGAAATCAGTTCGCAGAACGGGGAGGATGGGTGGGGCGGTAAGGAATCTGTCACCAACTACTGTCTCTTACAGATATATGGTTACACAAGTTAGTAACTTGTGCATCTGAAAGAGACACGTTAGTGACGGATTCCTTACCTTAGAATAGATACCCCAGCAATACCAACCCCGGTGGTAGGTCTGCGAACAAAGATCAGACGAGGAAGTCTCGGAGAACAGAACGGCCAAAGAAGCCGTCTCTCCGGACTTGGCTGTCAAGGCAGTAATGCTTGGTAAACGTGTGCAGCGAGGCCCACGTAGCTGCCTGACTAATGTCCTGCAATGGGACACCACGTCCCAAAGCAGTGGTGGCGGCTGCCGCCCTGGTCGAATGGGCACGTAGCCCAACAGGGGGCTCCTTCTTAGCCAAAGAATAGCAGGCTTTGATACACAAGACAACCCAGCGGGAGATGGTCCGCTTGTGTACCGCCCGACCTTTTTTGGCGCCCACGTAGCCAACAAAGAGCTGGTCGTCCACCCGGAACTGTTGTGTGCGGTTCAGATAGAAGGAAATCGCACGTTTTGGGTCCAGACGGTGGAGCCTCTCTTCCTCTCTGGAAGGATGCGGAAAGAAGGTGGGCAAAGTGATGGTCTGCCCAATGTGGAAGGCAGTAACCACCTTTGGCAAGAAGGACGGACGCGTCCTAAGGACAACCTTGTCTGGATGGACAGACAGAAAGGGAGGTTTGCATGATAGAGCCTGGAGCTCACTCACCCGCCGAGCGGAGGTGATGGCCACCAGAAAGGCTGTCTTCAGAGTCAGAAGACGAAGAGGACAGTTATGGAGAGGCTCAAAGGAAGCGCACATTAAAAAGGTAAGAACCAAGTTCAAGTCCCACTGAGGCATCACAAACGGAACAGGAGGGGAAAAGGTGTGTAATGCCTTTAAGAAACCTGTTAACAGGGGACTTGAAAAGGGAGGGCTGATCAGGAAGCCTGAGGAAGGCCGAGATTGCACAAAGATAGCCCTTGATGGTACCCAGGGCAGAACCCTGTTGGGCCAGAGAAAGAAGGAACAGAAGAACCTCAGAAAGAGGGGCAGAAAGGGGATTCACATCCTTTGCTGTGCACCATGCCACAAACTTGTTCCACCTGCAGGCGTATACCACCTTAGTGGAGGGACGCCTGGCTCCCAGAATCACATCACAAACTTCGGGAGGCAAGTCGAAAGGAATCAACTGCCGCCGCTCAATCTCCACGCAAGGAGGTGGAGACTGGACAGGTTCGGGTGGAGGACCGTCCCCTGCTGCTGGGACAGAAGATCCTCCCGAAGAGGCAGACGGATCGGGGGATCGATGCTCATACTGAGTAGCTCGGGATACCAAACTCTTCGAGCCCAGTCCGGAGCCACAAGAATGACTTGGGCCCGGTCGCGCCGAATCTTCTTCAACACTCTGGGTAGAAGTGGTATAGGCGGAAAGGCGTACAACAGACCGCAACTCCACTCGCGACGAAAAGCGTCGCCTAGCGAGTGCCGCATTGGAAATTCCAACGCGCAGAACTGATGACATTGCGCGTTCTCTTCGGTGGCGAATAGATCTAACCAAGGCTCTCCCCACTGTAGAAAGAGTCCTTGCGCCACCTCCGAGTGAAGACGCCATTCGTGATCCATCATGCACCTGCGGCTGAGTTTGTCCGCCCTGGCGTTCAGGGAACCTGCCAGGTGTTGAACCATCAGGAACATGCCCTGATGTTCCAGCCATATCCAGAGACGCACAGCCTCCTGACATAGGGTCCACGACCCCACCCCGCCTTGTTTGTTGCAGTACCACATGGCGGTGGTGTTGTCTGAACACCTGCACTACCTTCCCCTTGACAGAGGGAAGGAATGCCTTTAGTGCAAGTCGGATCGCCCAGAGCTCCAGAAGGTTGATATGGAGCAGGGACTCCGCCGGAGACCAGAGGCCTCTGATATCCGCCTCTCCCATGTGACCGCCCCATCCCAGAAGGGACGCATCAGTCACAACTGTGTGTTCTGGCTGGGGAAGGGAGAGGGATCTGCCCGTGACCCACTGCCGGTTCAAAAGCCACCACTGCAACTGTCGTGCAGTCCCCTCCGAGATCTGGACGTAATCGGACAGGTTCCCCTGATGCTGCGCCCACTGGAACTTCAGGTCCCACTGCAGAGCCCGCATATGCCATCTGGCATGATTGACCAGCAGGATGCAGGAGGCCAGGAGGCCCAGCAGCCTCAGGGTCATCCGTACCGAAACTCAGGATAGAGGCTGAAAGATCGGAATCAGAGCCTGAATATCCTGGACTCGTCGTTCGGGAGGATAGGCCCGAAACTGCGTTGTGTCCAGAACTGCTCCGATGAAAAGGAGCTGTGGAGAAGGAATCAGGTGCGACTTCGGCACGTTGATGGAGAACCCGAGCAAGTGCAGGAGTTCGGCCGTAGTCTGGAGGTGGGAGACGACTGCCTGGGACGAGCCCGCCTTCAACAACCAGTCGTCGAGGTAGGGGAAGACTGGAACCCCTGCCCGGCGCAGATGAGCTGCGACCACCGCCATCACATTCGTGAACACCCGAGGGGCGCTGGTAAGGCCAAAGGGGAGCACGGTGAACTGAAAATGCTCGAGGCCTACTGTGAACCGCAGGTAATGCCGGTGGGCCGGCAGGACGGGGATGTGAAAATATGCGTCCTGCAAGTCCAACGCTACCATCCAGTCTCCAGGGTCGAGGGCAGTCAAGACCTGAGCTAGGGTGAGCATCTTGAACTTCTCCTTCCGGAGGAAGCGATTGACGTTCCGAAGGTCCAAGATAGGACGCATGTCCTCCTTGTCCTTTTTGGGCACCAGAAAGTAGTGGGAGTAACAACCACGCCCTACTTCTGGGGTAGAAACGCGCTCGATGGCCCCCTTGGCAAAGAGGGCCGCAACTTCCTTTTGAAGAAGCACCAAGTGATCCCCTGACATGCAGTGGCATTGAGGTGGCATGGCTGGGGGGGTAGTCTCGAAGGGGAGGGAGTAGCCCCTTCGGACAATGTCCAAGACCCACTTGTCCGATGTGATGGCACGCCAGTGGTGAAGGTGATGGCGGACCCTGCCCCCCACTGGCGTGCTGTGGACCTGAAAGGATGGGCTTGGAGGCCGCGGACGGGGCGGAGGTGGTGGCTTGACCCGCACACGCTGGTTACCCGACCCGCCTCAGCGTGAGCCACGTCCTCGGCCACGCGAAGGCGCTTGCTGCGCGGGCCGGTGGCTGGGCAATGGACGTGACGGGGCGCCCCTTCCGTGGCCACGAAAGGGGCGAAAAGCAGACTGCTGCGGAGGGCGCGAGGCCCAAGGACTTGGCCGTAGCCCGCGAGTCCTTAAAGCGCTCCAGCGCGCTGCCTGCCTTATTGGCAAAAAGGCGGATACCATCGAAGGGCATGTCCATAAGGGTGTTTTGGACATCGCCCGAGAAACCAGTGGTCCTCAGCCAGGCGTGACGGCGAAGCGCCACTGTCGTAGCAAGCGATCTGCCCAGCGAGTCAGCGGTGTCTAGGCCACATCGGATTGTGAACTTCGCCGCGTCTCTCCCGTCTGCAATAACACGGGTGAGTAGTGTCTGGACCTCCTCAGGACACTTAGGCAGCACCTGCGCCACCGAATCCCACAGAGAGTGGGAATAACGGCCCAAAAGGCAAGCGGTGTTCACGGACCGCTAGCCAGCACTGGAGGAAGAAAAAACCTTCTCAAATTGGTCCAGTTTTTTGGATTCCCTGTCCGCCGGAGCCGTAGGGAAGGCACGCTTTGAGAGGTAGAGGCTTGGACAACCAAGCTCTCGGGGTGGGGTGTTGGGAGAGGAACAAGGGGTCGCCCGGGGCCGGCCGATGGCGGGCTACGTTCCTGCCCACAGGAGCCCCTGTGGTGGGCCTGGACCAGGTGCCCAAAAGAACGTCAGAAAGTGCGTCGTTGAACGGCAGCAGTGGCTCCGAGGATGTAGCCGCCGGCTGAAGCACTTCCGTCAGGAGGTTAGTCCTGACAGCCACTGTAGGGAGCTCGAGGCGCAAGGCGGCGGCCGCCCTATGCAACACCGTTGCATAACTTGCTCCCTCCTCCGTAGCCACGGAAGGAGGAGACAGCATGCCAAGGTCTGGAGAGGTGTCCAGGCCACTGGCATCACCCAGTTCCTCTGCCCAGTCCTGATAGGGCTCACATTGGGCTGTGAGAGGGTCTTCCGACCCCTCCCAGTTCTCCCCGTCCTCCAAAACAGGTGAAAAATATGGAGGGCGGACATGAGGGAAGAAAAGTCCCATCGGCGTCAGTATCGGCGTCGGCCGACGTCGATCCGGCTCCGTGGAGAACCTGGGGACGGCGTCGCCTGGGACCTCGGACGGCGCCGTGAGCGGTACCGGGGAGGTCGGCGCCGGTGGAGGTGTTGTCAGGTCAACCGGCGTCGACCGGGATCCAGGCCTGGATCCGAGGGGGTCCTGCGGCGCCGGGGCTGGAGCCGCCGGTGGTGGTGGTGCCGAAGGAGGACCCCCACTGGGGCCCGCGGGGCCCAAAGGCGCACCGGGGTAACCCTTAGGCCCGAAGATGCGAGCCATGGCCGACAAGAAGTTCTGGATGTCGGCCGGAGTCGACGTCGGACCCGGAACAGGCGGGTAGGCCGGCAACGGCTCATCAGGTACTCCCGGAGCCGCGGGGGCGGTACCTACAGGACCCTCAGCCGAGTCGTGAGGCCAGCGAGGGGAGGTCTTAGAGCGACGCTTCTTAGACCTCTTGTGCTTCGCCTTACCTGAAGACGAAGACTTCGACGCAGACTAAAGAGGACGGCTCCGCGACCGGCCCCTCGACCTCTCCCGGGACCTCGATTGGCGCGGAGCCGAGTGCCGGGCCTCGAGAAGCTTTCGAGACCGCTCTCGCAAAGCCTTCGGGGAGAGGGACCGACACTCGGGGCACGACGTGGGGTCGTGGCCGCGCCCCAGGCAGAAGAGACACTCTCGGTGCGGATCCGTATTCGACATCATGCGATTACAGACCTCGCATGGCTTGAAGCCGGGCATCCCTACTGACACCTTAGAGTCGAAACGACTCGAAAACTTGGACAAAAAAGTCTCAAAAAATACTCAGTCAAAAAATGACTGGGGCACTGCTCAATCCGGATCTGCGCTTACTGGCGCGGAAAAAGAAAGAACTGACGCCAGCACGCATGGGCGGCGTCTAAGTACTGGCCGCGACGTCATCCCGGCGATCACGACGCCGACGACGGAAGCGGAGCCGCACGACGCCGCCTACCGACGCGCAGGGGTACTGCTACGCAAAACTTTCCGGATCCAGCCTGACGCCTGGGGATATTCTAAGGTAAGGAATCTGTCACTAACGTGTCTTTCAGATACTGTATTTTCATTGGGCTACCAGGAATGATTTCTACCGGTTCAGCGCGAGACCCAGGTTCCTGAAGAGATTGATGCAGGCTGCCGCAAAAGGCCGTGCCTCTTCACTTGATGACGCTTTGACGAGCCAGTCCTCCAAGTACTGGTACAATTGGTGTCCCCGTCACCAGAGGAAGTCAGTGACTGGAGCAAGGCACTTGTTAAAAAATCTGAGGTGCTGATTTTTATCGTAAAGGAAGCGCCTTGACCTGGTAGTGTTGTGGTGCTACAGAGAAGCTAAGCTATTTCCAGTACGTTCGGTGAATGGATCTGTGGAAGAATGTGTCCTGAAGATACAAGGTCATCAAGGAGTCGACTTTCTGGATTATCCGAAGGACTAACTGTAGTGTGATCATCCGAAATGATTGCTTTTCAAAAACTCGTTCATTTGTCTTTGGTCCAGAATTGGTCTCCACTGTTCAGTCTTTTTTTTTTTTATCAAAAAGAATCTAGAGTAAATCCCTGGTTTCTTTGAGATTTGGGGACAGTTTCTATTGCTCCCATGAGGAGGAGAATTTTCTGCTTTAACTCCCTCAGATGGAGGTGATGTTTTTGCTTGGGTGGGAATCCAGGTTGTCTTTAAACACATTGTAAAGTGTGACCTGTGCGAACAATTGCCTCACCCATTTGTCCAATGTTCTGGCTTATCAAGAGGGAGTAAACATTTTTCTCCCCATTTTCCTTCTATTATATGGAAAGAGAAGGGGGGGGGTGGAAAATCAAGACCTTGTCATTGGAGCGTAACTGGGAGGAGTTTTTGTCTTCCTGAATATCTTCCATAACCCTCTTTGGTAAAAGTTGAAGGTACATCCTTGGTTGCCTTTGGGGACAGTATGATCGGCCTTAACCTCCATATTGACTTGAAGCCTCACTGTACTTTTGGGATCTATGCGAGCCACGAAAATTTGACGATCAATCTCTATGGCATTGTAAAAGACCTACTGCCTTCCCAGCATCAATGTCCATCTTGAGAGCCTCATCTACAAGTATTCCCAAACAGAGTGAGGCCATCAATAGGCATGTCCATGATCTTTACATGGACCTCAGGATGGAAAGCCGTAGAGCTTAGCCAGCTGTAGCTTCATGACAGCTCCTCGTGCAAGCTGGCAAAAGCCTGTATTTGAATTTTCCATTGGTGCATCAATGATAACTGCTGAAGTAATCTCTCCCTCTTTGAGTAGAGTTCTAGCAGTCTTTTTATCCTCCTGAATAAGGTCAAGTAATGTCATGCCACATCAAACGAGCGTAGCATCCTAATACTGCCATATTTAGTTTAATACGGCCGTTTTAGTTCACTTGCCGCCATAGAACTAGTTATTGGGCCCAGATTGTCCATAAGCCTACTATCCATATATGGAGGACAGGAGGATGGCCCAATGGGACTTTTCGATCTACTTTGAGCAGCCCAAGGCATCACTACATCTGGTTTTGGATGACCAGTGAGATAAGCAGGGGCTGAATAGGAGGCTCTGTATTTTTCTCCAGATGTGATATTACCACTAGAGCTGTAGCAAGTGTTCAAATACATTTTAAACCTTCAGTCTAGAACAAAACCCAAATTGGACCAGATTTTGTACACTTTCATGACGGTTCCTAAAAGTCATAAAGGAAATATTGCTATTCCACTGATATCATTGGTAATATGAACTTCTGGACAACTCTTTCCATTAACGAATGAGAACTGGATATATCATCTGATGAATCTATCTCCTCATGGAAGTTTTCATCCTCCTCCTCTATATTAGGATATAAAGAGACAACCGAGTGATCATCTATGTGCTCCGGAGGTTGTGGTACCAAAGGCTTACAGAGTAGTTTGAAAGAATGGTTCTCTTGGAGGTGGGAGTGGTGACAGGTGTTGAGGACGTTTAGATGGCAAAGGGGCAGGTGAAGGAGTTAGTGGTATAGCTACAGGAGGTAACTGGTTGAGGAGACTGAACTGAAGGGTGTTGTGGTAGCAGCCTTTGGAAAGTGATCATTTGCTGCAATGTAGCCATTAGTTTAGGAGACAGCTGTAGAGGAAACCTACATGGTGCTGTCAACCATGGTGTCGTCAACAGAGGCTTTTTGTCGTAGTCGCCGCCAAAGAGATTTGCTATATTTTCTTTTTTGTAGCCGACTGTTAATCACTAGTATGACTTTTTCCACCATTTTTTGTGCAGGCAGAAACTCTTTGCTGTAAAACTTCTGTTTCCTGCTTAGTGTTTGAGGAGTGTCCGTAAGTACTGTACCAAATAAATCAAGTTCAGGAAACGGAATGAGTCTTTTTGCCCTGCCTTCGTAGAAGTGCTTGGTGAGGCTCTTTTTACAGAAAACTCCTCCTGAAGAGGTGGCATCCCCCTTGGAAGGGGGAAATTCTCTTTTATCATAAGATAAAATGACTACCTCCTCTCTGTCCCTGACAGTTTTTGTAGTAAAGGTTTTGCAGCATGAATTCCTTTCTGGATTCACATGCTGGGCATCTATTCCGCCCTCTAGTGGTTGGGTCGGGAATCGTGTTTTGTCCTTTGCTCTCTTTTTGTGTGTGTGTGGACGTTGTCAACTACAATTTGATGGCAAGTCTATTCTTTGTGTGATGAAACAGCACCCAGAAGTTCCTGTGCGTCGCTGCCATTTTGAGCCTTTGGGAATGGAACCACGCTGGAAGTGCTCCGAAGAGTCTTCAAGGATCTGCAGAAAAGAGAAGGAAAAGAACACTGATAATCACCGAGGACAGGAGGAACATTAAAGCCCAGGAGGAGAGCTCCCCTTGGGGAGGGGGCCCTGTTGCTGGAGGACATGTGGCCTGAGAATGTAGAGGAGAGGAACAAATCAGAGATATGGAGAACTCCCACTTTAAATTCTGTCCAAGCTGCCACCACAACTTCATGCAGAGGGATTCATACAAGGTCTGTAACCTGTGGCGTCTGACAAATCACAACTCAAAGACTGCGAAGTCGGCGCTAAATTCCTACCAAAAACTCTCAAGGCCAGATTAAAGCAGCACAACACGCCATGGCCGGCACCCAGAAACCACAAGACCTGGATCTCTCCACAAACGACGAAAAAACCCAAAAAAGGTGAGCCTGCATAGGGGGATGAGAGGGTTTGGAAGAGACACTGAAGGGAGTGTTGTCAACATCGAAAGAGCAGAAGGTGCGAGGAAAGTGGCAAGGGACGCCTAAAAGAGAAAGGTAACAAAGGTCCCAAAATCTCAGAAGGCCACCTCTGCGTCAACATCGAAACACTCAATGACCAGAGGTCGGCACAAACACAAGGAGCTGCACGGGTCCTGACCAAAGAACAATGGAGGCAAGCCTTCAAGAGAACTCTTGACGCCGGCAGGAACAAAGGAGATGCCTAAGGAAAAGGCCAAGGAGGCACAGGACACAGAGTCAAGTGCATCGAAGAGGAAGCCGTCCTTGAGGACCGATACCGAACGCATGCTTGAGGTCGAAAGGAAAAGACGCTGACTCGAGGCTGAAATGGCAGTGCTCCTGCAGCAGCAGGAGTTCGAAGTCTCCCTAAAGGTCTTTGTATCTCAACTAAACCCTCAGAGCCGAGGGACCTGGAAGACTTGTCAGACATCAAGGCACTGTCGACGCAGCAACCACAAGAGAAAGAGCAGGAGGACCTCTTCAATTAAGAGTCCACTGGATGAGATAGAGAAACAGGGCCGGTTCGACGAGCGGCAGGATCTCAACGCCGACTCCAGAGGAAGGAGTTGACTGCTTCCCCTCAAGGCCCTAGCCCCCAGACGACCTGTCCATGTACAATGGACTAATCAAGAGGGCAGCAGACATATGTGGGAGTCCAACTAGAGGAAAAGAGGGAGGAATCATGCCTCCTCCTCGAAACCCTGATGCCATCCCAGAAGGCAAACCTATACCTGCCCATGCTCCCCAGCATTATAGACCAGGGCAAGGAAGCCTTAAAGGAACCTGCCACAACTAGGGCAATTACTCTTCAAGTGGAGAATAAATATAAGCATTCCACTCAAGACCACCAGTTTATCAAGGGGACAGTTCGGGCAGACTACCATAGTGGCCACAGCCAGAAAAAGGAACATCCCCATATCGACTGGACCACTTCCAGAGAAGGAAAGCAAAAGGACGGATCTGGTGAGTGGGAAGATGTAAAAGGAGGCAGAGACGCAATGGAGAATTGCAAATTCCAACGCTCTCCTCAACAGATACAGCCACCAGTAATGGAAGGAAATGGAGGAACTGATGCAACACCTCCCAAAAAAGTGTGAAAGCAGTCATCCAGGAGTGCATGAACATTGCCAACTCCTGCTTCAAGTCTGGGTTGGACGCAACAGACACCACCAGCAGACAGATGTTCATGTGCACCACACTTAGGAGGCATGCATTGCTCAGGCTCCTTGATTTCAAAGCAGAGGTACAGGCTTCTGTCAAATATACTGTTTACAGGGGATGCTCACTTCGGGACCACCATGGCTAAAGCTCTCCAACAAACCAAGGACAACAAAACGGCTCAGGCCATGGGGGCATCAAAGCGAAGAGGGTTCTTTAGGAGGGGAGGTGTCTCCAACAGAAGACCAGCAGGCAGAGCAAGTTTCTCAACACCACTAGCAGTAGGGTTTCAACCAAAAAGGTTGCACAACAACATGGTCAGCAGCAGTGGCAAAACACCCAGCAAGGCAGCCCCTTCGCAAAAAGCCCAGAGGCACAGGGGAATCCAGAAGGGGAGGAACAAGCAAGTGACTCAAATGGCCAACAACCTGCCACATAATACCAGTGAATAGGAGGATTCCTCCAAGAATGGCGGTCAATCACCTCAGATAATTGGCTCTTTAACATTATAAGACACGGCTACTGCATAGAACTTACCAAACCACTGTCTCATGTCCCTCGCCAAAGACAAGAATATTAAGTAAACAAGAATTCACACCGTTGTGAGAAGAGGTAAAAAAAACTCAGCAAAAAGCGAACCATAGCGAAATTCCCGGAGAGGGAAACAGGCGGTGACATTTACTCAGTATACTTCTTTGTACCAAAATAAGACTCAACACCGAGACCAATCCTAGGCCTCAGGTACCTAACCAAGTACATACGAACGCATTTCAAAATGGCATGACAGGAGGGGATCCCGCTCCTAAGAAAGGGAGACTATATGCCCATGCTAGACCTAAAAGACGCCAACCTCAGATTCATCGTGGACAGAGGACACTACCAATTCAGAGTACTACCCTTCAAGATAAAAATCACACTAAGGGTGTTCACAAAATGTCTGGCAGTGGCGGCAGCACATCTAAGGCAGGGTATACACATCTACCCATACCTGAATGACTGGTTGGTAAAGGCAAACAAAAATGCCATACTGCCATACAGACATGCAAACAGTCATCAGCACACGTCAAAATCTCAGTTTTACCATCACCACTCCCGGAGAAGGTGAAGGTGTTCCTGAGGGCAACATTGGACTCAAGGACAGCACAAGCATACCCAGTCCCCAAGAGAGTCAGCAATAGCAGAGCAAATTCTCCTCTACCGAAAGGGACAGTGACAGTGAGGACCGTTATGAAGCTGATGGGCAAGATGGCTTCATGCATTTCCCCTCATATTAAATGCAAGATTGCATGTGCAACTGAATACAGGAATGGATCTGCAAAGGATGGTCACAAATCGCTAAGAGGATCCAATGGTTTTCACATCAAGTATTCAGAAGGGAATAGAATGGTGGAAGCCGACGAACAAGTGTAGGGAGACCTTGCAAGCTACTGACTCCCTCGGTCACCATAACAGACTCGTCCCACAAGTGCTGGGGAGCACACTTGAGGAACCTGAAAATCAGATGTCTCTGGAGCACTATGGAAGGCGTAAGAAACAAACTAACTGGCACTAAAGACGGTCTACTTAGTGCTGAAAACCATTCAGGCGCATATGAACGGATGGACAGTGCTTATACAGAAAGACAACACAACAACTATGTTCTACCTCAACAATCAGGGGGGAACAAAGTCAATCCCCCACTGTCAAAACTAGCGCAGGGGATATGGAAGTGGGCAATCCAATGGAACACAGCCCTGGTAACAATACACCTTCCCGGGAAGCAGAATAGAGAAGCAGAAAGACTGAGCAGGCAAGAAAACACCTCCAACAAATGGGAGCTAAAGCAGGAAGTACTGGACAGTGTTCAAACTGTGGGGAACAGCAAGAATAGACTGGTTTGCAACACCAGAAAACACAAAATGCCGAAACTGCATGTCTAAGTTTCTACCCCACCAGTCCGCGGGGTATGCCCTGTCGATAGACTGGTCAGGTAAATTTGCCTCCACCTTTCCACAGATTCCCCTGATCCCAACAGTACTGGACATGGCTAGACAACTAGGAACATCACTCATGGTCTGGCCCACAATTGGCCAGACCAACATGGTATTCGAATCTACTGGAGATGACCAACAGACAAATCATACCAATCAAGGCAACTCAGGACCTGTAAACCCAGAGCCAGCCACCTAGCGGTGTGGATCCTAAATACCTAGCGTTTGGGCACCTTCAACTGCCCTCCAGGACAATGGAAATCCTGAAGGAGGCAGAGCACCAGAAAGTGCTACACGGCCAAGTGACCCAGATACATCCACCGGTGCAGAGTGCAATCAAGACTAGAGACAAGGATGGTGCACAGGACGTTGCTAACATGCCTTACTCCCCTACTAGACAGCGGTCAGACCTACACATTACTGATGGTCCACCTGGCTGCCATAGTCTCTTACACCAGAGGAACAACACAGAAAAGCCTCTTCACACTACTAGCAATGAAAAGATTCCTAGAAGGATCAAAGAGTGGAACCACCAAGAACAGCACCAGCTCCCATGTGAAACCTGAATACAATACTCACAACTCATGACAACCATTTGAACCAATGCATGAAAATTTGAACCCTAGACAGTGTTCCTAATAGCCATCCGGTCACTCCGAAGGGTCAGTAAGCTGCAACAATCCTAGAACCATACCTTCAAATCCACAAGGACATGGCAAATCCACAAGGACATGGTTAATTTGAAACGGTTTCTACCAAAGGTGGGATTGCCTTTCCGCATCAACCAGAGCATCCAATTACCAGCCTTCTTGAAGGACCCAAACATCCAAGCAGAGGCTACTATTGGACATGTGAAGAGCATTCATGTATTACCTACAGGAAATAAAAGCAATCCGGAAGGGAAACCAACTCTTCATCTTCTTTGCCATGGCAATCAGCGGTACACCGATAACCAAGGGAACGATTGCAAGAAACTGGCTCTATATATACTGCACCAAAGTGAGGTACAGTGTGTATAGGGTCCAAGGGTCTCCAGAGGTTTGGCAGAGGTTAAAGTTAGATAGAACCTTACTCTCTAAAGTGGTAGCTTGGTCGAGCGGTAAGGCAGTATCAGAGGACAGTGTAAAGCATTTGATGTACCCACTCAGTCAGCAAATGAACCCACACACAAGAACTGAACTCTAGGCCAATTGTTTTGTATAAAAAAAATATACTGTTTTATTTTAGAACCACAGGGTTGCATAAAATACTTTCTCAAGATAAGATGCTGTTTGTTGAACACTTTCAATGAACAATAGACTTAGAATGCAATAGGTACAGGGGTTGCAATAGGCAACACAATACTTAGTACAATTATAACATTGAGCTCAATGGGATTTTTAAGTAAACTGTAATAGAATTACTTTACAAACGTTTTTCTTGCTCAGGGCTGGATCCTGGATTCAGCCCTGGTGCATTTCCTGTAAACAGTTGAAAGAAATCGTTTTTGTTACACAGGCGATTTTTAAGGAATATTTGTATGTTGCAAAAATCGACACTTAGAAGAATTTCTGGTAAAAACCAGGCAATGTTATCCTATGGAGGATAATCAAGTTATCGGAAAATCACAGTTGTAATCACTTTTTCTAGTCAGTGCTGGGTACCTAAATCCAGCACTGGGATCTCTCCTGAGAACAGGTGAGTAATTTCGATTTTGGTATTCGGACGATTTTTAGTGAATATTTCAAAGTTCCAAAACTCGACACTTAGAAGAATTTCCAAGTGAAAACCAGTCAATGTTACCCTATGGAGAGAATGTAAGTTATCGGCTTTCAGGTAAGTACTCGGCTGGCAGAGTTAGGGTTCTGGGGCAAGACTCGGGGGTCTCCCAGGTTCAGGGTTGTACTGTGGTTACACCCTCAGCGGCACAGGGGCAGCCGGGTGCAGAGAGAGTAGGCCCAATGTTAGCCTATGGCGGGCAGGGGGCCTTTGGTTGGTGGCTGCTAGCAGGCAGGCCACGCGGCTGTGGGAGCAAAGCTCCTGGTCACTTACTCAGGGCAAGTGGGGAAGTCGAACAGGGTAGTTGGTGCACCCTCAGCGGCACTGGGGCGGCCGGGTGCAGTGGGCTTTGGGCCATCGGGCGCCCATTGGATTTCAATGGGAAAGCTGCGAGACGAACAAAGGCTGCAAACTCGGGGACGGTGATTCTTCAGGTGCGACCACCACTTCGAGAGGTAAGTTGGGAAGCTGTAGGTGGGGTAGACACCCAGGAGTTGGGCACAGGGGGCCGTGGGGCGCCGGGTGCAGGGGTGTCTTTAGGCGTCGGGAAATCTTACCCTCTGCTGGTCGCGGTTGGAGGGGTCCCTGGTGTTGAGGCTGCAGGCGTCGTCAGGAGCGTTGAGGTGAGTCCTTGGGTGCTGGATTCTTGGTCACAGTCGCCATGGGGACGTCCTCGTGGTCTTTGTTCACTTCAGCTCGGGCCAGGCTCGGCGGGTGCAGAGTGGGCAGGATCCGCGGTCTCTGGCCTGGGGTCGCAGATGTTTGAGCAGAGCCACTGCTCGTGGGAGTCCCAGTCTTTAGTTGAGCAAGGCAGTCCGGTCCTCCGGGGTTTTTGAGGTTGCTGACCACTGAAGACGCCGGGGTTTTAGCAGGAGCAGGTTCGAGGGTTGACAGGCCGGTAGGGCTGGGGCCAAGTCAGTTGGTGTCGTCCTCTTGTTAGCAGCTGCACGGCTGGTCTTCTTTCTTCTTGTTGTTTCGGAATCGGGATCTGAGGAAGGATCAGGGTGCCCCTAAATACTGAATTTAGGGGCGTTACAGGTAGGTAAAGGGCAGGGACCAATGGGTCCCTTCCCTGGGGTGGGTACACCCCCTACTCTGCCACTCTCCAGTGGGAGGGGGGCAGGAGCCTGTCCTTGGTTGGCTGGGTCCCCCCATTCTCAAGATGGCGGGGCCTCGAGGTTGTGCTTCACCTCGCCTCCCCCACCTTAGGGGTGGAGTTGGCAGAGGTGGGCACACCTCTCTTCCTCACTTTGTTTTTCCCGCCGGGTGTCCCGCCCAAAGTGGGGGAGGGGGGGGTGGGGGGGAGAGAACCAGTGGGTATCAGTTGCCGAGTACAGCAAGTGGTCTGGAGAGGCTCACAAAGGCGGTATATGCCTTTGAAGCTTCTCCTTCGTGAACCCTGCCCATCCTGGGGGAGGAGGCTTGGCACCTAGTCCCAGGATGTGCATTGTTTCAGGCCCCCGAGAGCAGCAAGCTCTCGACCCAGGGGTCCAGAAACATGTCTGGTGGTGACAGCCTCGGCAGCCACTCAGTCAGGTCACTGGGAGTTGGTCGAGTTTCAGGGGGCATCTCTAAGATGCCCTCTGTTGTGCATTTTACATTAAATCCCACACTGGCATCAGTGTGGGTTTAATGTGCTGAGAAGTTTGATACCAAACTTCCCAGTCTTCAGTGTAGCCATTATGGGGTTGTGGAGTTCGTAATGACAAACTCCCAGCACCATATACTCTTAATGGCAGCACTGCACTTTGTGCATAGGAATGGACCTGGGTACTGTAGGGGTACAGGGCTCATGCACCCGTACCCTCACCACTGGCATAGGGCACCCAGCTAGAGGGGTGACTGATGTATGCCAGGGCAGTGGTTTGTGGGCATGGCACACAGGGATGTGTGCCATGTCGACTCTTCACTTTGTTCTGCACCAAGACACGCAGTCTGCAAAGGCAGAGTGTGAGTGTCAGGGTACAGGGCCTCTAAGGGTGGCACAATAAGTGCTACAGCCCTTGGAGGCCTTCTCTGGTCACAGTGCCCTGGGTACCTGTGGTACCATTTACCAGGGGCTTACCTGTGGACAGAGATGCCAATTGGGTTTAGGCTTTAATGCAGTTAAGGGAAGGAACACAGGCCCTGGGTACCTGATTGGCAGGAGCCCAGGGCGCACACAGTCAAAGTACATCAGCAATTCAGCAAAAAGTGGGGGCATACCATGCAAGAAAGAGGGCACTTTCTCACAACGATGAATAGAAGAAACTATAAAAATATGCTATGCGAAGCAGGGAAAACCTTACCCACACGACCCAGGGCACACTCTACTAGGAAAAAAGGGCGCAACTCTAGCATTCCTAGCAAACGTACCACGCGCTGATAGCTGCATGGCTGCAACCTGAGCATCTCCACACACCTTCTGGAAACATTTCTGTGTGGACATCCATTTGAACACAGAAGCACAAGTGGGGCGAAAAGTACTACGACACCTGTTTGCCAATTCATCCATATTGCAACCCATCCTTTCTAGAGAACCAAACACCACTACATAATCTGATGCACAGCATGTGAATCGAAAAAAGGATTCATGATGCAAAACAAAATGGTTACTTACCAGTAGGAGTAGTTTTGCAGCCTCAAATGTTTTCTGGATTCACATGCAACCCTCCTGCCTCCTGGTAAATGGCAGAAAAGCAAAGAGGCAAGAACAGCGACTGGAGACAAAAGTAAATTCATGGAACATACAAGAAAAAAAAAAACGAACAGAAAATGAGGGAGAAAAAAAGAATCTGAAGAAAGGGGTAACGTACAGGAACATACGGGGTGCCGCATGACGTCATAGAAGGGATGGACTTAACACCAAATGGTGGTAGATGCCGCCCACACACAAAATACATTTTTTAAACAAGCATTGGCATAGCCAATAGGTCTCGCCTTTGGGACCTTATAACTATTTAGTTATGCAGCACAATATCCCTAGTGCAACAACATGAACTGTTGCATGGCTAAACACTTATACGGTCCCAAATGCGAGACCTATTGGCTATGCCAAGGCTTGTTTTAACCTAGTTGTGCAGTTAATTTTTGACTAAATATTGTGCTTCTTTGGAAGTCAGTGGAAGGACTGCTAAACATTGGTTTCTGCGAGTTAAATGCGGGCCTGTGTTTTTACTTGAAATCAGTATGGGAACTGCTGTGCTCCTGCTGATCATATGCAGGTTGCACAATGTGTGTTTTTGTGCAGCAGTATGAAGTATAGTATGAAGAATAACCGTGGGAAATCAGTTTTGCTTTGACGTTTTATATAGCGCGAACTGGACCCGAAGGTATCAGAGTGCTTTAGATGAGCACCAGTTGCATTACAGACTAACACATTCATTTTTAGGCACGGGAAGATTAAGTGATTTGCCCAGAATCACAGGATGTTTGAGCGTCCCTGCCGAGATTCGAACCTGGTTCCCCAGCTTCAAAGCCGGCCCCTCCCCCATCCTATGTCTAGTCAGGGTGTTCAGCCCATTGACCAGAAATTAAATGTGAGCGGTCTCTTGTTGCCTGTGTATGTGGTCATAGTCACTTAAACAAGGCTGGCCATTTCCACAAAATTGTTCACATGATTGCGCCGTGAGAGCGCAATCTGCCCTTGCATCGCACAGTACCGAATAAGGGTGTGGCGTAAGGCCAGAGCTGCCGACTTTGGAACTGGTGAACCAGGTTCGAGTCTCGGTGTCGACTCAACACCCTGTGATTCTGGACAAATGACTTCATCTCCCTATGCCTACCAAAAATGAATATGTGCTTGTGTAATGTACCTGGTCCTCATGTAAAGCGATCCAGTTCCTTCAAGCCGAGTCCGCGCTATTTAAAACGGCAGAAATAAAGGAGTCTAGCGCACGTTAAACGTGGTGTCTTCAGGAAGAAGCAAACGGCGCTATCTTTGCCACTAAAACGCAAGTAGAGGCATTAGCTTTAGAGGAGTTTATTGTGGGTGAGACACTATACATTGTCAACCCACATGATACGCTGTCCTGCTCAGGAGTGACACTCCACAGATTGTGGCATTGCACACTGATGGATCGTTCGCAGGAGACAGGGCCCCGTGACCATAACACCTCTCGGGAAGACGGAGGGGTGGTGTAGGAAGGGGGGAAACATGTGCTTGCCACACCCACTCACAGGGAGTGGGAGAGAACGTTCACTGGGTGACTGTCCCTCAAAGAGAGTGAGAGTGGGAGAGAACGTTCACTGGGTGACTGTCCCTCAAAGAGAGTGAGAGTGGGAGAGAACGTTCACTGGGTGACTGTCCCTCAAAGAGAGTGAGTGGGAGAGAACGTTCACTGGGTGACTGTCCCTCAAAGAGAGTGAGAGTGAACGTTCACTGGGTGACTGTCCCTCAAAGAGTGAGTGAGTGAGTGAGTGAGTGTGTGTGTGTGTGTCTCATTTTAGCTGATGTGCCCTCACAGTGCAGGAGTCCCCAGAATAGTCAGTGATGCTAGCAAGCGTAGTTAGCTGCGTGTGAGGTGCCAGTCTTACTTCCTCCATTGTGTCCTCTTTCATTTGTTCTCTCTGCCTGGAAACCCAGGCACCGAATTTTCAGAATAGTGCCACAATCTGTGGAACACTCCTAATATGTCAGAAATGTACAGTAAAGTGAGAAATCTTATGTAATGATCTTTTTTCTATCCCTTCTTAAATGGGGCTTAAGATAGCGGGCACTGAAAGGCGCAGTAGTTACTCTAAAGGGAATATTTCCGATTTTCTGACTGGTCTCTGATACGTTGGCAGAATTGGGGAGGGGTCAGGCGCATGTCAGATGTATAACTAGCTAACTCTACTTCAGCCCTACCGTTTTGGATGTGACTGAGCAGAAATAACATTACATCTTCAGTTGGTGGAGCCGGTTTTGAGACTCGATGCAACAGATTCCTAAAGCAGAGGTCTTCAAATTGTATGGCGCGGCCGCCCCCTGGTTGTATTCCCAGGGGGGGCATAAATGATTCAACAAGTACTTCTGAATGAAGATGGCCTGGAAGCCTGACTTCGTTTATTTGGCAATTTTCCAGGATGTATTAAATTACATGCAGTGGTTGAAGTGCTTAAAAACATCTGAGAACGGTGATCCTGAGGGTCGTGGTGTCTAAGATATGGCTAAAAAGAACAACATATTCGGTTAAGGCTCTTGTTTTGTCACCTTCAGGTATCTGCATATAAAATAACGCACAAAATGAACAATAAATGCAAGTTAAAGTAATCTGTGGGAAAGGCACTCTTTTACCTTATGAAACCTCATTTGGGTTGTGTGTGTTTTTTCCCCCCAGACTATTACAGAATTGAATCCTGGTTGGCACAGTGGGGAATAGTAACTTGTTTATTCATAGCACCGCGATGTGTGAATATAGTGTTTTTTTGGGCAATTCATATATTTGCTCTAATGTACGTCACACATTTAGTGTGGATAATGAACTACAGAACAATTACACCTAAAATGGTCTCATAAGACCTTCGGTCTGCGCTCAGACCTGCATCTCCCACAATTCTTCGCATAAAGTTTAAGAGTGAGGCTGCCTTCAAAACATTTTGTTAGGGTGTTCAAATCGATAAAGGTTGAATACCTCTGCCCTAAACGCAAGTATACAGCAATTACTGTTCAGATACCTCATTGCCTTCTGACACAAAAGCCATTTACAATAAAAAAAAAAAACCTGATGCAACAGGCTAGATGGGTAATCCGTAGGGGGTTCCCGAGACCCTGGGAGCTGAATACGTGTTACCTACCACCATGGGCACAGAAATCGTGGGATGATGCAGGGGACAGTATGTATCCTCCACCCCACAGATTTTTGGGTAGAAGCTTATTTTCAGCAGTGTCAAGGGCGTGGCCAGGCAAGATGGCCGATTAAACTCTCCTTGTGGGGCTCCTGCTGTCGAAATAAAAATCCAGTGCTAATCTCCAAGCATCTGGAGTGGTCTACCTCCCCTGTGCACCCATTCTGCGAACCACGATGTTGGGGGTCCGTGAGATGATCTCCGGGGGTCCTAGGAGGCATTGAGCCACGAGGAATCGAGGGCTGCAGACTGGGCCGTGCCCCTGATCCTGGGCCCAGGGGCTGTCGCGACCCCTGGGTGTGAAGACAGCGCTGCACGGCATGAGTAGAGGCAGCACCGCTTGCGCCAGAGATACTCCCTGGGCCGGTGAGTGCCTGGCAAGACAGGGTATGACTGGAGGTGTTGGGAGAGCATGGCGGACCCTCCGGCAGTGGCGCTGTGATGCCCGCGAGGGGAGCCAACAGACAACTCTGAACAGGCCCGGGCTGACAGCCTGCATTCTCCTGTGGCCCTGAAGGGGGATCACTTGTGCGGCTTCTGATACGGCGGGGTAATGGGATGGGTCCCAGTCCCCAGAGAAGCAGTCCCATGAGCAACAAGCATTTGCAATGCAATAGGTCTCGCATTTACGAGAGTTTAAGATATTGGCATTGTAAATGACAATGCCTTTTATTTATCTAATTTGATAATGAACACATAAATAAAAGGCATTGTCATTTACAATGCCAGTAGCTCAAACCCTTGTAAATGCGAGACCTATTGCATTTAAAAGAAGGAGCCGCCATTGTCCTGGGCTGCTTGTAAAGTGAGAGCGCGCATGGCGCGATGAATGTTGCAGGAAAGCATGTCGTGCCTGCAGTAGGAGAAACTCAAAGAAAAAAGAGCTTACAGACTAAATACGACATATCATGTAACAACAGAAGTAAAAGGGCCAGTCCTCATGGGAGGTTACAAATGAAGACAAGGCGGTATTAAGGAGGGACTAAGAAGCCTATTAACGTTGCTGTGAACGTTCTCAGAGTTTTTTTATCGCTGTTCATATTACATTTAGATTGCACTGGTGTTGTGTGTCTTTGTACTTGTGCATATAGCTTGCACTGTTGCTCTCTGTGCTATACATTTTGCATTAGTGAAGCTCCTTAATATTTCTATATGGTGTGATAAGGCGTCAGCTTCAGGGCACTCCTGTTGGTGACACCCAATGACGGCTAAACACATTAAAATAGCACTTTTTAGGGTATGGTGTGTTGTACGGTAGCAGTGGAAATTTTCACAACTTTACGCTTGCACTGATTTAGGCACCTGTTAATTCTGTCTAAAGCGTGAGGAAACCTTTAAACAGAAACCACAACGATTTGCTTTGCTAAATGCTTACTTATAGTACCTCTGTTGCCTGTTTACACTTTGAAGAGATCTCTGGCTCTGCTCGTGCATTCGTTTTTTAATTTAAATAGCTTATATTACCTCCTGACGAGGCGCTAGAAGCCACAGAGACCCGGCCCACTTAAAGCCCTGGAAATAGCGCTTTCTATAGCGGAGGTAAGGCAGTAAGTTAGGGCTCCACCAACAAATTATAAGAAAATGTAAGAACATAGGCTCTTATTTACCGAACAGGGTTCATGCTAATGGCAAAATGCTATTTTCTCAGTAGCACAGAAAATCCTTGCTCCCTTCCTGCTGCCGGTTTATTGTAGGGTTTCATAAAAGAAGTGCCTATAAGAGAGGTTCATACTCAAAGTCAGTGTAGTGTCTGCTTTCCCGGCTGCACCTCACATACAACAGGTAAGCACAGGCAGCCGCAATTCGCTTCAGTGACACACAGAACAGGTGATGCAACTGCTTTCCTTAAGTACACAACACGTACAGTACAAGAGAAGGAGCTCTAGCTTCCTGGAAGAAGACCCCCACCCGGGCTTTAAGTGGGATGAAAAAAACTGGGGGTCTCTCAAAGGGGTGTGGCTACTGTAATTAAGGGAGTTGCTTAAAAACACGTAAGCTAGGAATCTGTGCTTAGCATAGTGTGCCGCCCGACTTGCATTTTGCTGTTTCTGTCATTGCATCCAGATATATGTGTCAACAAGTAACATCATACCTACAACAAGTCAGGACTATTGGCTTTGTCAATGGTTGTTAGTTGCATAAGATAAATTAGCAGCAACTATGGCTTGTATATAATATTGAAAAGCTTCCATTTAAAGCCCTGGTGACACCACAACGATGTTGCTGCTCTTGCGTTTCAAAGAGAAGGGAAATCCAGAGAGAAAATGACTCTCTTTAAAGGATTTCCCTTCCCTACAACGCTCACCTGGCATGACGTCATGTCGTAACTTCTCCACTAGTGAGAAGTGGGCAGTGTGAGCACATGCACATCGATGTGCCTGCTGTCACTGCAGTCAGGGCCAGGGCACAAAACAGAGCCCGATAGAGACCCTTTTCGAGGCCCCCTTTAAAAAACTGCTGGTGACACCCGGCCCACTTAAAGCTTTGCCCTCCCACCCCACCCCCCCAAAAATAGCAACCACTGCCCCCTGTTTTCAGCTCTTGATTGCGGTTCCTAGCGCCAAGATACCTATAATAGTGAACGAATGCTTACATAAATAAACACATTTTCCAGTTTCACTGCACTTGCAGCTGCTGTGTAGGGTATACACTGAACAAGTACAGTGTGAGCAATCGCAGCGGGCAGAGTTTCAGCAGCATTGCCACTTTTTCCCAGAGCAAGAAGTAGAGTAACATGGTCTCTAGCACCGCAAACCTACATGGCCACACAAGTGACAAATCACGGACAGATGTTGAGCAGGTACAGCATACGCAGCAACATTACACGCGTCCTTACATACACAGAATTAGAACACAGGCCTTAGCAGTGCAAGCCTTCTTCAAATGTAGTAGAGGTAGGAGTATTGCAAGCTTCCGAGCACACAGGGGAGTCTAGCACAAGGAGCAGCATAGCAGGTGCTGTGTCGTTGTTCTTCAACACATTCCCTATGCATTTCATGTTTCTTCGACGTGTTCAGTCTGCATTTGATTCCTAAATATGTAGATTAAAGGACTCTACAAAACGGGGTGCACACAGATTACTTTATCCTGTACTAAAAATACGTAACCTTGATTCGGACCAAAGAAACTGGCTTAAAGTACTCCACATTCTCCCTGCATTAGAATCCTGAAGTACATTGATTGCTCTGATTAATAGAGCCAGCATTAGGTTAAAGGATATCATTCAGAACACATTACCTGAATGAGATTAGGCTGAGTGCTGTGATTACACCACTCTGCATTTTGTAGCAGTGGACGATTACTCTTTTGTATTACCCTTTGCTTGATTACTTAATGAGATCACTTTGACTGCTTTAAACTAAATTAGGATACGAAAGGGTTTAGTAAAGACCACCCAAGTTGAATCCCAGCAGCGCAGGCTCATGTGTCAGGACCTCTTCCGGTGGGGAGTAATCTTGCAGCTGAAGAAAAAGATGCGTTCCAATTAAAAAGATAAGCAGACTTCTGTTGTTGATCATCAGTAATTCTGTTAGTAGATTTCCAGGGTCCCCGAAACCCACAGCTGATACCCAATGCCTTTCAAAAAGGGAGGAGACTTCAGCACCACTGTCCAGTTGCCCCTACGATTTCATATTTAATACGAGAAACGTAAAACTATAGGTCAATAAATGCAATTTTCTTGTGTCTGAAAAGCCAGGACGGGACGTGATATGGAACACCTTGGCAGCCGAGGAGCCCGTGAAGGGCGAGGCCCTTGGGAGCAATGTAACAGGCTTTGTCGGAAAGCTTCCAGTGCAACATTGGCCCTTTAAGTAAGCAAATGTGTGGGAGGAGCGGGTAGTTCCTTTCCACTAATGGAGTGCTTGTCACAAAGGTGATAACACTCTCCGAGCGCCAAAAAGAAGGAAGCTGCGACTTAGGTACAGAACGCGGAAAATAGACTTTATTTCCCCGCGTGGCCTGCTGTTTGTCCTCCCGCGTTCCTATTATGCACTTAATCTGTGTAAATTTGATGAATTTTACTTTTTCAGTTGGCAGATTTTTTAAATTTACTGTGATGGAACAAAGCATGTTTTTTTAACACACGTCTGCTGCGTAATCTCTCTGCAGTGTGCAGTGTGACTCCTTTACCCTGCACAAGCTCTTGAGTCTGAGAGAGAAATTTGCATTCTGGGACCCGTAGTTTCACGTTTCTCAGAATACGTTTGGGGGTTGCAAGTGAGAGTATACAGAGCACTGAAAGTTGGCTAGAAAGCCAGGAATACCTGAAACGGTTATGTGACTTGGGTGAGTCACATGTCCGCCACAAATAAGCGAGTAATCCTAAATCAGAAAGTAGCGTTTTAGCATTTGAAAGCCAGAGGGAAATGAAAACAGAAATGGAAATCAGTCCCCAATTCCTGGTTTTCGACACACTGCTGTGCACGTGCGAACCTGCCTTGTCGTGGACAATTCCCACTCACCGACCACCACCGCAAATACTCGTAAGCGCTTCAATAGAAAAACGTAAAATATCGAAAAACTAGAGTTTGCGAGCCGCGCCGAAAAAAGGAAAGATGCGGCTCGGCAAACATCAGAGCAGACCCTTTAAGGCGAACACAGGGATGCCCAGAGTGAGAGACCGTCCGTGGCGCAGCAGTTAGAGCTGACAACTTGAAAGCTGGGGATCCGTGTTCCAGCCTCGGCGTCGGCACATCCTGCTGATTATGGAGGGCAGCACGCGCTTCCATGCCTGGGCAGAGGCAGAGCTGAAGGGTGAGGACATTGCCAGCTGAACACGTGCATATCTCCTGTCCTGCGTGCGCGCAGACCGAGAGGGAGCGAGCAAGCCGAGCCGTATGCGTGCCCATGTGCTGTCCGGGACCAAGCTGATAGACACGCCGTGAGCGTGCCCGTGAGCGTGCACATCGGCAGTCTGGGAAAGTGCACATCTCCTGTCCCCCTTCCAAACTGAAGTCGACGACAATAGATCTCGCTAGCGAGCAGCTTCGCTGCGTCGCTAGGCGAGACCTAAAAACATTCGGAGAGTGGCCGAGAGAGAACACAGCCCAAAAACGAAGCGGTGCATACATATCCGACGTGGTTCTGCATCAGACCAGTGCCGAGGACCTGCGTGCCTCCCGCAGGTCCCCCCCTCGAGAGAATCCTTCGGATAAGGGCTGGGCCAGGGTCTGAAGCTCCCATGTAGTAAGGGTGCAGTCTGGGAGGGATCGCCTCATTCTGCCCATGGGTCGGGCGCATTGGAGAGCTGGTTGCCACGTGGTGAACGGTCTCATGAGGTAGCGCCCAAAACCAGGGCGACTGTGCGACACCTTGGCCTGCGGCCTTAGGGATCATGAAGCCCCCCAGGATGCCTGGCTGCTGATGAGGCCATAGCGAGACTGCAAGAGGTGCATGCCTGCAGGAATGAATACTGCTCGTGGAACTCCCTCTGGCAGCTGAGGATTTCTTGGAAGGCACCAGGGTGTGCAAGTTCGTATTGACCCCCCCAGCAACCAAGTGGCGGAGGACAGGGGACAGAAGTGCCTGGCTCATCAGCAGATCGAGGAGAGAGACAGTGTGAGCCTTGCCTGAAAGACCAAGACGCCTTCTAGCCAGGGGACATAGGCTTGAGAAGACGTATGTGGAGTGCCAGTTGGTGTTGATTCTGGCGGGGGGGTGATACAGCTGGCCCCAGCAGACAGCCCCTGGGTTCTGCGCTGTGCTATTTTTGGCGTGCTTGAATGGCTCCTGAGAGCCCCTGCCTGTCATCGTGGGAGTGAGTGTGTGCGCCCCCTGATGTTCAGTGGCTGATGTGGCTTACAAAGGGTAAAAGAATTATCAGCCTGACATACGGTGTCTCGGTTTTATCTGGCAGAATGTGGATGGTGTCCTGTATGGTCTGCACAGGGACTGAACCGAGGGGTATCGATATCAGGACTTTCATTAAATCGAGGAGGAGGTCCCGTATTATAATTGAAAAGGACAACCTCTGCTGGTTGAACAAAGTAACCGGGCGGAAGGCAGCTCCCGATTGCTGCTAAAGTAAAGAAATAGAAAAATAAATCTATTTCTTTACTTTTTCAACCATCGCGGCACCAGCGCTTAAAACCATGCTAAAGTAAAGCGCGGGTGCCGCGATTGTAGCAAAAGTAAAGAAATAGAAAAAAATCTATTTGTTTACTTTTTCAACAATCACGGCACCCGCGCTTTAACTTTAACCATATTAAAGAAAAGCGCGGGTGCCGCGATTGTAGCAAAAGTAAACAAATAGAAAACATCTATTTCTTTACTTTTTCAAGAAGCGCGGCACCCGCGCTTTACCTTAACATGGCTGAAGGTAAAGCGCGTGTGCCCCCAAAGTGAAAATAAAATAAATTAATAATAAGCATTACAGAGTAAAATAAGTGGCGGCAAAAGTGAAAGCAGCTGGTGGCCAAGTGGTGGAAAAAGTGAAAGCAGCTGCAGCGTCCCGCGAGTGGTGCGCGCGCGCTTGGGAGAGAAGTCTGCTCATTTTCAAGCACGGCACTCGTGCTTGTGGCGCGCCGCTGTTCGCTCCCGCAAGGTGGATGCCGCCACAAGCACGAGTGTGTGCTTGAAAATGAGCAGAGCGACGGCTAAAGGCTCTCCTATGCAGCGCATGCGCGCTGCGTAGGCGAGACCTAAAAAAGGACAGTAGATGGTCAAAACCCAATTCCTGACCCAACCACCAGATGGCAGAATAGATGCACAGTATGTGGAACCAGAAAAGTCCCCAGTATGCAAAACTCCTCCTACTGATATATAACCATTTCGTTTTACAAACATCACAACCTGACTTTTTATGAACAGGATACACACAATAAATACAATGGGAATATGGATCAGCCTAACTCTTATGCCCACAAGATCAGCAGGCTTTGAAGAGAGATTTCCTCTCGGTCAGCCATTGTTACAGCTGACTGGCAGGTAAATGGTCTGTCTGGTCCAGAAAGTAACATATCCCTAAAAACAATTCACAGTACTGAGGTAGCTGAAGAAAGGGCTGGTTTTGTCTCTGGGCAGACCAAGAAAAGCAAGTATTGAGCTTAATGAATGGTTAGAGCAGAGCCTAAGGACTCTCACACACAATGTGCGGTAGAAATCTGAAATATGTTGGCCTCTAGAGGGGAGTAGGAGAGCGGATGCTTCCACTTCATGGTCTAAAATTCGGGTTGCTTCAAATGAGGGGGGTATGCTACTAAAAGAACTGAGGCCTATGGCCACTTTTAGATGGTTTAATGCCATTGAAATGTAACAGCGATTCCCAGCGATGACATGGCAGTCAAGTTATAAATATTTGACACCAGCATACTCCTAGGGCAGATTACTATATTTAGTATCTTCATTATATGCTTAACATCTCCATTCTAGAATTCAAGGGCTACTGGAAAGGGTCTGTTGCGTAAAACAGTCTGTGCTGCGTCTGCGTCCTCAGACTAAAGACTATCAACATTTGAACTTGTCTCTTTCCAGCATTACTAGAGCTGCGTAAACAATATCTAGGACTAATCTTTTGTGACGTCATCAGAACAATTCAATTAGCATTTGCACCAAACCTCTGAACGTTATCAAATCATCAGGGGAGTAGTGAGGTACTGGAGGGCTCACCATGCAGAAACTTAGCAAGGCATGGGAACCAGAGAAGGTCTAATTAGATCCAGTGGCGGCTCCTCTGCTAAGGCGCGTCGCCCCACTACTCTTAGAGCAGTGAAAAAGAGAAAAATAAAATGATGTTATCTTGTTTTTTGTTACTGCGGGGCTGGGTTAGGGCGGGCTTGTGGCTCAGGGAGGAGTGGTTGGTGCACACTTAAGTGCGCATGACTGCTTGGCCGGCCATCTTAGCCTGGCCAAACATTCATGCACACTTTGCATATTCCAAAACCAGGCTGTAATGCACAGCATGGTGAGGAATATGCACAGGACAATCACAACGCTGCATTGCAGCGTTATAATTGGCTAAGGGGAGCCTGTGTGCCCGGGTGCTTCCTGCAGTTTCTTCCGGACTGGAGTCAGGAAGAAGCGGAGACGAGGAAAGGCGGCGGAAAAGGTACGTTTTAAAAAATATATATTTTTCAATTGCCCACCCACCAACCTCCCAGCCACCCCGGTTCCCTGCCAGCCACCACGGATTAGATCTGGAATTCTAAGCAGTGTATCAGTAAGAATTTGTGCAATTGGACATCTGTCTTAATCATTGTAGGAAACTGGCTCTGTATATGGTATGGCCACTAGGTGGCTATAACGTGCACAGAGTCAAGGGGTTCCCTAAAAAGTGTACAGGGCTCAATGTAAAACAGAAAGTGCTCTACTAGTGGTAGTGTGGGCGAGCAGACTTAGGCCTTACACAGAGGAGTGCAAGACATTTATTGCACAACATTGACCAATAATGGACACACTACTCAAGAAGGAGATCCAGACCAATTTTAGAAAAATATACTTTGTATTTTATTTTAAGACCAAGATCTTCCCAATAAGGTAAGTACGTTTTTAAATACAATTACTTTTCACTTTGAAAAAGCGACACCTGGAAACTTTTCAGTACAGTTCAATGTTATCCTATGGGAAAAACAATAGCGCAGGTAAACAGTTAAGTAATAAACTTACAATTCCAGTCTTTGGGACCAAAGGTCAGCAAGGGTAAGGTGATGACTAAAACTGCACCTCCAGCGGCACAGGGGCAGCCGGGTGCATAGGTCAAAATCAGAGTTCGGTCCAATGCTTTTCAATGGAGACTGGGGGTGCCTGGAGCCACACTGCTTGTAGGTAAGTAAATAGGTTGCAGGGGCCAAGCTTTGGGGGTTAGCACAAACACGGGGGAGGCACAAAGCGGCACCAAACATACACCACCAGCGGCACAGGGGCAGCCGGCTGCAAAATCAGCATCCAGCGCCCAATGGTTTTCAATGGGGTTTCTTCTTATAGCAAACAGGCTGCAGGCGTGGCACCGGAGGTTGCAGGAGGGAGCTTCAAAGACAGCAGAGATAAGTAGAGATATAGGGAGTCGCAGGGGCACCATCTGTTCAGCTCACCAAGGCCCAGGGGCTTCGGGTGCAGGGGTGCCTTTTGACATCTTCCTACCGAGCTGGTCGCGGTCAGGGGACACGACGGACTTCACTGCACAGGTGAGCCACTCTGACTCGGGTACAGAGTGGGCAGGGATTGCTGTTCCAGCAGGATCTGGAGTCCTTGGAGTTGGTTTCTTTTGGACAGGTCCGCTGTCCACAGGAGATTGGAATCTTTTTTCGAAGGCAGCAGTCCTCACAGAGTTTGAGGTCGCTGGCTGCAAAACAGGTCAAAGGTTCACAGAAGCTGGAGACAGGCCAGTAGGGTTGGGGCCAAGGCAGTCGTAGTCTTCTCTGCAGGGATGTCTTCTTAGGTCATCGCACATCTAGTTTCAAGGTCTGGGGGAACCACCTAAATACTTAGATTTAGGGGCGTTTTAGGGGAGTAGCAGGTAGGGCCAATGGGCACCTTACCTGGGGTGACTACACCCTCTATTATGCCACTTCTGTGGGAGGGGGCATAGACCTAGCCCTGATTAGAGGGGTCCACCATCTTCAAAATGGCGGGAACTGAAAGATGTGCTTCACCTCGCCTCCTCCACCTTAGGGGCAGAGGCTGGGGGTTGCATTACAAAGGCGGCAGGCCTTTGATGCTTCCCCCTTCGAGCACTGGCCCAACCTGGGGGAGGAGGTGTGCCAACTCTGCCCAGGATGTGCATCGTTTCTGGTCCCAGAGAGCAGGGGCTCTCTACCCAGGGGTCTAGAAACATGTCTGGTGGTGGCTGACTGCCTACTGAAGTGAAATGACACATTTTAGTCAGCTCTGGTATCGAAATCAGTATCTTGTAAATGCATGGACAGATTTAGAAGTGGCTGCTTTGCATATTTGTGTAACAATAGGTTTCCAAACCAAGCTGCTGCAGTTTCTCCTCTAGCAGACTGGGCATTGGGATTGGACCTAAAAAAAAAAATAGGCTCTCGTTATGAAGGCTAGTACTCCTTCAGCACTCATGGCTGCTTTCACCATTACTTGTGTTAAAATATTTCTTCCTCAATAGCCATCAGTGCCCATATAATATGCAGCAAAGGTCTGGGAAGAGATCGATTGCAGTCTCTTTAATAATGGACAAAGAAAGTTAAAGCGTTTCAAAATGAATTTTGAGCTTTGTGGCCGCTCTGATTCATAGAACGTGATGAAATCTTCCACCAGTGAGATCCTCGAGAAACAGAAGGGAAGAATGTTGGTATGTATGAAGAGGACGACTTATGAGATTGTGAAGATACTGTAGAAGATCGTGATAGAGATCTCCAACGTCTACATTTATGTAAGATTTATTTGAAATCCAGATCCCTGGATGGAAAACAAGCATTGGCATAGCCAATAGGTCTCGCCTTTGGGACCTTATAAGTGTTTAGCCATGCAACAGTTGATGTTGTTGCACCAAGGATATTGTACTGCATAACTAAATACTTATAAGGTCCCAAAGGCGAGACCTATTGGCTATGCCAATGCTCGTTTCTTTTAACATTTTGCACCACAAAGTGCTAACTGTGCACGGGTCAGGGATCGCAATACTTGCCTTACCCTGGGTGCTGTCAACCCACGCTACACCACTGATTATCTGTACCCCAACACTTACCTTTAACCTCTACCATTACTCTGACCCCGTCATTTATCCTAATAATTAACTCAGACCTAGACTTCAAGCATAACTTTAACTCCACCCCTAATCCTTACCCTAGACATAAAAATGATCACAATTTATTTAAAATGTATAATTCTTTTGAATTTACTTGCAATTTTTAAAGTGAAATATATCTTTAGGTACAACGTTTTTATGTCCTGTGTATTATGGGATAAACAAGACTACAAGTGAAAGAAAAAATCTGTACTGGATCCGCGCATCATGCATGGACCTTGAAAACTTGACAGGACTGGTGTCGGTAGACTCGGGGACCCTAACCACGTTTTCAGCCGGCCACACGTAAATAATGCGATATTTTCGTTGTTATGACCTTTCACCCATCTCGAGTGTGCATTCTGGGTTTTGTTGCCCCTTACTTCTAATCATACGAGTGAAATCCCAAGTCGAGACATTCTTAATGCCACCATTGGCTGAAAAATAGCCGGCCTGGCTGTAAGCCACGCCCACGGCATTTGTTTTCTGCAATTCTGCCAGTGCTTGAAGTCTTTTTGCTTCATGCAACAGTCTGGGGTGGCGGGTTCACTCCAGTCCATGGTCAATGTTCTCAATGTTATGCTTTTAGTCTGTATTCGTCTAATTGTTTCGATGGAAGCAAACCAAGACTACAAGACCCAGAATGCATTTCTCATGAAAGCTCAGGAACAGAAGTGTTGGGGGTGAAATGGAGTGAGGCGGTAGTTGCCCCACCTAAAAGAGTCGACAGGGTAGTGGAGGTAATTACCAAAACCCCAGTTAAATCCAGATTACTAAATGCTGCGTGTCTGCTGTTCCGCGTCGTTCGCTTTGAAAAACACATTTACTGAAGTGAGGGCGTCGTTACCAATGAGAAACGCGGAGCAGCACCTCGGATTTCCCAGGGCGTACCACCCGTCACGCGCCCGCGCGCATTAAGAGCTCGCCGTGTGACCGTGGAGCTTCTAACCTGCTGCGAAGAAGGCAACGGTGAAATCAAAGATGGGCTGGAAGTCATGCTGAGCGTCCCGAAGAAAGCCAATGACGCCATGCACGTCAGCATGCTGGTGAGGTGAGGGAGCAGCCGGAGATGAAGGTAAGCAATGGGCGGTCCCCCCAAGAGGAGCGGCATTTCAGGGCTTCCCGTGGAGGTGGTACGCTGGGCACACAAGGCTGGAGTATCGGGCAGGATTGTATGCGGTGCCAATGAGTATTGGGGCCTTGAGCCAGTAGTACTGGGGTGAGCACAGCTTGGTGCCAGTCAGTAGAGAGGACTCACACTTTCATACAGGGGGAGGAGTCCAACCTGTTGTCATGGAGTACAGAGCCCACAACGCGGTTGTAGGGAGTGGATGGAAGTGAGCGTCAGGCGAGCTCCGCAGGATGTCAGTGTGGGGACATGGAGGTTGTGATACTGTGAGAATATCAGTTTGACATTAGTGAGCGCGGGCCCAATGAGGTTGTAGCACTTAAAGCCGAGCTTCGGTTCAAAAACTCTGGGACTCATGATAGCTTAATACTATAGAGAGACGCGCTTTGTGTCAGTGAGTAGCAGGCCCATGAAGGTGTAGTACTTGGAAATACTCAGGTCGGTGTCAGTGAGTCAGGAGTCAATGAGGCTGGGTTGCTGGGTTCCAGGGAGCGTGCGGCGTGGCATCCACTTCAAAGGCAACTGACACGGCCTGCATCCCAGACACACACAGCGTTTCCCTTGCGGGAGCGAGCAGGGGCACCATCTGTTTGCAAGATAATTACAAACCGATGTCGCCAAAGCTCGCTCCCGCAAGGGAAACGCCAAATGTGCACGCGTTGCAATACAAAGCAATGCAAAACGTGCACGTTTTTGCCCAAAAAGCTGATCGATTCCAAAAGGTCCCCTCCTATGCAGCGCATGCGCGCTGCGTAGGCGAGACCTAAAAAGGATTGCCTGTTGAAAATATTAAAAGAGTCAAACGGTGTGGCTAGTCACTTCCTTAATGGGGACAGATGTATGCATTGAAACTTGCCTAGGTTTTGAAAGAGAAAGAAGCAAGGCAAGGTAAAGGCTCTTGCAACGGATCTTAAGAAGATGTAATAACTCGAGGTGGTCTTAAAGTTTCGGGAGACTGAAGGGAAAACCCTTTGCGTCTTCCTAAGAGTTTGTTCTGGAGACTGGCTTAATCTTAAAAATAGATCAAGATCTAAAAAGAATCTGACATGCCACTGAGTTTTGGCGACAGATTAGGAGGCGAAAGTGACATGCGTTGGAAATGCTTGGAGGACTTGCCTGACGGAGCGACATTGGTGTTTTGACAACAAATGCTGTTGTCAACGAGGAGCAAGCTACCGCAGTGACTTCAATGGTGAACAGAGTTGTTGATGACTGTGATTATGTTTTACCTTTCCTCTGAATCCCTGTAAAGGAGTCTTATGGAAAAAAAGGCTCAACAGTGGAAGCAAATACTTACTTGGAGGCCATGCAAGAACTATAAATTAAACTATACTTTAATACGAAGTGACAGACGTTACCAATCTGAGATATGTAGTAAACAAATTACCTGGAAAAATGGAACACCTCCGCTTTCCTGACAAGTTACATTTGCCTCTACGCAGGATTTCTCAAAAATGACGCTGTCCTCAGTAAACGTAATAGGTTCTTCTTCCAAGAAGTCCTTAATAATAGAAATATGTAAGATTTAATACTAAAACACCTCCTGATAAATGGATTCATAAAATGCAATGTTTTAGACCATGCTTTTAGAAGGAGTAGATTACAATGTCAAGACATGCAAATATATTGTCAATAGCAGATACTACCGATGGCATATCTGGGCGTTCTATATATTGAAAGTGAAACAGCAGCAAAGTACAATACATATTTGTTGCTCAACGTTGTTTGCATGAAGATTTAAGCTACAAAAGGTATTGATCAACTCAAACTCGCAGTATTGGTACATTTCTCCAAAGAAGTTACAATGTCTTTATTCGTCCGGCATAATACAAGGTTTTAGAATGAACATTCACACACTGAACTTATGGTAGTGTGCATTAGGGAATTTAGAAAATGCATATTCATTGGAGAGAAATATATCGGCTTGTTTTAGTTTTTCTACAACAAGGCTGTCGGATGAAAACTACCCGAAGTGTACGCTGAGCCTAATACACTGAATGTAGCGAATAATTCAAGTTGTTTGATTGCAGTCTATAACCGTGTAAAATGCATGGTAATTCAAGCAAATAAATAATTTACAGTTCATCGGTTAGCAAGAATGGCGTAGGTCTTACAGCCTCATTGAGCATGTCCCCCACATGACCTAAGGTAGCCACCCCCTCCAGAGCCAGGTTGCTGAATTGAATTACTTGGGGATCTAGGTGACTTTGTTCTTTCTGTATTGTTATCATGTTCTTAAGTAGCTGAAGCCTCATGCTAGCACAAGACAACCTCCCACTGACAGGATTAACGTGAAATAAAGTGAAGTGGGGCAGAGAACGCAAGGGTGGATGCCATTACTGGAGCTAGATGAGAGATTGAGTTTTCCACACAAGAACAGCCACAAACACTGCACAGAGTCTTGCTGTCACACAAGCCCGAACTAGCCAACAAACTATCAGCATAAAATGATTAAATTACAACCATTCTAGGAAAAGGTCATACAATATGCATAGACTAGAGAAAATCTATGCTGGGGTGTTACAGCATTCGTGCTGGACGTCAATGAAGCTATCTCATGGAGAGTTCTTTTAGAGCTTTTCTGCAAATGTTCCAGTTTTTCAGTGTGTGAGAGAAATGGATGAAGACACTACAGAGACCTTGTAGGGGACTGAGACTGCCTTTCTTCTGCCACTGCAGGAGCACTTCTCAAATAGGAAAGGCATTGGGAGGGGAGGGGGGGGGGGGGGAACGACACGGTAAAATGTGAAAAAAAGTCCTCACTCAATGGACAGTAGTTAAACTCGTGTGAAAACAGAATTTTTGTCTCAAGGGGAAGAGTTTTGAAGAAAGAACAGAGGTACAAAGCCTCACACGTGCTCTCAGATCGTTCCCCACAGGAGCTGGAAAAAACTGAATGGGTGAAGCAAAAAGCCAATACAAAGCATCATGAGTAGAGGAACCTTATGGAGTTCCCAAAGGGACAGGATACTTCGCTCTGTATTACATTAGAAGACTGGCAACTCTGAAACATTGTAATCTGCCTTTGCACTAAAGATGTTGAAATGTGGGTTTCAAAAGTTCTCAGGATGGGCCAGTTCTCAGGATGGGCCAGTTCCCCCCCCGAAAAACAACTCTTGATGGACTGATTCAGGATCCCATTTTCATCCTACGGACAAATGGATTTTTACACCCTTTGTTAGATTACATGAGCAACATATCTATGATAGAGTGTTCCAGATTCACGTATACGATCATTCAAGCATTTAGGACTATCAATGAAGATATTATGATGCAGAAAGGCTACCCAGGTGGACAGAATGACAAAAATAGGTTACTCAATTTTTGGTAGTAGTCCGCTTTGGAAAAGAATCTACAGTCATACTGAAACTTGTTTACCTTGCTAAAGACAATCAAGCATACAAGTATCAAATATACAAGAGAAAGGGCAGCATCCAACAGTAATCACAAGAGGCGGGACCAGGGGCAAGAAATAAGCATTTATTATGTAGGCCCTTCACATCAAACTAAGACAGGCAAAGGGTTTATATTAGTCAAAATAGACAGTTTATTCAGTTAGCCGGAGGATCCATCTACGATCAGCTTCTCAACTATCACCACTTATAAAGTAATGCTAAAAGATATATTTTGTGGATTCGGTTAGCACCTTTGCATTGCAGCAAACAATGGATCCCATTTTAAGTCCAGAACTAATGTACTATAGTGTCAAATTCTAGGTAGAGAAAAATAATTTACCATACTTTGCAGCCTGCACGGGATGATATAGTAGAGACACAGAATTCCAAACTACAGAGGCAAGCAAAGATAACTAGCTTACATGGCTTTGCATGAGATGATGCGGTGCACATGTTCTGCAACAAGTGTGCAGACAAAAGCATTCGGTTACAGGAGTCACCCCATATCAACCATTGCTTGGAAAGACAATGCCAGGGTGATATTACTGGCACAAGCGGAAAAGGACTTCAAATTTGTGTCAGATGAATATGTGAGGGAATAGATGCAAAAAATACAAGAGAAACATATGTAGATGGCACAGTCCAATGGAAGTCTATGGACAGTATTGAAACAATACTTTTATACGTGCAGCGATAAGTGCGAAATGCCGGTTGGTAAACTCTATAAGCCATATACATGACAAGAGCCTGCTCTTCTGGCAGCTGTTGCGGTGGGTCCTCTAACAATCAAAGACATGTAACCTGTTATATATCAGATGCACATCCCAGGACTGCTCGGCCAACCGAACGCATCATAAGCAGGAACAAATGCCAAAAGCCACATCAAGAGGACAGGGTGCAGCCATAGGACACAGCAAGTAATTACATCGCAACCGACCACACAGCACAAAAGTTGATACAATAAGCGAGAGTAAATATGCCACAAAAAGTAAAGCAGCAGATCCTCCGCTGTCTGCAGGCTCCTTACAATTGGACCACCAACAGTTAACTGTGAATGCTTTTCAAGAAACCTTTTATGACCCAGATACAAAAGCAAGGCAAGCAGACACCGTTCTGAGGGAGGAGAGTAGCAAAATAAAATGCATATTGACTGTACATCATTTGATGACATAAGATGGGCAGGAGTGATGCATTACCAAATGGCTCAGCCATGCTGCAATAAATGCATCACACATGCACACTCCTAAACGCTGACCATTTGCAACTCGCTGCCATCAACTCACTTGCGGATGGGTCAGGCAACTGACGGACCACAGCCCCTCTGACAGACCCAGTATTGTAGGGAGAAGGAGAGCAACTCAACCTTCTGCAGCATGGCCCCTACAGTGAAAAAGTCTGGCAAGCCTCAGACAATACCACTAGAATGTTGCTACCAGAAAGAGGTCGCCACGCTCCATTTAAGTACTATAGAAGAAGGAACTCTATAAATTGCACATCCTCCAAGCACCAAAAATCCAAAGGAGCATAGTCAGAATGACTATCACACTATAAACACACATGGGTCACTGAGTAGCAAAGGATGATACAGAAGTAAAGGAAGGACGAGAGATCATTGTGCCCATACTGTGAGAGTAATGGGGGAAAAAAATGCTTAATGCAGGTTTGTAGCAACGTTTTCAAAGGGGTACAGTACATCCAGGAATTCTACATAGTGTGTGAAAACCAGCAACCTTTAATCAATGTATTTGCATAGAATTTGTTTGAGCCAATCCAAACAAAACTGTTGTGTCTCAAGATAGGCAGGTAACCAATTATTTCAAATCGGGAGTCCTATGCATCAAGCACCAAAAACGTGGTCGGGTTGATTGCTGAACCCATGACCTTCCCACATGTGGGGAGTACATTGAAAATAGCAAACTTATTTCTTTCTAGTGCATATCTGTTCAGTAGCTGTGTCTCAACCTAATAATGATCAGAGTAAGTCAGAAGAAAATGTTTCAAAAGACAATGGAAATGAAATGTCTTGTGGGGGAAAGAAAAGCATATTAAAATGGTAAGGGCTTCTGAAATTAAAAGTGGGCCCATATAGATATTTAAGGGTGAACTTAAGTATGTGCAAAGGCTGTATACAAACGTGCACTGGAAACCGGTTGGCATCGCCTTCAATGTGTATTGTTGTTTTTATCATTCTTTATTCCCTTCAGTGTCAAGTACGAATTCAGGCAGAAACAGTTCGGTTTTACCCCGATACAGCAACAGTCACCAGCTCAAGATTCAGCTGTGCCTGAATAGAACCTGAGCCCGTGGAAATACTCCCCAACCCTAAGACGTAACCCAGATAAGAAAATAGTCCAAGACACACTCCCTTGTTAAACAGTAAATCTAAACTACCATTTAACACTGAAGGATAAAACTGATACAGTTCTGGAGCTCTTGCAATAGACATTGAAGACTCAGCAGATTAAGGCATTTCATAAGTGTCCTGGCTATCTTAAATTCTTGATGTCCAAGACAGGGAAATTTGAAATGCTGCAACCTTTTCCTTAGAGTTAACCCATGCCTTTCAACAGTAAAAAGTAGAACGTTTGAGGTGGCTTATAGTTAGCTAGTGTCCTAGGTGACAAACCGGGTCAGGGCGAAACCAGTCTTTGGTTGCTTGTGTTCCTGTTCAGGAAGGACCTGGCCTGGTAGTTCGGGCTCGACTGTTCATACTAGAGCAGGATCAAGATTTCAAGATGGCTGAATCCAAACTGAGATGGAACGGTGGGCAAAAGAACGTTGGGTTGGAATGCTAGCCCATGCAACTGCTGTTACTAAGTCTTATTGCAAGTCTCCCTGGACGCGCGCTCTTGGATGCGCTTTTCGGCCATGAGGTAAGCGAGGCCATAGATGACTACTTCACCATCAATACCGGCTCAGTAGACACATGGGCAGTGCTGTGGGAGGGCTTCAAGGCCTACATCCGAGGGGTCTGTATCTCCAAACACGCGGGAGTGCTCGGTGCCTTACGCACAACACTAGCAAGGCTGGAGAGCGAGCTTGCGGACTTAGACAGGGAGGCCACTGCCGGTTCGTCTGCTCAGCTGCGAGATAAAAGACTGGCCCTGCTCCTGGAATATAGAGAGGCGGCAGATCGAGAGATACTTTATTTAGGCAAATATCAAGTGGCTCGACGCTATGGGGAGGGCGACCGACCAGGCCGCACTCTAGCTCATGTATTACGGCCCCCATATAATAAAGCTTTCATCACCGAGATTCGCAATTCGGACGGGGTTATGCTCACGTCCCCCACGGACATCGTGGAAGAATTCCGGTCCTACTATGCCGCACTGTACACTTCCCAAACAGATATGGACCCCGCCGCGCGGGAGACATATTTGGACGAGATAGCCCTAGTCTATTTAGAAAAAGACATGCAGGACTTCCTGGCTGAGCCTATCACGGTGACTGAGGTGCGATTAAAGAGCTCCGGGGGTCCTCGGCGCCCGGGCTGGATGGCTTTACCGGGGAATTTTATAAGACCTTTATGGATCAATTGGCCCCGAAATTGATTGAAGTATATGCCGAAGCCTTGGAGCAAGGGGCTTTGCCCCCCACTTTAAGCGAGGCAGTTGTTATCCTCCTTCCCAAACCTGGAAAGGACCCCACTCTTTGTGGAGCGTATCGACCGCTCTCCCTATTGAATATGGACTATAAGATACTGGCCAAAATTATCGCACATAGGCTCTCACAGCTAATGGAGTACATTATTTCCCCAGCTCAGTCCGGTTTTGTTCCCCACCGATCGACCTCCCTGAATTTGCGAACATTGTTTGCGGCGCTACATAGGATCAGCCCTGGGGTACCAGCTGCTGTTATACTTCTGGACACGGAAAAAGCATTTGACACACTGGAATGGCCCTTTTTTTTTTAATCCATCTAGCGACGCATGGGCATGCCGGCTGGTTTTATAGACACCACGAGCCTGCTGTATAGTCGCCCGACGGCACGCTTACGTTTGAATGGCACACTGTCGGAGGAATTCTCGCTCACCCGGGGTGCCAGACAGGGCTGCCCCGTCCCCCCTTTTATTTATACTTGCTATGGATCCCTTGATACGGCATTTCCAAGAAAAGCATCTGCATAGGGGGCTACAGTTTAGGACGGGCCCTCCGTTGGTGTCCTTATATGCGGACGATACCATTCTATACGTTAGGGAGCCGCACCTGAACCTGAACCCACTTGTCCAAGAGATCCTACGTTTCGGGCGGCACTCAGGCCTCGGTATTAATTGGTAGAAATCTATCATATTCCCTTTAACCGTCGGCACTACCCCTTGGCCCTGTGAATACCCTCTGGAGTGGTGTACAGACTCCGTGAGATATCTGGGAATTCAGATACACTTAAATCCGGCTCAGATCATACAACTTCACTACGGTGCAGCCATTGTAAAGCTGGAGGCGCAGGTGGAACGATGGTTGCGCCTGCCTCCATCTATGGCGGGTAGAATAGCTGTGATCAAGATGATGGTCCTGCCCAAATTTCTATATTTTTTTAAATAATATCCCCATCCCACTCACGAAGAGCTTCTTCAGTACTTTGCGGTCCCACCTGCTTCGGTTGGTATGGGGCGGGAAACAGCCACGGGTCCGATGGACAACAATTACCCTTCCGTATGATAGGGGCGGCTTCGGGGTGCCGGATTTTTATTTATACTATTTAGTGGCACAAGGTAGTTACGCCTATGCCTGGTATCACCCTGACGCCAGGATTCCATTTCTGAGACCTGAATCTGATTTTGTCCTCCCCGACCGGTTGGCAAACATGCTCCCCACAGGAGAGCCCAGAGATCCAGTAGATATCCAGACGGTGTCAAACACCAGCTGGGCCTGGAGCAGACTCCAGCGCTATACTGGGGCTCCTGCATTATATGCGTCGGCTCTCCCGCTCCCCAATGTCCGCCTGCTTCCCCTCACGGGTGAGAAGCTTGTACAGCGTACATTAACCAAATTCGACATTGTCAAGATGGGAGACCTGTACCCGGGTGGCCATGTATTTTCGCCCACGGAAGAGACGCTCTTCCAGGAGGCCACGTTCATGGATCAGTTTGTGCTGCGTCGCCTCTCCTCTGCCTTACGGGCGGCGTTTACCTGCTACCCGTTGGAACCGGTCTCGTTTGAGCCTCTGTCCCTTATTATAGAGAGCGACAGTGGAGTACATCTGGTATTTAAACTTTATAAGCTTTGTAGTGCGCAGGTCCCCGTTGCGGACGAGAGGTTGCGGGCGGAATGGGAGACAGACCTGGGACAACCAATCACAGACGATCAATGGGCCGTATGCTGCGCTGCCACTGGTAATATATCCCTGAATAGTCGGCATAAGCTGCTGCATTTTAAATTTTTACGTAGACTATACATGACCCCGGCTAAGGTACATAAGATAGCTCCCAACAGGCCACACACTTGCCCGAAATGCGGTGCTCAGCAGGCGGATTTTGCCCACATGACCTGGACCTGCCCCCTCATAAGTTCTTACTGGGCGGATGTGCATACCGCGCTAGGGTCCATACTTGGCATGGAGCCGACTCCCATTCGGAGATAGCACTCATGGGTTACACGGTCAATTTTCCTAAGAGGGTCCGACGACTGGCCTCCCTTGGGCTTCTGTTGGCAAAGAGAGATCGCATTGCGATGGGGTTCCAGAACTTCTCCCACATTACAGGGCTGGTTGCACAGTATGGCGTATTGTAACATCAATAGCGAGATCTACGCCAGCACACAGACAGGCACGGCCCGCCCGATTGATATCTGGGGCCCATATAAGACATATGTTGATAACATCCATAGTGAAGCTGACACACAACTAAGTTCAGGCATAGTGCCCGCTGGGATTGGGTGATCCTCCACTAAACTACATCATACTGTGTATCAGACAACTCACACCACCGAGCTTGGCTCTCCTTCGTCCTCACGGCGGTCGTATGCACCCCATCCCTAGCCAGTGCGGGAGGCAGCTGTTCCGACACCATACTTGGGGGAAGTCCTTGACTACACACACCTAAGATGTTAGGAGGATAGATATAAGTTACCTATTACATACGGCTGATGTACACTGTCACCTTACTGTCGCCATGAACTTTCTGTGGTTTGTATCGGCTGAGACCATGTTGATTCGCCAATAGCAATTGCTTGAATACACCCTGATTACTTACATTGCACTGACTATGTATTGTTATGGATAATCGATAAATAAAGTTAAAAATAAAAAAGTCTTATTGCAAGTCTTCCTTCCATCACCTTGTGCGCTTGGCTTCATTGGTGACAAAGCTATTGATTTGTTGATGTTCCGTTTTGAGTTTCACCATAGAAAATAAAATTTGGTTAAGAGCAACTACAGTTTTCCCCTACCCTGGTATCGCCATCTAATGATTTAAGAATTGGCATTTGGCAAAGTGAATACCTGCTTAGAAACCAAGAGCAGATGTTTGGATCGGAGACGAACTGGTAAATACAATAAAGATTAGGGAGCATTTTGGAGATGTTTGGAATGAAAGACAAGAAGGAAAACGTATTCTTAGGAGAATGGTGAACTGAGACCTCATAGTATCTCGTCCCCAACAATTTAGGATTATGATTTTCTTTTTTTAGATGGGGGTTTAGCCTGGAATATTATTTCTTTATCTGTTCAACTCATGTTCAGATTCAAAGTACACTTCCCTAGTGGGTCTCTATTCCAGAGAATATTTTGATAAATCACAATTTAGCACAGCATGGTCTATGTACAAGCAGCAGTAACTCAGTCCATCTTAGACTCCCCTTCCAAGACACGCCTACAGCAAGTGCCTTCTGAAACCGAAGGGGGAGTTTTTAATTTTTGCCACCTTTTCAAAAACCAAGTCTTACGAATGCCAGTACAGCCCTGCACCAAGTCACCCCACTCAACAAGCCATAACTCTTTGTTGGTTCAGACACCTTATACTGAATTTGCAAATGTCAGAGAGCAGAACTTTGATTGGTAATCCTTGGAACTTCATATGTAGTAAAGAATGGGATTACAATGGTGCAAACAATGCTATGTCATTTACTGTGCAAACCAAATAAAAGATTATAAATCCATAACAATATACAAATGCAATATAGTTTTGAATAGCTTTTGGTGTATGTGAATTTAATACTTTGCAAGAAAGTCTTGATTACCTCATCAACGGCCTCTGCCACAACACTTCCATCAAAAGCAAACAAGGATTGCAGTTCTTGCTGCTGCTTTCTAAAGGTCTCCAGAAGCAGATCACGAGGCTTGGTCTTAGTAAGTGAAGATGGATAAGAGTAATCCTTCCTTTGTGGTGTTGCTCCTTAAGGGAATTTTAGAAAATGTACCACATTAGTGTGAAGAAAAAACAAAAGAAAAGCTTTTTTGGCACAATAAATTACTGCGATTCAGTCAGAGTAGTAGTTGTGGCCATTACAGTCTTTTCTGCAAGGCTGTCACCTTAGATGGCAAGACATCTAACACCACTCATCACGTTACCTTAATTACTTTAGACTGTTGTACAGGTTGCCAAGAAAAGAAAAAAAAATTAATAATTATATATATGTATATTTTTTTTCAGTATTCTAAGTACAGGAGGGTGACATTACTTCCTGTGACATCTAGTATTAAAGCCGCATTAGCCCTGTTACGCACCTGTCAAAGGCTGCAGCACCTACAAAGACCCCACGGCTGAAACCACATACTGAGACGAGTCTGACATCCGAAAAGTGAGAGGCTTTGAGGCCCAGCAGTATTGCCTGGAGATATCACTGCCTGTAAAAACACCAATGAAGAAGTTACTTACCTTTGGTAATGTTCTTTCTGGTGAATAGAAAATAGATATAAATATATATATTTCAAAATATTAAAAAAAAAAAAAAAAAAAAAAAAAGAATAGCCGGGTCGGGTGGGGTGAAATGAAATGAAATTTGTACTTGTAAAGCGCACCCATACCCCCAAAGGGGTGTCCAGGCGCTGTACGCATACCGCTGTGGAACCCTTCCTGGCTTTTCCCTGTGAAATGTCCACTCCTGGGCACCCCCAGGGTGAAGCCAGGCATCCCAGCGCTGTTGGGGCCGTTGTGGAGATTAAGCAAGCTATTGCCCAGAGTTGCAGAGTGGGACCCATGATTAGAATAGGCACCGAGGCGAGAATTATCAGGTCCGAGGAAATTGAGCCCAAGACCCGCCGAGGCGGGAATTGAACCCTAGTCCCGGGCCAGATCTCTGCATCAGGGTCTGCCGCTCTAACCATTGAGCCACACTTCTCCACTGGGTGGGGTGTTTGGTCTAGATGGGGGTGGTCCTAAAACGCAAAATCTCCATGCTTTTTCCAATAGGCTTCTTTAAGACGGGCTACAGCAAAAACTGCTAAACGAAATTACACCAAGTTCGCCAGGAAGCTAGATCTTGGTTCGCAGATTGTGCTTTTTGTGATTTGGTGTAAATCTGTTCAGTAGTTTTTGAGATATTAAGGGTAAAAAAACGAAACATATTTGGACGGTTTGGCTTGTGAGAGTCTAACTCTGCGGGAGCAGCAATTTTAGCCTGATTGGAGGACAGATGTTCCGGATAACACTCTCCCTGCCCATATCAGTGTCAATAGGATGACTTGGGACTGGTTGTTCTGATATTCAGAACTCTAGACAGGAGAGGCAGTAGGAAGGCATACAGGAGTCCTAAGCTCCACTCTGGACAGAAGAGGTCTGAGAGAGAGTTGCCTTGGAAACTCAAACTCGAAAAAGTGAAGATATTGTACATTCTTGGCAGTGGTGAAAAGATCAAGCCACGGCTCTCATTTGCACAAGATACCCTGGCAACCTCCAAATGTAGCTGCCATTCATTATCCAGTAGGCGTCAGCAGCCAAGTTCTTCCACCCTGACATTCACAGATCCCACTGGTGGGTGCGTCAACAGGAAAAATCCCCTGGTGATCAAGCCACTTCCAAAGGCGTAGGACCTCCCGACACAGGGTCCACAACTTCACCACGCCCAGCAACTTCACCACGCCCAGTTTGTTGCAATAATACATGGCAGTGTTGTCTGAGCTTCTGCACCATCCTCTCTTTGAGGATGGGAGGAAGGCTTTCAGCATAAAGAAGACCATCAACAGTCTCCCTTTGATAGACAGCAGGAATGCCTTAAATGCCGGACAAATTGCCAGCGACTAACAGACTGGTTCCATATCAGAACTCCTGGATCTCCACCTCTTCCAGATAACCTCCCCACCCCAGCAGAGAAGCATCTGTTACCACTCATTTCTGGAAGGGAGAGGGGGCCTACCGCTGGACCAATTGTGTTTGAACAGACACCACTGCAGAGTGAGAGCCATCTCTTCCAAAATCTGGAGAAAATCCTTGGTAACTGGGATGTTCATTTCCTCCGCTTCTGCTGATGTTTTCCTTGTATTTCTAGCTAAATACGTCTTCATTGGTGGAGGTGGGTGGGTTGCATGTGAATCCTGAAAATTCTTCAAGCTGCAAAACTATTCCTCTCTATAAGTAATCATTTCGTTTTGCAACTGGAATCTTTTCTGGAATCACATGCTAAGTATATGGATGCTGTGCCTAGAACCAACTCCCACTGGACTCACGTGGCCTACAGGACCCGAAGACTTTAGGAAGAGACTGAAGACCTTCCTTTTTAATGAGCCTGCTTTTCTGTTTCCTGTTCTTACTCCACTGGGCACACGCTGGGACACTCTTGGAGTAGCTGTGAGTGATACAAATATTGGTAACATAACATTCACACAGTAGGGTACTGTGAAAGCGTGTATTGAAGACCATGTGGTTGCTGTGCAGATATCGTCCTGTGCCACACTTCCTAGAAAGGCTAGTGTTGCTCCCTTTTTCCATGTTAAGTGTGCTTGTGGTATTTACTAGAGCGTTACTACTGCTGTCTTGTGGCAGTATTTGATTGTCTGAACTCATTATCTTGCAATGTTCCTTTTGGTGACAGGAGCGCCCTTGTTTGCGTGGGCGAAAGATACAAAGAATTGTTCCGCCTTGCTGATTGTCTTCGTTCTTTCTAGCTGGTACAGAATTGCTAGTCTTTCATCCATTGTGAGTAAGGCTTTAGCAGCCTACGTCTTTGGATGTTGGAAAATGGCCAGTAAGTGGATGGCCTAATTACCATGGAACCGTGATACCACCTTTAGTATGAACCGTGGATTTGCTCTCATTACCACTTTCTCCTTATATATTTGCAGCTACAGTTCTTTCGTGGTTCACGCTTGGATCTCATCAACGCTTCTTAGTGACACGATAGCAGTTAGAAAAGCGGTCTTTAGGGTTAGGAACTTCAGTTGCACCATACTATTGGCTCAAAAAGTGGCATCATGAGTTGTGTTAGCACCACATTGAGGTTCCAGGTTGGCATGGGTATGCTTTTTGGCGGGGATACTTTTTTCACCCCCTCTAGGAAACGTTTTAACACCGGTTTGGTGAAGAAAACTTAGTCATCCCTCATGTGTATGCTGTAGGAAACTGGGCTTTTTTTGCAGTTGTCCCTGCACTTTTTGCCCCCTTTTTAGCTATTAGATGCTGATTCGACTCCGAAGGTGAACGAAGGCCTGCTAACCAAACCTCAGTGCCAGTGCTCCATCCCCAAAACCAGGTGATGTCTAATTGTGCTACAATTGGCTAAGGACTTTAGCGCCCCTGTAAGTTCCTAGTAAATGGTACCCCAGGTACCTAGGGCATGTGTGTTAAAGAGGGTCCCAAAGGGTTGTAGCATATCTTATGTCACCCTAAGGGACCCACAGACAAATTCCACACAGACTGCTATTGCACGCTGCACGACATGGTGCAAACCATGAGTCATGTCAAAGTCACTGCATCTAATATATGCAAATCACCCTTACACCAAGCCTTTAAGCCCTAAGGCAGGGTGCAATATATTTTATGTGAGGAAATATCTGCATGAGCAAATATGCCGCTGTGATGTCTAGTTCCATTACTGGATATTGCAAGGGAGCAGGGAAGCAATCTTAAGGTATGTACTGGGCACTGGTCAAAACGAGTTACCTAGCTACATTATGCCTTCACTGAAACATATGGTGTTTGGTATCAAACACATCTTATTAATAAACCCAAACAGTGATGGATTTCCTAATACATGTACCCAGAGGGTACCCAAGAGGTACCCCCTGAAACATATCAGCCCTCTAGTGTACTGACTGACTGGTCCAGTCCAGCATGCCACCACTGACAAGTTTCTGGCCACAAGGGGTGAGAGTCCACGATCTCAGGTCATCACAAACAATGCGTGCTCTGGAGGGAGGTGTTTTACACCGCCTACAGGAAGACTGGTAAATTAGCATTCCAAGGCAGGGAGCTTACAAGAGTCCACCGCCTTTGGCATGAGAACCCTTAGAGGTGAAGGGATGCCAACCCCCTGACCAGGGCCCATTTCACGCCAGGAGAGGCAGGAAAATTAGTAGTCAGAGAGGCATGTACATCCTCAGGCTACTTCCACCCCTAAGGTGGTCTCCCCGATGTGGATACGAAACTTAAAAATCTGCCATCTGATGGCAGAATTAGGAACTCTGGGACAGGGTTATGCCCACTTCCCGCAAGAAGTGGTCATATAGTGGGTGTACTGACTCAAGGGGTAAGTAGCCCTTTGGCTACTACCCTAGACTCCCCTAATTCTAGTATTTCATGGAACCCCTGGCACCAGGAAATCCGATATCTGTCGAACTAAGAATTACACCGAAGAGCTGCGAAAAGCAAGGACTGTGGAGAAGCAACTGACTTGGTGCCAACCCTGCCGGCCTGTCTGCTGTTCCCGCCAGATTGCACTCAAGTCATCTCGTCCTGCAGCTGCTGTGCCTCCAAAAGCCTGGGAGGACTGCCTGCTTTCAACAAAGACCCAGGAACTCCTGCAACCGAGACACCAGAAAGTACCACTGCACCCGTGGTCCCTAGCCCAAGTTGAAGTGAGCCAACGGTGCCAGCGTGGTTCCCCCAACCCTCCTGAGACAGAGCTCACCACCTTGTGTTTGCCCACAGTGGACTCACGGACGCCACCTGCAGTCTTTCTGTAGGCCCTCTCTACTGCGAGTGTCTCATGTTGCTGAAAACTCGATGCCTCAGAACAACTCTGCACCCGGCCACCCTGGCCCGAAGAGGACCAAAGGCATCCCTACATCCCCAAGCCCCCTTGATGGTTCATCCTGACTGGTCTCCCAGCCTCTTTGCAACCGGACTGTTACCCATTAAAGTGAATTGGACACCAGACACAGTAGCTCAAGGGCCTCCCAAGGTGACCTATTGGAGTGACCTTGGACCTTGCCCCATACTCACCTTAAGTACAGGAGATTGATCCTGTAAGTCGCAGTGAAGTGCTCGAATGCAGTACCTGTTTTTCCCCCATTGGATAACGTTGGGCACTCGACGCTGAAAGGCACCTCTGCACCTGGTCACCTCAGTGCCGCTCGAGGTGACCTATTGGTGCTGCCTTGGACCTTGCCCCATACTCACCTTAAGTCCAGAAGATTGGACCCGCAAGTCGTAAAGTGCCCGAAAGCAGTACATGTTTTTCCCCCATAGGATAACATTACTGCCCCCAAAAATGTCACTGTCAACTCTTGAAAACTATAAATATACAGAACTTAAAAAGTACTGACACGATTCCAATGATCTCGGTATCTAAATTCATATAAAAGAGTTATTTTTATAAATTGGTGTTGTATTTCTTTAGTGAGTGTGTCTCTCACTTAATGCCTTTGTGTGCGCAATAAATGCTTAGCACTACCCTCTGATATGCCTAACTGCTCGCCCACCCTGCCACAAAAGAGCATTTTTGGTGTCATGTGTGCCTCTGCAAATCCTTTGGGGCTTGCCTGGACTCTTTACACAGTAAACCTCTTTTTGGTCCACTATATAAAGAGCCAGCTTCCTACAAGGCACAGACTATCTACATTTATGCCCGTTTTGAATGCTTCGAGTCCAACATCGTGGGCTCGGCCACCAAATGTCTCTGTGGGGTTACCTTGTGCTTGGTGTGCCAGTCTTTGTGACTTCTCCCTCCTCTTTTCTGGTTGGACCTCATCTACCTCTTAGAGTTTCTGTTCTTCGCCTTGAACGATGTCAAGAGGTTCACAGTCGTCTGGAGTGCTCTGACTGACTTTCGCGAGCCCGCGTTCAAAAGCCAGTTGTCAAGATAGAAGAAAACGGATACCTCTGATCTCCGAAGGTGTGCTGCAACCACCACTATTACTTTTGTTAACACCCAAAAGTCAGTGGTGAGGCAAAGAGGACCACTGCAAACTGGAAATGTTCCTGTCTGACTTTAAACCCCAGATAATACCTGTGGGACAGTATAATGGGTTTATGAAAATATGCATCCTGCAGGTCCAAGAATACCGTTCAGCCTCTTAGGTCCACAGCGGCCAAGATCTGGGCCTACTTAATCATTCAGAATCTATCCTTCTGTAGGAAAGCATTTTGAGTTCATAGTTTCAATATAGCCTGGTGGGCTCCTTCCTTTTATCAGCACTAGGATACAGAGTGTGTAACAACCACTAATCTTTGCAAAGCCAGATCTTTCTCTACAGCACCTTTGGAGAACACTCAACTCATGCAGCAGAAAGGAGATGCTCCTCAAAGTAGTTTGGATGTTGGAAGGGTACAAGATGTGGCGAGCAAACAGAAAAGGTAGGGCATTACCATGCTGAATGATCTGTGACACCTGTCAACCGTGATTGATCATCCTGGGAGGAAATTTTAGATCCTTCTCCCCACAGGATTGGTGTGTGCAGTTAAGGGCAAACTAAAGTGGCTTGGAGGGTGCTGCAGAGAAGGGGCAGAAAACTGGTGCTCCTGCTGGTCTGCATGATACCTGCCAGAACACCCCCCACCCTTCCCAAAGGAAATAAATGCGTGCCGATGTGGTGCTTATATGCGGCTCCACTCCGTCACTTCTGGGCCATTACGGAGCCAGCGGTGCAGGAGCATTTGAGTTTCTGGATCTCATCTGGTGTCTGGGTAGTGTTTTAAGTTCAGGAACTTGCAGTCACAAGTATTCATCACAAAAGTTCAGAAATGTTCGATAATGTGAATGTAGGAAGCTGGCTTTTTATGTAGTGCACCAAAATGAGGTACACTATATAGAAAGGCCAGTCGACCCATATTGGCTTACAGGGCTTAAATTAATAATCCCAAATGCTCTTTGTGGCAGTGTGGGCGAGCAGTTAAAGCTTATCAAAGGGTAGTGTTAAGCATTTGTTGTACACACAGAGTCAATAAATGACACACTCGAGAAGAAACTAGAGACCAATTTAGAAAAATGTTTTGTTTCACAATTTCAGACGCCAAGATAATCTGAATCCGGTAAGTACTTTAAACGTTTTGGATTTTTACAGGAAAAACAGTAGAAAATCACAACTCATATTTGAGGCTCAAGTCTCGAACGCGGTAATGTTATTCTATGGGAGAAACATTCTCTGAATAGTTACACTTGTAGATGACTTGCAGAACTGTTCTTCTGGACTTAAGGTAAGTAGGGCCAAGGTCTAAGAAAGCACCAGCAGTTAAAGTTTACCTGCCCTGGTTTGCCCGGGTGCAGAACGCGGTGGTAGGCTTGAACCCTACACACTAAAGTCAATGGAAAGAGTACCTGTAAGAAAAAGGCTGCAAGTGGGGACCAGTTTAGCAGAAATGGAGGGGAGGCAAAGGGGGCTCGCCTAGGTTCGAGGGTGTCAGGACCACAGAAACACTGTCTGTTTACTTGAGTCTGGGATGGGGAGCTCGGGTGCAGAAGTGTTTTGTCCGGCGAGTCTATAAGTTAGAAGCTCTCACGATTCTTGATGTACCTGCAGAAGAGGGAAAAGAAACACAGCAGGTCCACTCTCAGTGTGGAGCTGGTCTCTCTCGAAGTCCCTCGACACGCAGGCAAGTTTTGGCAGCGGTGGTGTTCCGACTGAATAAAAACAAGCCTTGGTGCTTGCAACTGGCTCCGGTACCACGGGTATTGGTGCACGGTGGCTCCTGAAAGGTCTAGTGGTTCAGTACTCGCTGGGCAGGACCTCTGGAAGCCACAAAGTCCTTCTTCTGAGGCACTGCTCCCTGAATGGGACTGGCAGAGGGGTGGGGTGGGGGGAGACAGAACGCTGTCCCGGGCAGATGCAGTCAGTGCCTGCTGGTGCAGGGAAGTGGCTCCTCCACTCCAAGGGAGATGTTGCTGGGTCGATGAAGTGCTGTGCAGACCTCCAAGGGTTGGGGGAGATTGTTCCGCTTCTGGGTGAGTCGGTTTTTGCGATTGTCGGGATAGCAGCAGGCAGGGTTTTGCGCAAACGTGCTGGGCCACAGTTCTCACGTCTTCAGCTCTTTGTCCTCCTTTCCTGCCAGACAAATCTGAGTTCCTAAGGTCAGGGGGCCACCTAAATACAAAATTTAAGGGCATTAAGGGGAGTGAATAGTAGTAGCCAATCAGCTACATGCCTCTGGGGTCACTACATCCTCTATATGTCTACTTTCTGTTGGGAGTGGACATAAACCTGTCCCAGAGTTCCTAATTCCACCAAAAGAACAAGTTACTTACCTTCGGTAACAATAGATCTGTAAGAAACATTAGTTAGTGATAGATTCCTTACCTTAGAATACCCCCAGGCGTCAGACTGGATCCGGAAAGTTTGTCAGCAGTACCCCTGCGCGTCGGAAGGTGGCGTCGTGCGGCTCCGCGTCCGTCGTTGGCGTCGTGGTCGCCGAGATGACGTAGCGGCAGCCACTTAGACGCCGCCCTCGCGCGCTGACGTCAGTTCTGTACACGACTTTCCGCGCCAGGAACGCAGAGCCATGCAAGATACTGACCACTGGTGCATTGAAACTAGGGCCCTGAAAGGGATGACCTTAACCCTAGAAATCAGTTCGCAGAACGGGGAGGATGGGTGGGGCGGTAAGGAATCTATCACTAACTAATGTTTCTTACAGACATAACGTTACCGAAGGCAAGTAACTTGTGCATCTGAAAGAAACAATTTAGTGATAGATTCCTTACCTTAGAATAGATACCCCAGCAATACCAACCCCGGTGGGGGGTCTGCGAACCAAGATCACACCAGGAAGTCCCGGAGAACAGAACGGCCAAAGAAGCCATCTCTCCGGACTTGGCTGTCCAGGCAATAGTGCTTAGTAAAAGTGTGCAGCGAGGCCCACGTAGCTGCCTGACAGATGTCTTGTAAGGGGACACCACGTCCCAACGCCGTAGTGGCAGCCGTCACCCTGGTAGAATGGGCGCGCAGCCCCAACGGAGGCTCCTTCTTTGCCAGAGAATAACAGGCTTTAATACACAAGACGACCCATCTGGAGATAGTCCGCTTGTGTATGGCCCGACCTTTCTTGGCGCCAACGTAGCCAACAAAGAGCTGGTCATCCACCCGGAACTGTTGTGTGCGACTCAGGTAAAATGAGAGTGCACTTTTTGGGTCCAGACGGTGGAGCCGCTCTTCCTCTCTGGAAGCATGCGGAGGCGGAAAGAAGGTGGGCAAAGTGATGGTCTGCCCGATGTGAAAGGCAGTAACAATCTTTGGCAGAAAGGATGGACGCGTCCTGAGGACAACCTTGTCCGGATGTACAGACAGAAAAGGAGGTTTACAAGAAAGAGCCTGGAGCTCACTCACTCTCCTAGCAGAGGTGATGGCAACCAGGAAAGCAGTCTTCAGAGTTAACAAACGAAGAGGACAGTTGTGAAGAGGCTCAAAGGGAGCGCACATTAAGTATGTGAGAACCAGGTTCAAGTCCCACTGTGGCATTACAAAGGGAACATGAGGAAAAAGGTGAGTAATGCCTTTGAGGAATTTGTTAACAGGGGACTTGAAAAGAGAGGGCTGATCAGGGAGCCTGAGAAAGGCCGAAATAGCAGAAAGGTAGCCCTTGATAGTGCCCAGAGCAGAGCGCTGCTGGGCCAAAGAAAGAAGGAACAGTAGGACCTCAGAAAGAGGGGCAGAAAGGGGATCCACAGCCTTTGCTGTGCACCATGCCACAAACTTGTTCCACCTGCAGCCGTATACCAACTTAGTGGAAGGACGCCTGGCTGCCAGAATGACATCACAGACTTCAGGAGGCAAGTCGAAAGGAATCAACTGCCGCCGCTCAATCTCCACGCAAAGAGGTGGAGACTGGACAGGTTCGGGTGGAGGATCGTCCCCTGCTGCTGCGACAGAAGATCCTCCCAAAGAGGCAGTCGGATCTGGGGATCGATGGTCATACTGAGTAGCGTATAGTTTACCTGTCGGTGTAGTTTTGCAGCTTGAAGACTTTCTGGATTCACTATGCTGTGCATTATTCCGCCATCTAGTGGTTGGGTCCGGAACTGTAGTCTTTTTTCTCTTTTTTTTGGTGTCCTTCGTGACGTTGACGTGCTTCCTCCGGAAGCTCCCACCTTTGGCCGCCATCTTCGGATTCTTTTTTTCTTGTCTTGTGTTATTCCTCTTATTTTCTAAAGTCTTGTTCGTGTTTAATCCCTTTCCTCCGGTCTCATCTTTTGGCGGAGGAGGGTGGGTTCGCTAGTGAATCCAGAAAGTCTTCAAGCTGCAAAACTACACCGACGGGTAAGAAACTATACATTTTGCAGCGTGAATCTTTCTGGATTCACTATGCTGTGCATAGACTTTGTAGCGGTTTGTCCTCATTGTGGTGGCTGGGTGGAAGATGAGCACTGGTTACTGAATATGTGTTGCAAGACCTTCTGTCCTACTTGCGCTTCTTTGTTCATTTGGATATCCACATAGTAGTGTTTAGTGAACGTGTGCACTGAAGACCATGTTGCAGCTTGGCAAATGTCTTGAATCGGTGTGTTGGCCAGAAACGCAATCGTTGCTCCTTTCTTCCTTGTTGAGTGAGCATGAGCTGCTCCTTGTAACAGTTGCCCAGCTTGTTTGTGGCATAGTTGTATGGTTTGTGCAATCCATCGTGCAATGGTATTTTAGGTAACCGGCCGTCCCAAAAAACTGCTTGCAAAGGAAACAGTTTTGTCTTTCTGCACTCTTTTGTCCTTTCTATATAGTGCATCACCGCCTTCCTGGCGTCCAGTGTGTGCAGCGCTCTCTGGGCTTGTGGTCAGTTTTTGGAAAAAACTAATATTTGGATTGTTTGGTTGATGTGGAACCGGGACACCACCTTTGGCATGAAGTGTGGGTCTGTTCTCATTACAATCCTATCACTGTGTATCTGCAGGTAGGGCTCTTGAAGTGTTAGCGCCTGCAACTCACTTACTCTTCGTAGTGATGTGATCGCCACTAAGAAGGCCGTCTTTAGTGTGAGCATGTGCAGTGTAGCCTTGTGCATCGGCTCGAATGGTGCCTTCATCAATTGGGTCAGCACTACGTTGAGGTTCCAAGCTGGTGCTGGCATTCTGTTTGGAGGTGCGATTCTCTTTGCCCCTTCTAGGAATCTTTTTACTACTTGTGAGGTGAAGAAGCTCTTCCCGGTTTCTCCTCTTGTGTAAGCCACAATCGCAGCTAAGTGTACCCTTAGGGATGTGAAGCTTAGTTTACTTTGCAGTAGATGTGTTAAATATTTCAGTACTGTTGACTCACTTGCGATCTTTCTTTGCAACTTTTCTCTAATGCACCATTCTGAGAACCTTTTCCACTTTGCTACGTAGCATTTCCTTGTGGTAGGCCTTCTTGCCTCCCTGAGCACTGCCATTGTGCTCGCCGGTAGCTTGAGGTGTGCGAACTCTAGGTCTTCAGGAGCCATGCCGGTAGACTGAGGCTCTCTGGCTCTGGGTGTAGCACCCTCCCGTTCTGCATTGTTAACAGGTCCCTTCATCTTGGGAATCTGTGTGCTGGTGCTTGCGCCATCTCCAATATTTGTGAGAACCATGACTGTCTGGCCCACTGAGGTGCTATTAGTATCAGTAACATGTTGCTGATCCTGCATTTGTTGAGTACCCTGTGCATCAGTGGTATCGGGGAGAAAAGAGTATGCAAATGTCTTTGACCAACTTATCCATAGCGCATTCCCTTGTGACCGATGGTCTGGTTGTCTGGATGCGAAGTGTTGGCATTTTGGTGTGTTGCAAATAAGTCTACTTTGGGTGTACCCCACTTCTGGAATACTTTCTGTAATTCCGGTTGGTTGATCTCCCATTCGTGGGATGCGGACGTCTGCCTCCTGAGTCGGTCTGCTTCCACATTGTCCTTCCCTGGGAGATTTATTGCTAGTAGGTCTATCCTCAGTGGAATAGCCCATGTCCATATCTCCTGTGCTGGCCCTGATAGCGCTACTGACTGTGTTCCTCCTTGTTTGTTGATGTAGAACATGGTCGTGGTGTTGTCTGTTTGGATCAACACCCTGTTTCCGTACAGCTCCTTCTGAAAGGCTTTTAAGGCCAGGAACACTGTTTTTAGTTCCAGGTAATTGATGTGCTTGACCGCATCCTGTTACGACCATAGCCCCCTCACCTTGAGCTTGTTCATGTGTGCGCCCCATCCCAGCTGGGAGGCGTCCGTTGTGATGGTCACTGTTGGAGTTGGTTGTGTGAATGGTTTCCCCTGTGATATGTTTTGTTCGTTCCACCACGCTATTTCCTGATGCACTGCGTGTGTGACAGCCACTAGATCTTCCCAACTCCCAGTTGCCTGTGACCATTGCTGCTGTATCCATTCCTGGAATGGCCTCATGTGCAGTCGAATATTTTGGACTAGGTGAATGCAGGATGCCATCATTCCCATCAGCTTGCTCACCGTCCTCACTGTCAGAACTTGCCCCTTGCGGTAATGACGTGTTTCCTTCAGTATCGCCAATGTTCTCTTCCTGCTGGGGAACACTTTGGCCTGTATGGTGTCGATCTCTGCCCCGAAGAATATTTTTATTTGCTCTGGTTCTGTTGACGATTTCTCCCAATGGATCGAGAAACTCAGTCGTGTCAGCGTTAATATGACCTGCTGGATGTGTAGTTTGCATTGGCTGTACGAACTTGCCTTTACGAGCCAGTCGTCGAGATAGGGGTATACGTGTATTCCTTGCCTTCGTAGGTGTGCTGCGACAGCTGCTAGGCATTTTGTAAACACCCTTGGTGTGGATTTTAGGCCGAATGCCAGTACTGTGGACTGGTAGTGGCTTTGGTTGATCACAAACCTTAGCAGGCGCTTGTGTTTGATGGGGATGTGTAAGTACGCGTCTTAAATCTATAGTAGCCATGAAGTCCCCTTGTTGGATTTGTGGTATTACCTCTTGTAGGGAAGTCATCTTGAATCTGAGTTTTTATGAATTTGTTTAGGAACCTTATGTCCAGGATGGGTCTTAGTGTTTCGCCCACCTTTGGCACCAGGAAGTAAGTTGAGTAAGCCCCCTTGTTCCTTTGGTTTTTGGGCACCACCTCTATTGCTTCCTTGCTGAGCAGTTCTTGTGCCTCTAGTTGCGAGAGCTCCTTCGCCGAGTGTGCCTTGCTTCTTGGTTGTCTGTTCGGAGGTTGTTTATCTAACTCTATACAGTATCCGTATTGTATGATGTTTAGTATCCATTTGTCCGATGGGACCTTCCTCCATTCCTGGATGAAGTTTTTTATTCTTCCCCCTACCGGTCTTGAGTGTTTGAGGTACTGTTTGTTGTTGAACGCTCGGCTGCAGTTTTCTTTTATGTCTCTCCGCCCACCCAGAGGTGTTGCTAGGGTGGGGGTCTGTTTCTTGGTGAAGTCACTTGGATGAGGGCTGTTGGCCTCCCCTTCGTGTTTGTCCTCGTATGTTTCCGCACCCTCGAAAGGACTGTCCCCGGGGCTGGTACTGCCAGTTCTGCTGCTGCTGTCCCTGCTGCTGCTGGCCTTGGTTGTTCCCTTGGTAGCCTTGCTGGAATGTCTGGTGCGATGTGGTAGGGACGTTGCCTCCTCTCCCACCTGGCCTTCTCGTGGGTGTGCCCCTTCTCATCCCTCTGAACTGCAACGCTCCCATGTATCTTGCGGTCTCGTTGTCCTTCTTGAGCTGTGTCAACTTGTCGTCCACTGGTGTGCCGAACAGTTGCTCTCCGTTAAAAGGTGTATTCAGGATGTTGCTTTGCACCTCTGGCTTGAATCCCGAAATTCTGAGCCATGCGTGTCTCCTCTCGGTCACCCCTATCATCATTAGTCTGCTCGATGTTTCAGCAGCATCCAATGCTGATTTTAGGCATGTGTTCACTATGCTTTTGCCTTCTTCTACCAGGTGAGCTGCTCTTTGTTGGTACTGTTCTGGTAGATGCTTTAGGAGCTGCCCCACTTCATCCCAGTGTTGGTATGCGTGTCTGTTGAACAGGGCGTTTGAGTTTGCGATGCGCCAATGGATTGCTGCATCTCTCTCCACCTTTCTCCCTGTGAGATCCATCCTCCTACTCTCCTTGTCTGGAGGTGGTCCTGCATTAGTGGGCACATTGGCCCTCTTCCTAGCCGTTGCTGCAATTATGGAGTTGGCTGGTACTGACCCTTGGATGTATGCAGGGTCCTGTGAAGAATGTTTATATTTCTTCTCTGTTCTTGGCGCCACAGCCTTGCATACCGCTGGTTCCTTAAAGGCCTCTCTTCCTTGATCGAGCACACTAGGGAGCATGGGCAGGAATTGGCTCCTAGTTTGTTGAGGCAGTAGAGTCTCCAGGAGAAAACATGCCTTGGGCTTCTCCTCTTCCATTTGCACTCCATAAGTTTGTGCAGCCTTTTGGACGACCATGTTGTAGATCCCTATGTCGTCTGGTGGCGATGGCCTCAAAGGGCAAGTATCTACCCCTTCTTCCGGCGATTCTGCGTCGAGATCTTGCCATTCTAGGTCTTGTGCCTCCGAGGACGTCGGTCCCGGTAGGATTGCAGATCTTCGTAGCCTTCTCCCTCGAAAGAATAGTCTTCTTCCCCCTGTTCCTCGACTGGTTCGGGCGTTTTCGGCGTCCTTGTCGTCTCTTTCGATCCGAGCGCGGGTTTCGGCAGGATGGTGTATTGGCTCATCGTCTCGTCGAAGTCCCTTTTCCGCTGCAGGATGCTCGCCATTTCGGCCTCTAGCCTCCTCTTCCTCTCCATCTTGGCGGCGTTGAGGGTTGGAGCGCCTCTCTTCGGGGCCATCGACGTCTACGACTATGTCGGCCCTACCTTTCTCGGCGCCGAGGTGTCCTTTTCGAGGGCAACCTTCGACGACCTTGGTTTTTTGAGGGCTTTCGCCGATTGGGAGTCCTTTTTGAAGGATTCGCTCGGCTGGCTGTCCTTGGTTGCTGTTGCCTTAGTCGAGTGTTCCGGCGGCAGTGCTCCCTTCGAGGACTTAGCTTCACTTCTACGAGTGTTGCTCGGGGCTTTAGCTTCACCCTTTCGAGTGTCGCTCGAATGTTTAGGGGTCGACGACTCCCTTACCTCCTTCGACGTCTTCTTATGGACCTCGACGACCGTGCAGTCCTCCGGCGATGTGGTCCTCTTCTCCACTGGAGAGGTCCAGGTCCCGGAGCGATGGAGGTGGTCCTTGCCCCTGCATGTTGTGGTTCGCCCTTCTCTGCCTCTCCCTTACTCAGAGGGTCTTCGGTGTAAACGCTGAGCACGCGTTGCAGTCTTCGCTGCTGTGGTCGAGCGGCAGGCAGAGGTTGCAGGCTGGATGCTGGTCCTTCTGGGCGTATTTGTGGTGGCAATTGGTGCAAAACTTGAACGGTGTTTTGTCCATCCCCCGCGCTCAGGGAGCCCCCTGCGAGCGCATTCTCCATCGAACGTCGAGGTCTTGGTCGTAAACGGTCTCCCTCGTCGTCCCGGTTACCTGACCTGTAGTCCGGTGTAGCTGAAAACTTGATTTTTGTCGCTTACTTAGATTTTCCTCGATTCTTCTTCCAAAAAATTCTGGAATTCTTCGGCAACGATCCAGACCCAACGGCGGAAAAAATAATCTGAAGATGGCGGCCAAAGGTGGGAGCTTCTGGAGGAAGCACGTCGACGTCACGAAGGACACCAAATGGTGGTATGTCGACGCCCACCTGGGCCAGAAAAGGACTACAATTCCGGACCCAACCACTAGATGGCGGAATAATGCACAGCATAGTGAATCCAGAAAGAATCACACTGCAAAACTCGGGATACAAAACTCTTCGAGCCCAGTCCGGAGCCACAAGAATGACTTGGGCCCGGTCGCGCCTGATCTTCAGCACTCTGGGCAGAAGTGGTATAGGTACAGACCGCAACTCCACTCGCGACGAAAAGCGTCGCCGAGCGAGTGCCGCCTTGGAAATCCCATCGCGCAGAATTGCTGACATTGCGCGTTCTCTTCGGTGGCGAATAGATCCAACCAAGGCTCTCCCCACTGTTGAAAGAGACTTTGCGCCACGTCCTAGTGAAGACGCCATTCGTGATCCATCATGCACCTGCGGCTGAGTTCGTCCGCCCTGGCGTTCAGTGAACCTGCCAGGTGTTGAACCCCCAGGGAAATGCCCTGATGTTCCAGCCATGTCCAGAGGCGCATAGCCTCCTGACATAGGGTCCACGACCCAACCCTGCCCTGTTTGTTGCAGTACCACATGGTGGTGGTGTTGTCTGAACACCTGCACTACTCTCCCCTTGACAGAGGGAAGGAATGCCTTCAGTGCAAGTCGGATCGCCCGAAGCTCCAGAAGGTTGATATGGAGCCTGGACTCCGCCAGAGGCCTCTCATCTCCGCCTCTACCATGTGGCCGCCCCATCCCAGGAGGGACGCATCAGTCACCACTGTGTGCTCCGGTTGGGGAAGGGAGAGGGATCTGCCATTGACCCATTGCCGGTTTGTGAGCCACCACTGCAGCTGGTGTGCACTGCCCTCTGAGATCTGGACGTAAATCGGACAGGTTCCCCTGATGCTGCGCCCACTGGAACTTCAGGTCCCACTGCAGAGCCCGCATATGCCATCTGGCATGAGTGACCAGCAGGATGCAGGATGCCATGAGGCCCAGCAGCCTCAGGGTCATCCTGACCGAAACCCAGGATAGAGGCTGAAAGATCGGAATCAGAGCCTGAATATCCTGTATTCGCCGGTCGGGAGGATAGACCCGAAAGTGCGTCGTATCCAGAACCGCTCCGATGAAGAGGAGCTTCTGAGAGGGAATCAGGTGCGACTTCGGCACATTGATGGAGAACCCCAGCAAATGCAGGAGGTCGGCCGTAGTCTGGAGGTGGGAGACTACTGTTCGGGGCGAGACCGCCTTCAACAGCCAGTCGTCGAGATAGGGGAAGACTGCAACCCCTGATCTGCGCAGATGAGCTGCGACCACCGCCATCACTTTCGTGAACACCCGAGGGGCGCTGGTAAGGCCAAAGGGGAGCACGGTAAACTGAAAGTGCTCGTGGCCGACCGTAAACCGCATGTAACAACGGTGGGCCGGCAGGACGGGAATGTGGAAATATGAGTCCTGCAGATCCAACGCTACCATCCAGTCTCCAGGGTCGAGGGCAGACAAGACCTGAGCCAGAGTTAACATCTTGAACTTCTCCTTCCGGAGGAAGCGATTGACGTCCCTGAGGTCCAAGATAGGACGCAGGCCCTTGTCCTTCTTGGGCACCAGAAAGTAGTGGTAATAACAACCATGTCCTACTTCTGGCGCAGGAACGCGCTCGATGGCCCCCTTGGTCAAGAGGGCCGCGACTTCCTGTTGAAGAAGTGCCAAGTGATCCCCCGACATGCGGTGGTACTGGGGTGGCATGGCTGGAGGGGTAGTCTCGAAGGAGAGGGAGAAGCCCCTTCGGACTATTTGTAAAACCCACCTGTCCGAAGTGATGGTGCGCCAGTGGGGGAGGTGATGGTGAATCCTGCCGCCCACTGGCATTGGATGGGCCTGAAAAACTGGACTAGGAAGGTTTTGAGGCAGTGGTGGCCGGGGTGGAGGTGGACTGACCTGCCCCCGCTGGCCCCCTGACCCGCCTCGGCGAGTCCCACGTCCGCGCTGAGACTGTTGCTGCGCAGGCCTGTGGCTCTGAAGCTAACGTGTCGGGGCGCCCCTTCCGTGGCCACGAAAGGAGCGAAAAGCAGAAGGCGGAGGAGGGTGCGTGGCGGAAAGGCCCAGGGACTTGGCCATAGCCCGCGAGTTCTTAAAGCGCTCCAACGCACTATCTGCCTTGTTGCCAAAAAGGCGAATGCCAAAGGGCATGTCCATCAGGGTGTTCTGGACATCCCCAGAGAAACCAGTAGTCCTCAGCCAGGCGTGGCGATTGAGCACCACGGTCGTGGAAATCACCCTGCCCAGCGAGTCGGCGGTTTCAATGCCACATCAAAATCGTGAACTTTGCTGCATCTCTCCCTTCAGCAATAGCCTGAGAGAGCACTGTCCGGGCCTCCTCCGGACACTGAGGCAGCACTTGCGCCACAGTATCCCACAGAGAGTGGGAATAACGGCCCAAGAGGCATGCGGTGTTCACAGACCGCAGCCCTGAACTGGCGGAAGAAAAAATCTTCTTCCCAAATTGTTCCAGTTTCTTGGATTCCCTATCCGGAGGCGCGGTAGTGAATGCGCTCGGGGACGCAGAGGTTTGGACAACCAAGCTCTCAGGGGTGGGGTGTTGGGAGAGGAAAAGGGGGTCGCCCGGGGCCGGGCGATGGCGTCGGGCCACGTTGCTATCCACAGGAGCCCCTGTGGTGGGCCTGGACCAGGTGTCCAAAAGAACGTCTGAAAGTGCATCATTAAAAGGCAGCAGTGGCTCCGCAGAGGTAGCCGCCGGCTGAAGCACTTCTGTCAGGAGGTTAGTCCTGACGGCCACTGTAGGGAGCTCGAGGTGGAGGGCCTCGGCCGCCCTACGCAACACCACGGCATAACTTGCACCCTCCTCCGTCGCCACGGTAGGAGGAGTGAGCATGCCATGGTCAGGAGAGGTATCAAGACCACTGGCATCCCCCAGTTCCTCTGTCCAGTCCAGGTCTAACTCAAACTGTGCTGCGAGAGGGTCCTCAGACCCCTCCCAGTCCTCCCCTTCCTCCGAAGACTGATGAACAGGCCGAAAATAAGGAGGATGGACATAGGGATAGAAAGGTCCCATCGGCGTCAGAATCTGCGTCGAGTGACGCCGTTCCGGCGCCGTGAACACTTCGGGGCTGAAACCGGGGACGACATCGTCCGGTGGGACGGGCAACGTCGGAAGTGGTGCCGGAGGGGTCGAAGTTGGTGGAGGTGTTACAAGGTCAACCGGCGTCGACCGGGATCCAGGCCTGGATCCATGGGGGCCCTGCGGTGCCAGGGCAGGGGCCGACAGCGATGCCGGAGCCGTCGGCAGTAAAGGGCAAGGACCCCCAGTCGGACCCGCGGGGCCCGAAGGCGCACCAGCGGGTCCAGACAGCCCAAAGAGGCGAGCCATGGCTGACAAATTCCTGCAGATGGGCCGGAGTCGCCGATGGACCCGGGAAGGGGAGGTAGGCCGGCGGCAACTGCATAGGCTCCGCCGGAGCCGCGGGGGTGGCACCACCCGCACACTCAGCCGCGACGGGCGCAGGGAAGTCAGAGAGCGACGGCGCTTCTTCGACTTCTTAGAGTGCTTCGTCTTACCTGACCCCGAGTGCGAAGACTTCGATCCCGATGAACGATGGTGGTGGCTCCGCGACCGGTCCCTCAACCTCCCACGGGACCGGGACCTTGAGCGGCGCGGAGCCGACTGCCGAACTTCAAGCAACTTTCGGGACCGCTCCCGCAAAGTCTTCGGCGCCATGGCCCGGCAGTCGGGGCACGACTTGGGGTCGTGGTCGCGCCCCAGGCAGTAGAGACACACGGTGCGGGTCCGTCACAGACATCATGCGATGACATTCCTCGCAGGACTTTAAGCCAGGCATCCCTACGGCACCAGGAGTCGATCGACTCGAAAAATAGAGACAAAAAGGCCTTGAAAAACTCAGTCAAAAAATGACTGGGGGTACCACACTCTCTGGATCTGCGCTTGCTGGCGCGGAAAAAGAAAGAACTGACTTCAGCGCGCGAGGGCGGCGTCTAAGTAGCTGCCGCGACGTCATCTCGGCGACCACGATTCCAACGACGGACGCGGAGCCGCACGACGCCACCTTCCGACGCGCAGGGGTACTGCTGACGAAAACTTTCCGGATCCAGTCTGAAGCCTGGGAGTATTCTAAGGTAAGGAATCTATCACTAACGTGTTTCTTTCAGATATAAGATGATGGAACTCTTCTTTAATGTATAACATCAGGTAGCCCACCTTAGGGGTGTGACTAGCCTGGAGGTGCAGCACAACTACTGCATAGCTAATTTCCCGCCTGCCCAGTTACCAAATGGCCATCAGGCAAGGGATGGTATTCTCCAGGTCTGGATGAAGCCGGAGTTGCACATCAAAGGCGGCAAAGGCTTTGAAGCCTCTGACCTTTGTATGCAGATTCACTAGCCATCCTGCTGGAGGAGGTGATAGCACCTTCTCCTGAGCAAGTATGGTTTCCTGACCCCAGAGAGCACTGGCTCGAACCTACAGGGGTTCAGAAACTAGTCTGTGGTGGCAAGCTGGACAATACTAGTCAGCCAGCACACTAGAAGACTAGTAGGGTTCGGGGGGCACCTCTAAGGGGCCCTCTGGGTGCCTGTCATAATAAATCTAATACTGGGATAAGTTTGGATTTATTAAGACATGGTGTTTGATACCAAACACAATAGATCTCAGTGAAGCCATGATGTAGCTGGGTAACTCGTAATGACCAGTGCCCAGTACATACTTTAGGATGGCTACCCTGGTCACTTACAATATCTAGTAATTGAACTAGACATCACAGTGACATCTGTTCATGCAGATATGTCCTCGCATAAAATATGATGCACCCTGCATTATGGCTCCAAAGCCTGCTGTAGGGATGATTTGCATATATTATATATAGTGACTTTGGCATGGCATACAGTGAGTGTGCCATGTCATGTTTTCACACATGGTTTGTACCATGTCACGTAATCTGCAATTGCAGTGTGCATGCAATATGTTTGGGGGTCCCTTAGAGTGGCATAATACATGCTGCAGCCCTTAGGACCCTCTTTAGTACCCATGCTCTAGGTACCAGGGGTACCATTTAGTAGGGACTTACAGGAGGGGGAGGATAAAGTGTGTGCCAATTGTAACACAATTACACCATTTTACCTTGTTTTTATGGAAACAGCACTGGCACCGAGGTCTGGTTAGCAGGGACCCAGTGCACATCAGTTGAAACCATCAGTACCAGTGGCAAAAGGGGGCACTTTCCTACAGTGACCAAAAGGCAAAAAATGTTTCATCATTTGTGTGTGCGTGTTTTTTATTGTTTTTAAAGACCAATGTCCTCTGCATGACTTTCTAAAGTTGTGTTGCCAAATGTGTTTGATTGACCATGCATGTTCCCCCCCCCCAGTGACCTTTAAAATCACACGAGCTTTGTGGATTCCAATTATCAACAGAGCTGTGCTCTGTCAGGTGGCACCCCCTCAAATTCATCTGTTCCCTTTACCCACGATAGGAGACTGTGGTGGCAACACAATTCTAGCCAAAGCCACAAGCCCCTGTGAGGGTTTTGGGGGTACCTACCACCACCCCATATAAAGTTATTTTCAGTTCCTATAAAGGGCATCTTTTGCTTTCATGTCTTTGACAGAGGGCAACTGCAGGTATAAGTGTATTAATGAATTCATGTGTCCTGGGATGGGCGAGTGGTGGAGTTACTTAAGACTCCATAGGAGTGCTGTTTCATTTTTAGTTTTATCATGTCAAGTCTGTTGACTTCTGATATTTCAATAGCCATCAATCTTCACTTAAAGGAGTAGTCACAGACTAGTAAGTATGACATGGAATCTCAGCAGCATCATTTGCAAATGAAAGACCGAAAGGAGCAAAACCTTATTAATACACAGCCAACTCTCTACATCACTATCAATCACACATTGACCTTTATTCACTGGGTGTCAGATAACAATAAATGACATTTCTGGGGCCCTGGAGGACGATAACTTTCAGATTTTAGGACTTTCCCACTACCCTGTCCTCCAAGGAAAAGGTTCTTCACAGATAAAGGACCACAAAATAATCCCCACGATTGGGCGATGCAAACAAAGTCTGAGTTCAAATGCAGTTTTCAAAAATTTCGTAAATAAGGGATACAAAAGACAGAATTGAGGGTTAAAAAAAAAAAAGGAGAAAATCATACTTTGGACCCTCCCAGATCAGAAAGGATTTGGATATGGATGAACTTTTATTCACAAGACTGGAGTGAAGCAGTACAAACTCAGATCACCACCATGGGACCAATTTCAGTTCACCTATATAATTTTCCATGCTTTTAGATGCTCGCAGACCTGAAATAGTCTTAAAATCCTCTAAGCCAGGCATTGAGACAAGATGGAAACAAGATCTTTGACTTCATAAAGCTTTAACAAAAACCATGAATTTACCTGTTGGGATGTCATTTTTAAGCTCCTCTTGCAAAAAGGTAAACACTTTGCTGATGCCTATCTGAGCCTGCTCGCTGAGTTCCAATTTCTGATCCAGAAGCATCTCTTTGTCATCCTTGACCTGGTCGACTAGTGTGGTCAACGCAGTCTCCTCAGCGAATCTCTGCTGGTTTACTTTGGCTGTAGTATTTGCCACAGACGAAGTGCAGCTTTCACTTACATTCTGAAAGGAAAAAAGTAAACGAGATTCCATATCACTTTTCAGCTAGTACAAAACTAGTTTGGATTCAGTATACAAAGGTAACTCATGCATCTAAATGAAATAATCTGTCAACTAGTCCCTGTTGTACTGAGATAAGCCAAGTCTGAAACCTGTCAATCACCTAAAACAAGTACAAGTTGAGGGTCGTCACAGACAAGCAACCTCATCTGAAGCACTGCTCTCATCCACCAAATTGCCCTGACCCAGAATGCCTGTATCGGAGTGTAAGGAAATAACTTTTTCTGTATAGTCACCCCCAAACGTTTTGGACTGACGCTGCTGGTTTTACAGCTCGGAGTGCACCGAGGCCTGCTAACCAGACCTTGTCCTGACCTTAAAGTATGTGTATTTATTTGATTGGCTTCTACCCAATTGGCATAAGCTAACTTTCTGGTAAGTCTCGACTATATGGTATAGGAAGCTGGCTCTTTATAGAGTAGACAAAAAAGAGGTACACTGTGTAAAGAGTCCAGGCAAATCCCAAAGAATTAGAGGCACAAATCACATAACAAATGCTCTTTTGTGGTAGTGTAGGTGAGCACTTAGGCATCTCAGAGGGTAGTGCTAAGCATTTATTGCACACACAAAGGCAGTAAGTGAGACTCGCACTCAAAGAAATCCGACACCAAGTTATAAAAATAACACATACTTTTATATGAATTTAGATACCAAAATCGGATTCAGCAAGTTATGAATTTTTACAGTTTTTAAAAGTTGACCATGCAATTTTTGGGAGCAGTAATGTTATCTTATGGGGGGAAAAAACGTACTGCATTCAGGCGCTTAACAGCAACTTACAGGACTGTTCTCCAAGACTTAAGGTGAGTATGGGGCAAGGTCAAGGGCCACACCAACAGGTCACCTTGGGAGACTCTAGGGCATCTGGGCGCAGATGTGTGTTACGGTGTCGGGTGTCCCATTCACTTCAATCGGGAACAGTCCAGTCAGAAAGCGGCTGCAAGCTGGGACTGGGGGACAGTTCAGGGGAACCCACAGGGGGGCTCGACCCTGGAGATGCTCGGGAACATGGGGACACATTTGATCAACTTTTCCTCAGACTGTAGGCTCCGTGCAGTGGTGTCTTTTGGCGTTTGGTCCAGTGCTGGAGTCTCTCACGGTTGGAGGGGGCCTGCAATAAGAGGCTGCAGGCAGCGACTGGAAGTCCAGCCTTGACAAACCCAAGGGTGGGCTTAGTTTTTGTGGGTCTGGGGACCCCGTTGGCACCGTCACCTCCCTTGGACTCTGGCGTGCAGGTGCAGAAGTGCTTTAAGACATCAGTCACAGACTCATGCTGTCTATTTCTGCTGCAGAGGGGCAAAAAGGACAGCCTGACCACTCTCAATGGGAGTCTCACTGTCCCTGAAATCGCTCGACGTGCAGGTCGTTCTTCCTCAGCTTTGGTGTCCGGCTGGACACAACAAGCCTTGGTTACTGCAAGGGGACCAGTACCCTAGGTATTGGTACTGCGGCTCCGGTCGGTCCTGGCGTCCCAACACTTGGAGGGAAGACGGATATGACCTGAAGGAGCACTGCTCTCTCTTCCTGGGCAGCTGCTGTGTTGGTAGTCCCCTAAGGCGGCAGGTCAGTGTACCGGGCTTTGCTTCTTTGGTGCCTGCGGCTACAGGGGAGTAGCTACTCTACTCCAAGGGAGTTCCTTTGGCAATTGAAGCACTGGCAGCCCTCCAGTTTTCTTGAGGTCTGCACAGTGTCAGGATGAGGCAGTTGCTCAACAAGGCAGGCAGGTCAGCAGGGTTGGCACAAAGTCAGTAGTGCTCCTCTGTTCTCAGATCAGTAGTCTTCTTTGTCCACTTTTTGTCTGTCAAAATTTGAAATTCTGTTATCAGGGGGTCCCCTAAATGCTCAATTTAGGGGCGTTAACAGGAGTGAGGGGTAGTAGCCAATGGGCTACTTACCCCTGGGGTCGCTACATCCCCTAGATGACCACTTCCTTTGGGGAGTGGGCATCACAGTATCCCAGGGGTCCTAATTCCATTTCACACAAGATGGTGGAATTTCTAAATTAGTGTTCACTTCAGGCTTGCTCACCCTAGAAGTGTGTCCAGCCTGGCAGTGCACCACACCATAGCTAATTTTCTCGCCTGTCCTGGTGGCCCAGAGCAGGGGGTGGCATCTCCCCTGTCAGGGGAAGCCCAGGGTCACATATCAAAGGCAGCAGAGGCCTTTGAAGCCCCCTGCCTTGATATGCAAATTTACAAGCCTTTCTGGAGAAGGAGGTGATAACATCTCTCCAGAGCAGGCACTGTTTCTGTCCTCTGAGAGCAGAAAGCTCACCTCCAAGGGGGGTCAGAAACTAGTCTGTGGTGGGAGGCTGGACTGGACTAGTCAGGCAGCACACTAGAAGGCTAATAGGGTTTAGGGGTAACCTCTAAGGTACCCTCTGGGTGCATGTACTAATAAATCCATCACTGGAATCAGTGTAGGTTTATTAATACAAGGTGTTTGATACCAAACACCATAGGTTTCAGTGAAGCCATTATGTAGCTGGGAAACTCGTTTTGACCAGTGCCCAGTACATTCTTAAGATGGCGTTCCTGCTAACTTGTACGGTCAATATTTGAACAGGCCAGCACCGGGGCATATCTGCTCATGCAGAAATATCCGCTCAAGTAATATAATGCACCCTGCCTCAGGGCTGTAAGGATGCTGTAAGGGTGACTTACAAATATCACATGCAGTGTTAGGGGACATGGTACACAAGTGTGTGCCCTGTTGTGTTTTCACTTTTTAGAACACCTTGTCACAAGCCTTGCAGTTGCAGTCTGTATGAGTTTGGTGCTGGGTCCCTTAAAGTATGAACAGGAGATTGTTTGGACGTGCGTTTTAAGTTAATGCATTAAAAAAAAAAAAAACACTTTGATAGCTAAAGTAGTTTTGGTGTTTGTTACACCTTTTCTTTGTTCATTTATTTTTAGAACATGCGCGGTCAACATTTCCGCATTACAGAGATGTCAAAGATGAGGCCGGGAACGCTCTCAAGAAGCTGACACTTGAATTCAGGAGCTGTGCCCTAGGCAAGGAAAACTAACGCGGTCCTCGACGCCGGTACAAGAATTAAACACAAATTGCTCCGCACAGCGCATTCTGACCCAAACTTCCTGACAGAGTTATTTGAGAAAATTACACCGATACGAGAGCCGCCATGAAGGTTTGGTGAACAAATGCGTCCCACGCTGCGGCCATCGCGGTAGTACGAAATACACTCAAGTCCCTCCTAGCGCGAACACAGCGCAATCCCTTTTGAATTCCCAGCAACACTGAGACACCAGACATCGCTGACGGGCGTGTCCCGCTACAAATACGAGAAACCTCATTGTATTCCGCGGTCCCACGCGGCATTAACTGCCAATCACAATCTGTGCTCACCTCCTCCCTAAGAATGTGTTCGACCAAGTCCTGGTCCTGAGGAGAACCCCGAAAGGCATAGAATTCTGAAACGCGTCGACCGAATACAGCTAGCTGCAACAACCATCAATTCACTGAGTAATGGAGCGTACAAACAGGGCAATTAGCCTGTTATTGTAGTGCTGTCTAGCTGGGTATGGCAGGTTGCAGTTTTTGTAAACCATAAACAGTCTGTAACGTCATTGTTTCTTTTACAAATCAAGGACTGGTCAATTGTGTTTTATCATGTTTTGTCACCTTATTGGTTTGGTATCCATCAAATGTATTGCTATTATTAATGTTTTTTTGAAACGGTTATATTCACTGTTCTTCTCCATGACATGAGTTAAATGTTGACCGCGCATGTTCTAAAAATAAATGAACGGGGCGTGGCCAGGATGGCGGCTCGGTAGGTCGTGTTGTTCTGTCCCTCCGGCACCGCCGTTCTTTAGCATTGTTTTGCCCCATCCCCTGGTCTTCTTTTGGTGAACACGAGCAGGGCATAGCTGGTGAACCCTCGGGTGCAGCCGAGGAGCTGTCTCATTGCCGCGTTGGTGCTTCAGACGGAGTGATCCCCGGAGCTGCGCCGGAGCTCGGAGAGGAGGCACAGTGGACACGGCTGCGCTGCTGAGAAGGCCGACGCCGGAGCTGCGGCGGTGTTGCGGCCACGCGCTCCTGGGCTGCCACCGCTATTGAAAACAGCCCCGGGACCAGCCTGTGCGGTGTCGGGGGGCTTGGCGGCGGTCGGGCCGCGTGAACAGGGTCGCGGACCCGTAAGAGATACGTGGTGCGCCCGCCATTTTGCGTGTCGGCCCGGCCAGCCGGCGCCCCCTCCTTGCCAGCGGCCTTGTCCTGCGACCTGTGGCCCCATCCATTACACCCGGGGGCAGAAACGACTGATCCTCCTGCCTGGCACGGAGGCAGGCACTACCCTCGCTAAGAGCGCTACACCCTCCTGGAGCGAGTACTATACAGCCGCCATCTTGCAGAGGGGCCTATACTCCCTGGCCACGACTCAGCCTGCGAACCGCGCCCGTTGGCGCCAGCACACCCCCCCCCCCGATAGAAGTGGCCGCGCACGGCCTTGCAGGAGTCTGCTGGGCAGCAGATAGACGGCGCGCGGTGGTGGACCCGGGAGCCTGGTGTGCCGCTCCTCTCCTCCGGGCCTCGAACACTGCCCTGGTTTTCTGCTGCCAGGGTGTCGGTCGTCCCTGCTACAGGGCTGGCACCCCAGATCTGCCTTAGAAGCCCCAAAGCGCCACCTGAGACGTCTGGCCTGGACCTCGGCATAGCTAGTCTCTGCGCTGGCCCTCGTGCACACTGGGGTAGGGATCACCTGACCCTCTCAACGCAGCTTAACCAGCGCAGGCCGCGCGCAGCTCCCTGAAGGCCTCGTGAGTGGGCATCTCTCCTCATTGGGGAGAGGTCAGCAAGATCTCTGGGCATCCCTGCACGGGCTGACCCCCATTGGCACGCAAGCTCACTCCTCCCGATGGACTAACAGCTAAGACCCCCGAAGTGGAGAAGACGACGACGCAATATCCTGGAGGCTGGCCCGACCTCTACTGCGGCTAGTCCAAGCGATGACGCTAGCCTGAGGGCTACCCCCCTGCATCTACCGGCTCCAGCGGGATAGGGAGTAGGTCTCCTGGCACGAGTAGGAGGGTTGCCGCCCTGGCCTGGGAACCGGAGCAGTACTGTGCACGGTGCACCTGCGAAGCCCGACCAGCTACCCTCCCCTGGCATCCACCCGGCCTCACTGACAAGATATGGCGACGGCCCGGGCGAAAAGGGAGAAGACCCTCAAAAACCTCCTGCCGAAACAATCTGGCACCTCCGATGCAGCCCAGGCCCATCCCGAACCGATGGAGGGCGCGAATGAACAGGTCACGAAGGCCTTTATGATGGAGCTGTTTGCCGCCATTAAAGGGGACATCCTAGACCTTAAAGGGCAGCTCACGGCAGATCTCAAAGAAGTGCGGCAGGATGTTGACGAAGTGGGCGAGAGGGTGGCTGCTCTTGAGGAACATGAACTGACGCAGGAGGAAGATCTTCATCAACTACAGCAGGAAATGCTGTGGCTGCGGGATCAAAATCTAGATCTACAGGCACACGAGAAGGATCTTGAAAACCGCTCACGGAGGAATAATATTCGCATCCGTGCAGTGCCCTGGAAGGCGGAAGGAGACGACTTGCGATCATACGTCCGGGCCCTCTTTGAACATGTGCTGGGAGACGACAGCCACCAAGAAATCCAGATGGATCGCGCTCATCGTGTGGGCCTTCCTAGAGGAGAGAAGGCGCCCCTGCCGGATATCCTCGTGTGTGTGCACGATTTCCAGCTCAAAGAGCAGATTCTACGCAAAGCCCGAATGATGCAGCCGATACAGTTCCAAGGACGTTCTCCGGCCCTCTTTCAGGCCCTTGCAGCCTCCACTTTGGCCAAGCGACAGGAGTTCCGAGTGGTCACCTCCTATCTGCGTGACAAGGGCATTCCCTATTCCTGGGGCCACCCCTTCCGCATAATTTTTTAAACACCAGGGGAAGCTGCGACAAATGCGCTCGCTGCGGGAGGCTCTGGACCTGCTGGGATTAGACCACGCTGATGACTCGACAAAGGGTGACGACCCCAGGGTCCGGTCCCTGCGGCGACCACCCCGTTGGCAGACTGTTGGGCAGACCTCGACCTTGCTGAAACCAGATCCGGAAGAAGTGGCGAAAGAACGAGAGGCGGTGCTCTCTTCCCTCTCCCAGTCCCAAGAACGCTTGTGTTCCCCTTGAACATTCTAGCATAGATCATGGGGATGGATGTCGCAAAGCACAGCCGGAGGGGCACATGAGATGACCACCTCTCCTGATCTAACTGGGTGCCTCTCCGCGGCTCTTGGTTGTCCAGGTATCCTACACTACGGTCTTCCTCAGGACCATGTTCCCTTTAGGCTATGCCTTCCAGACGAACTGTTGTCTATTGTTCCTTCTTGGGGTTACGTTTTTGTGGGTTGTTTTTTCACATGTACCTATTGCTTTTTCTTTATGGGTCCCCCGTACCAGTCTCTGCACTCCCATCCCTCACTTGCGGGCCTGCGCTCCCTCCCGCCCATATACTGGGCTTTGCGCCAGCATCCACGAAGGGCCCTCGCATGCTAATCCCCCCCCACTATGACAAGACACCTAAAGATAGTCAGCCTCAATGTGAGAGGCCTTAATCACCCTACAAAACGAACAGCGATTCTCTCCCTATTTGAACAGTCAGATGGAGACATATGTCTCCTTCAGGAGACCCATTTGCTTGCCAAAGACACTCCCCGCATGCGTTCCCGGCGCTTCCCCTGTCAGTATTGGTCCTCCGATTCAACAAAGAAGAATGGGGTAGCTATCTTGCTTGGGACTAAATTTGAGGGTAAGGTGCTGTCCACTCTGTGTGAGCTCAAAGATAGAGTCCTGGCGCTGCGGATTCAATGGGGGTCTACTATTTTTACACTCAACATTTATGCACCTAATGCCCACCAGGAGGCTTTCCTCCGCCGCCAGGTATCCGAGGGTCTCTACTCCCCAGACGCTGCTTTGGTGATAGGCGGGGATTTCAATTTGGTCATGGATAGTGATTGGGACTGCTCCGGCCAACGGTACTCTCAGGTAGGAGCTCTCTCTCCAGAAGGCAAACAATGGATGGCCGATACTGGCCTTCATGATATACGGCGCGTCCAACATACAGGCCTGCGTGATTATACATACTATTCGGCAGCACATAAATCCTATGCACGCTTAGATATGTTTTGGGTCTCTCCTGCGCTCCTCCTTAGGGTCAGCGATTCCACAATAGCTCCACGCTCTCTATCCGATCATGCACACATCTCCATTTCCCTGAGTCCTGCAGGGGTTGAGCGTATCCCTACCCGCTGGCGACCGCGCGTAGGCCTTTTGCATTCCCCTCACATAGTACAAGGCGTGCGCACCAAGCTTTTAGAATATCTCCAACACAACGACAATGGGGAGACATCCCTGGCTACCGTTTGGGAAACTCTCAAAGCGGTGATTCGCTGGGAATTTCTTGCCATCTCTTCTGCGGATAATCTGAGACGTTGCGAGGTCCGTTCAGACCTTGAGAAGGACGTAGCGGAGCTAGAAGCGATACATAAACGCACAGGGGCGCAGAAGGTGTGGCGCTCACTGGAAAAGAAGCGATTGCTTCTCAAACGCCTAGACTTTGATAGAGCGGAGTTTGCACTGCTGCGCCTCCGACAGATTCTACCTGGGAAGTGATAAGTGTGGGAAAATGTTAGCCCGCAAACTACGCGCCAGGGCAGTGGCGGGGAATGTCTCCTGTCTGACAGTCCAATGGTGAGGAGGTCCACTTGGATTCCCAGATTGTAGAAGAGTTTCGCCGCTTCTACTAGGCACTCTACAGCAGAGTCTTACATTCCCCCCCTGATGCACAGGTCTACCTAGAATCCAGCAACTTCACTCGCCTCCCTTCAGTGCAGGCAGAGCAGCTGGAGGACCCCATTAGGCTGCACGAAGTGATTTCCGCTATCTCCCGGCTGAAACCTGACAAATCGCCGGGCCCCGACGGCTACCCTGCCCTGTTTTATAAAACATTTTGTCATGAGGTAGCAGCCCTCTTAACCCGCCTATACAATTCTTTCTTAGAATATGGGGCGGTGACGGATTCTATGTCGGAGGCGGCGATTTCCGTAATTCTCAAGCCTAATAAAGACCCTGGGCAATGCAGCTCCTATCGCCCGATCTCGCTGCTCAATGTGGACGTGAAGCTTTTTACAGGAATACTCGCAACCCGTTTGAACCCTCTGATGGCCGGTCTGATAGACCCAGACCAGGCGGGATTCATCCCCACGCGCCAAGGCAGCGACAACACCAAGCACCTCCTCCATCTCATTGATAGTGTCCACCGCTCCCAAAAAGCAGCAATACTCTTTGCGGTCGATGCCGAAAAGGCGTTCGACAGAGTATGCTGGACATATCTCTTAGACGTCCTGCGTGGCTTCGGATTTGGCCCCCGTTTTATCCAATGGGTGCAGTGCGTTTACCGGGCTCCCCGGGCTTTTGTTCGGGTTAACGGAACTTCCTCCTCTTCTTTTGCGATAGCCCGGGGAACGAGGCAAGGGTGTCCACTCTCGCCTCTTTTATTTGCACTTTATATGGAACCCCTCGCACAGAAAATTCGCGACCACCCTAACATCCTGGGCATCAGGTTTGGAGGCGATGTCCATAAAATAAGCCTCTACGCAGACGAGGTCATCCTTTCCCTTGCCCAGCCCCCTGCCTCGCTTCCTGCCCTAGTTGACGAACTCGAATCCTTTGGGCGGATCTCGGTCTTTAAGGTTAACCTTGGCAAGTCCCAGGTCCTTAATCTGTCTCTACCGCGAGCCCAAGCGGAAGCCCTTAGGCAGTCCCTCCCTTTACATTGGACCAGCGACCCTGTGCCTTATTTAGGCATCCTTCTGACCCCCTCGAATCCACGCATATTAGAACTAAACTACTCGCTCTTGGTGTCACAGACAAGGAAGGATCTGGATGGGTGGACTAAGCATAACCTGTCGTGGTTTGGGCGCATAGCAGCGGTCAAAATGACAATTTTACCGCGCATTCTCTACCTCTTTCAGACCCTCCCATTGACGCTGCCGCCTAAAGCCCTACGCAACATTCAGCTTGCTCTAAACAAATTAATCTGGGGTAATAAGAAGGCACGGCTATCTATAGCACAATTATCACGTCCCAAAAATGATGGGGGGGTAAAGCTGCCGATGGTACGCAGATACCTCCAGGCTGCCCATCTACGCTATGTGTTGGAGTGGAATCGACCCCTTTCGGAGAAGCATTGGACCTTCATGGACCAGGCTGCGGCTGGGGTGAACGTCTGGCGTGAAATATGGCTCTCCCGCTCTTGGGGCCTTTATTCTTCTCCAGTCACGGCAGCAACAATTAAAGTGTGGGATGCGGCGGCGTTGACGAGAGGCCTGACTAACTTTCCCTCTCCCATGACGCCGCTGGTAGACAACCCAGATTTCCCCCCCCCCCCCCGAGATGTAAGAGCGTCATTGCTCAACGCTGGAGAGAGGCTGGATGTAAGCGCGTAGGCCACCTGTTTGACCTTGAGGGTATTATCCCCTTTGACCGGGTTCGTCGGGACCTTTCCCTACCCCAGACGGATGAGAAGCAGAATTGGGACAGGTCTTTACAGACAAGGAGTGGGACAACATTTACTATAGGGCTCACCACACGGCTTACAACACTGCAGGGACTGAATCTGCATTCAAGGTGGCGTCCTACTGGTATCTCACGCCAGCAAGGATACACCAATGGGACAAGAATCACACTGAAGAATGATGGCGGGGTTGTGGCATGACGGGCTCCCTTTCACACCTTCTATGGCACTGCCCACGGCTGGAGAGGTATTGGGACCAGGTGCTTAACGACATTGACGTTGCATTTGACACCGAGATTCCCCGCGTCCCGGCCTACACTTTGCTAGGACTGTCCAACCCAATCACTTTTCCACTACGGTCCCTTAGAGGCAGACAGATGGCACTAGCCTTGCTTGCGGCGCGCCCAGCGATCCGAATCCACTGGGGTACCATTACGGTGCCGGACCACACGGCCTGGTTGCATAGGCTTTGGACGATTCTGGCCATGGAACGGCTAACGATGAGTCACGATCACGAATACCAGAAATAAGCCGAACTCTGGGCCCCCTTTATAACAATGCTTTCGAAGGACTTACGCGAGGTCACCTGCCCCAAACTCCTACAGGTGCTGCGACTCATTCCTCCCCCTCCGGACTTAGCGACCCCTACATGAGGGTGTAGTATGACTTGGGTGGTTTTCAACGGGCTCTGCGGGATAGCGCACATTCCCTTAGTGTATTTGGTACGGTCCCCCCTCCTTTTTCTCCTTTTCTTTTATGTTTTATTGCGGGGGTGGGTGTTTCTTATCTGTTTGCTTATTATGGCGGGACAGCAAGCGATAGCCTATACTGTTTGAAGGTTCAGTTTTTCCTGCCTGAATTGCCTCACCTGGAGTACCGCCTGCCTACCAATGTTGGACTGCAAGCAGTAACGCGAGATATCTATATTGCATTGTACCTTAGCTGCCGGCCCCTGTGGTTGCAGGCGAATGGCTGTGTTCAGGTGTAACAGCACCTTTCAACTAAACCAATAAAAAGATTTGTTCCATAAAAATAAATGAACAAAGAAAAGGTGCAACAAGAACACCAAAACTACTTTAGCTATCAAAGTGTTTTTTTTTTTAATGCATTAACTTAAAATGCACGTCCAATGTCCTGTTCATACTATTATTGTGGCCTAGTTTGGACGTATACACGGGCCCAACCCCTCCTTGTTGAAAAAGGGTCCCTTAAAGTGGCACAAGATATGCTGCAGCTCTTAGGGACCCTCTTTAGTACCTATGCCCTAGGTACTAGAGGTACCCCTAACTAGGGACTAACAGAGGTGATAAAGGCCTGGTCACTTAGCGAGCAAGGGACCAGTTATCTCGTTTTGGGGAAAAAGAATACTGGAGACCTGGTTAGCAGAAACCTAGTGCACGTCAGTCAAAGTTGCATCAAATACATGGCAAAAAGTGGGGGATTACTGCAACAAAAACCCCAGTTTCCTACATATGGTACACAGGGCCGGTACGTTAGAGGGTCAAATCAGGGACTGCAGCACTGGTTGTGATAGGTGAAACATGGCTCCCAGTCTGCCACTGCAGATGAAGGGCTCAAGAAATCTACTCGCCATGGCGAGTCAGATTTTAATTAGGGCCTACTGGCCTAGTCTGGCGAGCGAGCTGGAGCTGGAAACATGTGTTCTATTCATTCAGAAAGTGGATGAGCAATAAAGATGCCTTTAAATCTTGTCACATTTGCTGGGCATTCAAAGACAGAGGTCAAATGCCAGCTTATGTCTTCTTACAAATTGCTGCTTATATTTTCCTGCAGATCGGTGTTTACCTGACTGTAAAGTTAGAGGATTTTGTAAAGTCAACTTACCCAATTGTGCTGGGTACACAACATTTAAATCGCTTGTAAATGAATTTTACAAATTTTTCCAAATATATTTCAGTAGTTAGAAAGCCCTTTTTGACTTCTGAAGAGAGATTGAATGAAAGATTTTATTAGGATCAACACAAAGAATACTTTACTTGGTGATTGGAAATAAATATTACATGTCTGTGGGAAAGTTTGCGGCCATTTCAATGGAAAATGTCTGTGTGCAAATGACAGCTATTACATCATGCTTTAGTAATAGATTTATTAAAAGTGAAAGTTTTTAAATATGAACTGAAAAACATTCCTGCTCCCGCCCTAATGGCATGCTATTAGTGAACTAAGAGGCAAGTAAGTGGTTATTTGTACGCTACATGCGAGTTAAATTTGGATTATACATGGAGCAAAGGTTTACTCTATTAGATCAAACATAAGTTGTTTCTACTGCAGACATGGGTAACTCATATTTAAACGTGCTCTTGTATATAAAAATGAAGAAAAAGATGGCTCTGAAATAAAATATTTGCTTGGGATCACACAGTTTGGGATACATTTATGGGTCAAGCGCATTACAGTTACGTCAAGTAGATTATTCAATTCACTAGACCTGCAGGTCTGGGAACATTATTCCGAGGCCCGTAACTGGAAGGGCAGTTGTAAACTGCTAAATCGACTGCTATTTAAACCAATGGCAAAGCCTAATCTTCCCTTTATTAGGTCTCGCCTAGAAAGCACTTGCGCGGTCTCTTGGAGATATATTGTATACACTTTGTGGATTTACAGCCCGTCCATTGCTTTTTATTGGTTTCTTCCAGTGTCCTTTAAAAAGCCTTGCTTCCAAGTGGTTAATCTTTCCTATTTCTCCCTCCTTTTCGTAGGTCGTTTCCTCCCACGGAGCTCTGCCTCATTACTTGTAGCCCTACACTTGACACGTTTTAGTAACTGCTTTAGGAACCTTTTTTTTTGTCTAAGAGCACTTCGCTCAAGCTCTTCTGTAAACAGGGCTGTCGTTCTTGTTCTCATCTCGTCACATTTGCTGTGCATTCAAAGACCGAGATCAAATGTCAGGCGCCGTTTCTTCGAGGGCCCTGTTAAGCTTTCTTTCTCTGACCCGTCCCACCACTCATTGCTGCTTGCCCCTCCTCACTTGCCCCCTCTGTCCCTCATTGCTGATTTTCACTTTAGTTTACTTCACTCACAGGAAATATTAAATTGCCGGAACAGGTTTCATGAGTGTATATGCTATGGCTTCTGGCACTGTGTGCTAAACTTCAACAAAAAAATCCTTTAACATAAAGATGCGACCCTAAAAAGGTTTTGGATTTACAGATCGCCCCTCCCCATTTGCTTCAGTTAATGTGACCTGTGCCAGGACGCGGGGGTCTGCCGATTAGTATTTAGGAAGTAGCCCCCTACCTACTTGAAGCACTTCGTGAACAAGAGTATTCCATTTCCTTTGTAGAAAGACTACTCCACAAGGAGACCCTTTTGCATTTTAGTAGCTAAAAGGTTACGCAGGCTGTTATGTCATGGTTGGTCGAATGTGCTGTTTGATCACACTTGTGGTCTCACTCCGGTGTGAAACCGGCTCAGTGAGCCTTCAGGGGCCTCCGAGGCTAGTGTAAAAGGAATGAGATGGTGAGATTTCATAGCCAAAAAACTAATCGCAATAAGGTTGTCTTCATATAATCTATGCACATTTCTAGTACAGCACAGTCCTTTTCCATCCAAGAGCATTTTGGGTGCTATTGTCGGATTCCTAATGATTTGCTCGAGAAAGACCCAGGTCTGAAACATTGCCCTGACAGAGAGTCAACTCTTGGGGAGATCACATAAGTGTGTTTTTATAACTGTAGGTCAAGCAAGAGACTTGTGGTCCTAGTCGTCCATAAGGAAGAAGATTCCGATTTCCGGTCACTAGGGTCAGGCTGCTGTAGTCCTGAGGCGCATCGCTCTAGGTCACAAAGGACAGGCTGCTCCGGTCTGTTTTTAGAATTATCGAGTGCCTTTCAGGAGGGACAAGTTGCTCCTTTTCTGTGGACACAGATTTCCTGGTCACGAGGGGCTTACTTTTCAAGTCTGAGAAAAGATAACAGCATTGGTTACCGTGATAACCAGTCCTCTGTCAAGTCACACTTTTAATCTGCATTAAAGCTGTCCCAGAATCCTACGGTGCCCTTACTGGCCGCCGTTTGCCCACTCAGTAGCCCATGCTCAGCTGCTTATGACTCACTGTAGAAAGCTGGCTTTTTATGTAGTGTACCAAAAAGAGGTACACTATGTACAAAGTCCAGACAACCCTAATTGGCTTATAGAGTTTAAATTAGCCCCAAATGCTCTCTTGTGGTAGTGTGGGCGAGCAGTTTAGGCTTAGAGGGTAGAGTTAATGCATTTGTTCAACACACTGAGTCAATAAATGAACCACACATTCTAGAAGAAATTCAAGATCAATTTAGAAAAATAACATGTATTTTTATATATTTCAACACCAAGAACTTTGCAATTGGGTAAGTATTTTTCAGATTTTTACAGTTTTCAGCAATGTTGGCAAATAGTGCATTTTTACGCTGTAATGCTTTCCTATTGAGAGAAAAACACTCACTGCATACAGGTATTTGCAATAGGATTTAGAGAGTTCCCTTTAGGTCCTGAGGTCCCAACTTCCACCAGCAGTTCGCAGAGGATTTGTCTGCTTTCAGTGAGTGCAGCAGAGGGTGAGGAAGCTGTGGGTAAGAGCAGGTGGGCTCAGTAATTGCCTCCTTTTGAGATACTCATTGTAACCAAATAAATACTCAGCGAGCTCCTCCTGTCTGCAGATGCAGAGATCCACTTTGGCAGACATCACTTAGTCATAGTAACATTTATTTTGTTCTCTCAGCTATTGCCAACCTTCACCCTTCGAACACATGTATTGTGCAGTATGTTAATGTTATATGACGCACTTATTCTTTCTGGGTGGATGGGGGTTAAACAGCGAACGGCCCCTTTCAGCGCCAGTGCTTAGTGAGGCACTGTTGGTGATTTACTTTCAACGAGTGTCCGGTTGCCTGTAGCTGAATTTCCCTGGGGACCTCCTGGTACATGGGGCTGATGACCTCTGTTGACCTGCAGAGGTGTGTGCAGCTGTGTAGTATTAAATTTGTCTTGTGTGAGTCAGTGGGACAGGTTTATATGCCTTTCAGTAAAACACCTGGATACAGGGTTTGCAGAAAATCCAACTAAGACAAGTTTCCCAAAAAGGAAAAGAGAAAGTCTAAGGTGAGATATGGCCATAAATCAAAGACCGCCAGGGATGCTCAAAACAAAAGGTAGCTCACCCCCCCACCTTGGCCCTGGGGTGGCTTGTTGTCGCACAGGTGAGTGAGGGAGATGGTATGGTACTAATGCCCGCCCTACTGCAGGCCACTGCAGACCTCAGAGGACCCAGACCATAGCATACTTTCAGGATATCCACTTAAGATAAATTGATATACAGTTGCTCTACACTGTACTCCAGAAGATAGTGGGATATACTAATAAGCCTACTTGACTCCACAGTCCGGTTCAAATCTTGACAGGAGCATTCAGTGTTTTTCACTCAAGGGTGATAAAATGAGTACCTCTGAATTTAGTATGAATATAGGCTCCAAATACACATTCTGTTGTAGTCGGTGCTTCCTTTGAAAATGTGGCATGGACGCTGCTCTTCTGGGCTTCTACTGGCTGCCTGGAGAATCCCCTTTTATGGGCACAAGTGAGCTGAGCTAAAGGGAAGTGAGGATATTCACAGAACGCCGATATTGGAGAGTTATGAGGGGTGGGTCAGTCAGCCACATAACAAATGGTAAGACCCTTCCCCAACCCTACTGGAGGTGTTGAGTCTTCAAAAAATATCCCATTGGTAGGCCCGACCTGTGTCCAGAAGATTCTTTCTTCAAAGGCCCCGTTAGACATCAGCTTGGGACAGGTGTTATGGCTTATTCTACAAGTAAGGTTTGTATTTGTACCTCACTTCGGGAAGTGAATCTTTTAAAGTAGTGTAAAGAATGGACGCTTCCTATAAGGTCTACTGCAATGTCAGGGTGTCCATGTCAGGTGCGAGAGCTTCAGCCAAGTCTGTTCTTTCACATCAGTCGGAATTTGTAGCCCCAGAAGTATAATTAGACAGGAAGACTACAAGTACCAGAATGCAATGGGAAATAACCAATGGCAAAGCCAATAGGTGTTGCACATGTGAGACCTATTGGTTTTGACATTTTTTTAATTGTTTTTAGCCATGTTGTACAGCAGTATGGTTGAAAGTAAAAAATAAAATGCACTATGATGCAGTTAGAGTTGAATGGGTCCTATTGCTTTATTGCATTTATTTTTACATTTACTGTTAACCATGATGCACAGTAGCTGTGCTGCTGTACGACATGGCTTAAAAAAAAAAAAACACACACAGTCAATAGTTCTCACATATGCGAGACCGGTTTACTTTGCCAATGCCATTGCTGGCCTCAGCCACTTAACTGCCACCCTTGATGTATTTACTTAGCAGTCCATCAAGCAGTCTGGTATTGAAAGCTAGCCCTATGTCAGATCCACTGTGCCACTCCACCCCCTGTAGCGCTTCCCTTCACTCTTAATGGAGTCCTGGCTACCAATGCGCCAAAGGACACCCCCTGATATCCAGTTTGCTAAGCAGTACAGATGCAGCCACCAGAATCACATCAGAGTTCTGATGTACTGCTCCAAGTGAGCCCTGAGCTAATGTAGCTGGACGGCATGTGGGAGCAGGTGTTTTCCCCGTCTAGCATTTACGGTACTTGGGATTTTGCAGCAATGTGGCACATCATCAGGTCTTCAAAGGACCATCCTCACCCAGGGACAAATGCAAAACCTCTGCCAATCCAAGCCACCTTTTGGAGTTCTGGCTCACAGCCACAATATCAGTTCATTGTCTCCTGAAATAAGCGGTGATGGAGCCTAACAAGGAGGCATCAATCTTGGAGCAAGTTAGGCTTTGCCTGCTCAAGACATTTAAATACATCAACTCAATCCCACAGAGATTTCCGATTTACTACATGAACTCCAAGTACTCACAAGCTCCTTTCACAGGAAGTATACAAGATTGTCAACAAAAAAATATTTTATGTAACAACTTGGGGAGTGGGGGGGGTTGAGGTGAGGGGGTGGTGATGGTGAAAGTGGGGGGGGGGGTCAAGAAACCATGACAAAGTCTAAATTGCACTGTCCAGAAGACCCTCACACCTAGATCATGCACATTCGGTTCCAAAATAATCACAAGCCCATGCCTGAACCCTAAACGTTGTACTTAAGTCCAGAAAACTAAATATACATCAGCTGCATAAGAGGAGAGCAAACCACCTTTTCATGGGCTTCCAATCAGACTAACACCCAAAACTAAATAGTCACGTAATTAAAAACCTAGCAGTGAGCATCTGTCACTTCTAGGTACACACCATCCATGCTAGTTTGATTAAGAGCCTCACTATGGATGCATTCTGACCCATATCCAGCAAATATCAAATGTTTAGCTCTTAGTATGAATCAGAATGTTTCTTAGTATGAGGTTTGTTGGTGAATTTCATGGGATGTGATAATCTTGTACTACCCCAGAGTAGCGTTCTCTAAAATGATCCATTTAACAATAGTAATTACTTAAGACTTGAAGATCTTCAGTTAAGTAAAGCCCTAAAATGATTCAGTGTCTAAAACTAGAAAGTACATAAATCTCCAACCTAAAGCAGACAATTATAGACGGAAATAAGCTGCAAGTGTTCATTTTACAGATTACTACCCACCTCACGGATTGCATTTGTGAGTACAGCAATCGGTGTGATCCACAGGCTCAATGAAGTAAAGGCTTTGATAAGCGAGAGACATCATTGACAAAGATATACATTCATGGCCGTATTGTAGACTGCAGATGTAGAACAAGAAAGTAAATAAAGCAGATCTTCTAGAGCTTCAGTAAACAAACAGATTTCTTTCTTATACTAATATGTAAAACTTGTACTGCTGTAAAGTATTAGGGCTGCACATAAGATGATCACACAGAGGAAATAAAGAGGTTGGGATCTTCAGAAGAGTAATACAGATTGCCCAAGTCTCGTTTAAGGTCGGGCATAAGAGGGCAACACGGAGTATTCACTTGAAGAAAAGGATTATAGGGACGTTATGCTTGGCTTAGTTAAAACCATATAATGTGTGTTTGTTTTTCTTTAAATAAGCACTTTAAGGACAGTTCAGGATTCAAACTAGTGACCAGGCTGCTACAACAGATTTGTGTGCCGAATATTTCATTGAACGTTTTAAAGTCCGCTTTTGGGCAAAATAGTCAGAAAATATTCAGAAATGGGGCAGTTCTAGCTTTTGAAAACAAAATAAGTAGAAGCAGCAGCATGAGAGACTTTTTTTTGCAAAACCTGCAGGAAAAAAAATGGGATCTTTGGTCAGCCAATAGAAGCTACATCTAGAAAATAGTTCAGAGACTTTGGTGGAACTGAGACAGATCAGCATTTCACCCACTGAGATGCAAAGAAACTTCCATAGTCTTCATTGACAAGGTAGCTGATCAAGAACATTCAAGACTATGGTAAAATCTCAATGGTTCAGAATTAAGGCTATTTTCTAAAATCTGTTCAATTTGGCAGAGCATATTTTGTTAATTAGATTAGCTCTAGAGTGGATACCTTGATCTCTCGGACCAATCATCTACTGCAGGATACACGGGTCACATCAACTATGACAACAGCACTACAATTGCATTCATCAGTTTATGTTCGAAGCAAATGTGTACATAAGTGGACCATGTGACCTTTGGCTTAACCATGTTGTCACACCCCTCACTGGGCTGATCTTACGTGACACTCAAACCTACAATGTTGTCAAGACATGTTTCATCATTACATTCATGCTTCATAGCACTGAAAGGACCCTTGCCACCTGTTTGAGGAAGCCCAAAATCACAAACACAAATACCTGCAGTAAACTTTGCATCTGTGTCTTGCTGTTGTTCAAGAAAGATGTGTTCTGGTCAGTCACACGGACAACTGTGGCACTTGCATGGTCAACCCACTGCTCTGTCTCCAGGCACACTGATGTGAGCCCACTTCTCAGCTCTACACAGCATGTGGCAGAATCCTCCACAGTAGTAATGCTGGAGTCTGTTAACTGCCTGATCTCTTGTGCTAGGTTTTCCATATTTGAATTAAACTTCGTGTGTTGCGAGTCGGCACGGTCAACCACTTCAGACGACTGCCTGTGGGGAGATGCATAGTATAAGAAGGAAAAATAACAGCCAGTCGCTTAAACTTTAGCTAAGACCTGCAAACATTTAATATGACAAATATGCAGTGCCTTTAAAACTAGCTACACCAAAACTAGAGAATATACATGTAGGAAGCTGCCTCTGTATATGGTATGGCCACTAGGTGGTTATACTGTGCACAGAGTCCAGGCATTCCCCAAAAGTGTACAGGGCTCAATGTAAAACCCAAAGTGCTCTATTAGTGGTAGTGTGGGCGAGCAGCCTTAGGCCTAACACAGAAGAGTGTAAGACATTTATTGCACACACATGACCAATAAGGGACACACGACTCGAAAAGGAGAGTCACACCAATTTTATAAAAATAAGCTTTGTGTTTTATTTTAAGACCAAGATAGTCACAATAAGAAGTAAATTTTTAACAAAAAATACTTTTCACTTTAAAAAGCAGACACTGCAGTTTCTGAACAGTTCAATGTTATACTATGGAGGAAAACAATGCGGTTTAACGATAAGTACAACACTTACAATTCCAGTCTTCTGGACCAAAGGTCAGCGAAGGGCAAGGGTCAGGTGAGTACCAAAACTGCATCACCAGAGGCACAGGGGCAGCCGGGTGCAGTGGTCAAAATCCTAGTTCGGCCCACTTGTTTTAATGGAGATTTGGGGGGGGGGAGAAGAGGGGGAGGTGTTCGAAGCAACACTGCTTGCAGGTAAGTAAATCGGTTTCAGGGGCCAAGCTTTGGGGGTTAGGTTAAGCACGGGGTGAGGCACAAAGCAGCACCAAACACACACCACCAGCAGCACAGAAGCGGCCGGGTGCAGGGTGCATCGTATTTCAAATGCAGCAGGCCTTTGAAACTTCCCTTTGAGCACTGTGCCCATCCTGGGGGAGGAAGTGTGGCACCTCCGCCCAGGACGTGCATGGTTTCTGCTCCCAGAGAGCAGAGGCTCTCCACCTAGGGGTCCAGAAACCTGTCTGAGCGTGGCAGGCTGCCTAAAGCCAGTGGCCATACCAGGGTCGGTAGGTTTTCAATGTGCACCTCTGAGGTGCCCTCTCAGTACATGGTTTAATACATCTCACACTGGAATCAGTGTAGATTACAAGGAGTTGTTTGGTACCAAACACTCCTGTGTTCAGTGAAGCCATCATGGGGCTGTGGAACTCAAGTTGTCGAGTTTCCAGCCCATGTACTCTCTGACTTCCCTGGCACTTGCAACACTAAGGAATGGACCCAAATATTGTAGGGGCATATCTGCTCATGCAGATATGCCACCACCTGTGGTATAGTGCACCCTGCCTTAGGGCTGTAAGGCCTGCTAGAGGGGTGACCTACATACAACTTTGGCAGTGCTAGTTGGCTTGGCACACAGGCAGTGTGCCATGTCGACTGTTTTGTCTGCACAAGGCCAAGGATGTGGCAGTGGCAGTCTGTCTGGCTTGGGTGAGGGGTCCCTAGGGGACCCTCTTTAGTCCTAATGCTGTAGGTACCTTTGTATATTTTACTAGGGAATTACAGGGGGCTTGAAGGGCCAATTGTGGATCAGTTTTAGGGAAAGAACACTGGTACTGGGAACCTGGAAAGCAGGGACCCTGTACTCTACCGAAGGTCTGAGTCCTTGATAAAATCGAAAAGGATCAAGTAATTAGGCCATGGCTCTACCTGCTTTGTAATGTTACAAAATCAAAGTAAAGGCTTTAAAGATTCTTACAATCAAATGGAAGGGTCTAGCAATTTCCGAGGTCTCTTGTTCCAGATCTGGAACAATTCAACTGCCTGTTTAGCTTGGAAAAAACATATCCATGATAGAGTCGGGAGTATGTTAAATCCTTAAATGTTTATGTTGCTTGTTCAATGCACAGATGAAATTATAAAATGTAAAAGACCTCCACTCAAGGAAACAGTGGTCAAATTCATGCCTATTATTGATTATAAACGCTTAAAATACTATTTGTACTGGGTGTCTGACCTTTAGCTTTCTCAGCTTTTCCATGGACTCCCGGGACAAAGCCATTTAAAATTCAAAGAAATCCTACATGCCGATTGTATTTTACTGGCCGTGCCTAGAAAGCCATTAAGGCAGATACATCTGTCAGAAAGTGGTACTGTTTCAAAAGGGCCTGAAGACTGTTGACAAGAACTGGTAACTACTTTGATTCATTGCTAGTCCACAGCATAAATGGAGCAGCGCTTACTGTTATCTGGGTACAAGTTTATCTGCCTGGGTAGGTCAAAGTAGGCAGGATGACCAGGACAAAGTTGCTGCATCCATGTCCTTAACATGATCTTAACAGAAAACAAAAAGCTCTGACATACAAATGAAAGGTGCCAAAAGAACATTAACAGAAGTGTTGTCCATGGGAGTTATTACTCCACATAGAAAGAACCCCTTTGGGATCTACAGTGTTGTTTGCAGATGCAAAGCTGAAAGACTGCTATATGGCAGGAGAATACATGGTGTATGAGCTTTGGTGGTCCAGGAATTGGATAGGTTTGCCAGCATTGGTATAGGTTAATATATTTAGTCCTTAGTGAAGTAGAGTATGGTTAAAAGGTCAAAGTTACAGAATGCATTAAAGGTAGCAGAAAAAACATTGACAGTGAAACTCTGAGAACAAGTACTTTATGGTTTCTTCTTGCAGGGCACGGACATCTCACTCGAGGATCCAGAACTCTTTCCCTTGACAGCTATAGCCAGTTCCACACCAAAAGTAATCAACAGGAGTAAATAACCAGGTGTCTACACTGGTTACAGTAGTATTTCTAAACTAGCACCCAGAGGAGCAGTCACTACTCCACAGAGTAAATGACCTAAGTACAAGGGAGTAGAGGGCATGTGAAGCTTAAAAAAGCAGGAAGAATCAAGTCCACCTCAACTGCCATCTGTGCTCATAGAGTTCACAAATTAATCCATGCTCTATCACAGCAACTCTGAGACAAAGGCTTGCCCAAAATGTGACTTAACTCCAGGTCGAAGAATTTAGTTTCCCTTGCACAATTATACTTGACTTTGACGTTGCAAGTGATGAAGCAGCACTTTTTTCTTTTCGGAGGTCAAGGGTAGGAAACAGGCTCAAGAATGGTCAGGTAAGTAAAATTTTCACTTAAATGTGTCTTATCGCAGCAATGCTTTCCTATGGGGAAAAAAAGGTTTATGTTGCATATAGTTATTTACGATCAGTTTCTGGGGGTCTCCTTCGGGACTTAGGGTCGTAGGGGTCCAAGGTGAAAAGTACCACCAGCAGTTACTCGTTACCTGCCCTGGGGCATCCAAGTGCAGAGCTGCTAGTCTGGTTGGTAGCTTTGCATGCTACGCCGGTAGAAAGAAGGGAGGCCACCGAGAAACAGGCTGCAGAGGGGGACTTGGGGACAAATCTGGGAGCTCCCAACAGGCTGTTGGGAGCTCCCAGATTTACAGGGGCTTGGGTCACAGGTCCTGGGAGCAAGAAAGCACAGTCTGTTCTCTGGTACCCGGGCTGGGGCGCTTAGGTGCAGAGTAGATGGGTAGGGTGGGCTCTGTTTGTTAAAGGCCCTCACCGGTTGGGGGTGCAGAAATCAGGACAGCTGGGCCACTGTGGGCTGCTCGGTCTCGGTGCACTGGGAGTCCGGATTGGACTCTCACAGGCTGTGTTTGTTGCAAGGGGCCATGTAACCCAAGTATTGGTGCTGTGCGTCTCCAGTCAGTCCAGGTGACCTCACTCGGTGGGGGGACGACACATCTGACCTTTGGGAGCACAGGTACCTCTTCCTGGGGGGCTGCTGCATCGGGCTGGCCAGGGAGCTGCAACACAGTGAACCGGACTCTGCGTCTAAAGTAGCTCCTCTACTCCAAGGGAGATTGCTGGCAATTTGCAAAAGGCTTGCAGTCTACCAGGGTACTTGGCAGTTGCTCAGCTGCAGGTTGAGTCACTTGGTCACGATTGTCGAGAAGAGGGCAGACGGGCAGGGTTTGGCACCAAAAGTCCACAGCAGTCTTCAGCAAGTTTTCTTGCAGCTCTTTGTCTTCTTCTTCTGGATCAGTCGAATCTGAGTTTCTGGAATCAGGGGTGGCCCCTAAATACTCAATTTAGGGGTGTTAAGGGGAGTGACTGGTAGTAGCCAATGGGCTACTTACCTTTAGGGTGACTTCACCCCCCTATGTGACCACTACTTGTGGATAGTGGGTATAACCCTGTTTAAGTGAGCTGAATTCCACCAAAAACCTAGATGGTGGAATTCTAGTTTTCGTATTCAATTAAGTAGCCCACCTTAGGGGTGGAACTAGCCTTATAGGGAATACGCCTCCCGATTAGCTCATTTTCCTACCGGTCCTGGTGCCAAATGAGCACGGGTGGCATTTCCCCTGTCTGGGAGAAGCCTGGGTGGCATATCAAAGGCAGCAGAGGCCTTTGAAGCCTCGTGCATTGATATGCGGATTACTTAAATATCCTGCTTGGAGGAGGTGACAAGACCTCTGGCCGGAGCAGGAATTGTTTCTGCCCTCAAGTGTGTGCTCTCACCTGCAGGGGGTCAGAAACCAGTCTGTGGTGGCAGGCTGTTCTACACCAATCAGCCAGTACACTAGCAGTTGGTATGTTTTCAGGGGGGCTCTAAGTTTCCCTCTCAGTGCAGGTATTAATGAATCCATCACTGGTATCAATGTGGGCTTATTAATACGAGATGTTTGATACAAAACATCTTTAGATTTAGTAAAGCCATCTTGTAGCAGGGGAACGCTTAATCACCAGTGCCAAGTATATATACACTCAAGATGGCTTCCCTGTTCACTGGCAATGTACAAGATTTGACATGGACATCACAGGGGCATATCTGCTTGTGCAGATATGTCCTCACATGTAATAGAATGCACCCTGCCTTAGGGCTGTAAGGCCTGCTGTAGGGGTGACTTGCCTTTACAGCATGCAGTGTCTGCAGGCATGGCACACAGGTTTACTAGGGACTTACAGGGGGTGCTAAAGGTATTCTCAATTGGGGGAACAATTGTACAGTTTTAGGGAAAGTGATCCGGCACCGGGACCTGGATAGCAGGAACCCAGTGCACTTCTATCAAAATTGCATCAAGTACCAGGCATAAAGTGGGTGACCATGTCAAAAAGTAGCACTTTCCTACACAGAGGCCTTTTACTACCCATGCAGCAACACCATACCTGATGGGACCACAGGGAACAGGAAGAAGCTGCCTAAGCAGAAAAAAAACTATTATTCAATCTTTGGGAGAGACCGTGGACAATAATCCTCTTCATGAGTACAATAAAGTCTTAACATATCTACCTCTGGCAGGAAAAGAACTGAAAGTAAAGTACAAGTTATAGCCATACAGCATAAGTGATTTTGGCAACACTAGCAACATAGTTAGCACTGGCACAAGGAAGGATTTGAAGAGGAAGTTTTCATGGGAACACTTAAAGTACTCTTCACATTTATGGAGTAAGCTATAAAGGCAGGTGTTTATATTTTCATCTGTCATTTTAATATTTTACCAAACATTTGATGGTGATACTGCCAACAGTTGGGAACACATTAAAAAAATGAAACATGGAAATGTAACTTCTACTTACATCTCAACATCCGCCTTTAAGCCAACAAGAGACTTTTGCAGGTCCCCGCCTTTTGTTAGAATGTTACTGAAGTTTTGTTGGGTCTCCAGTACCAACATGTTCAACTGATTTTGCAAGGTAGTAATGATCTTTGTTGTACCCTAAAAACAGTACAAGTTTACTATGTGAAAACAAGCAAGATGCTAAATAGTTCGTACAATGAAAAGTCTAAATATATTATCAAATTTGGTGAATCATCTTCAAGCTTACTCCTTGCCACCACCTTCTCAGGTCATGAAGAATATGAAAGGGACTAACTAAGATCTAATGCAGTGTGTTCCAGAAAAGAATACAATGTCCCCCACTGTCAATAAATGAAGCTTCCAAAAAACACTAACTTTTCTGGTATCAATTCTATCTCAAAGTTGCGTGCCATCAGAAACCTATTTTAATGTCAACTTTTGTTAAATACTGTGATTTAAGCAGTGCTTAAATACACACTACCATGGAAGCGGTCAAACCAAGAGAAACTATCAAAAACAGATATTTAGCAAATGTATATTTACAAGTAATGACAAAGGGGAGATAACTACATCATTAAAAAACTGGCAACTTCCAGCAAAAGGAAACGTACCACTTAGAGAAATACGGTGTGCGTTCTTATTCCTGGTTGACATAATCAATAACCTTTCTAACCGGAGAGTCCAAGTACATATTACCATATGTTCGCTCAACTTAAACCTCACAACGACCATAATAAGCCTTCAACCAAAAAAAATCAAGACAGGATAAAATAAGCAACTTTCAGCCTGCATGTTGCAAAAAAAAAAAAAATAATCTACCAGTGTGGAAAAAGTAGAGTTGGCAAATGAGTGGCTTTTGGAAGATAAGGAATTGGTTATTTATCTGTCATTTCAGTTCTCCACAGTTGATATATTTCATATTCACAGGCTTGAAACATTCCCAGTCAGGCTAGAAATCCCCGGTATCTTCAAACTGCAGCAAACAGGTGTTCAAATGGCCATAGACATAACAGTGTATTAGCACACCCACCTCATGTAAAACAGCCTTAATTGCAGATAATGAGATGGCAGTACAAAGCTCTCCTACTCCACTAGGTCGCTTAGTTTTGATAACCCAGCACAAGTGTGTGATATATACATATATACATATATACATATATAAATATATATATACACATATACACATACATATATACATACATTTATACATACATACATACATACATACATACATACACACACACATTCTCACACAAACACACATACAGAGAGGTTAAGTAATCTCCTTTCTGAAGAATAAAGATGACTTTTTGGTTCCTTTCAATGCAAGGAGACTTTTCAGGAGCTTCCCTGAGGTGTAGAGTAGGCCTTTGTTAACTCTCCCCCCTCCCCCCCCCCCCTGTTTTTTTCCCTCAAAAAAGCTAGAGGGGGAAAAAAAAAAACCTCCTGTTGTAGCAGTACAAACTCAAGAGTAGATCCCGAGTGAACAATCTGCGGCACCCATTGGTCTGATATTATAAACTTCCATGTGGTGGTGGGGCGCGGGGGACATTCCTAATTTTATGACAACAGGCTATGTATGCCCCCAGTCTTGCTAGATGTTTGATAAGGCCCAACTGCAGCCGGATCTGTGATGCAGAGACATAAATAGGTATACTAAACATGATTCTGTTGGCCCTAGCTAATGTGCTGTCCAGGGTTTTGAGGTCACTTCCTCTCAGGGCTTCACTACCATATGTGATGGGCAGAATTTTGGATTGTGCAACCTGGAGGAGAGGGGAGAGCATATGGCCGGTCAGCTTGGTTTAGAAGTGCCTTAAGGTTGCTGCTAGAGCCATCCCTCTGGTAATCATCTCAAGCTGGCTAGCAAATTGACCGTTATCAAGAGTTACCCCAAAATAGTTGGAGCTAGTCACACTCTAGATTAGTATATTACCAAGGTACCAGACATGAGTTTTTTCTATACCCCTTTTTATGGTCATTGTTTTGGTTTTCTCCAAGTTTACTTCAAGGGAGTGGTCTGCTGCATAGCCTTGCAATGTATTCAGGAGGCGTTGCATACCCACTTGTGTATGGCTAACCGAAACCACATCATCAGCATATAAGATACTCGATAGAGCCTTGCCAACCATCTTTGGAGCATGTGCATTGCATGAATTGAGGGTCTGTGTCATGTCAGCCATGTAGAGATTGAACAGGGTTGGGGCGAGTACACATCCTTGTTTGAACTCTTTGGTGGTAGAGATGCGCCTTGAGCGATGTGTGCCATCACCCAATTTTACCTGCACCCAGCTGTCTGTATGTAGACATTAACATGTCCAAGAGTGCTTGCGGAATTTTCCAGAGTGCCAATTTTCCCCCAGAGTCTAGCTCGATCTAGGTTGTCAAATGCTGCCCTGAAGTCTATGAAGCAGAGATGGAGTGCCTGTTTTGATGACTTTGCCATGTACATAAGCAGCGACATAGTTAAGATGTTGATTGTTGTACCTGCGGCTTTATGGAAACCAGTTTGATTGAAAGGTAGTATTTCGTGCTCTGCTGTCCAAGCCTGAAATTCTTTAAATAGAGCGCCAGCAAAGTACTTTGCCTTATTATCAAGCAAGGCAACAAGGCAGTAATTTTGCGGTGCAGTTTTACCTCTTAAAGAATGCTGGTGGAATAACTCCAGCTTGCGTTCCAGCGCCAAAAGACTCCACTGCACCCGAGCCCCACAACCAGAGGTGAAGTGGACCAACGGTGTCCCTACGTGCCCGAGCATCTCAAGATTCGAGAGACGATTCCCCCTGTGGATTCACCCGGACTGGCCCCCCAGTCCCTGCTTGCAGCCTCTAACCGGACCGTCGCCCATTGAAGTGAATGGGACACCCGACACCGTAACAACGTTGCACTCTGACTATACTAGATTTAGGGGCGTTACAGAGGAGTAGCAGGTAGGGACCAATGGGTTCCTTAACTGGGGTGTCTACATCCACAATTATGCCACCCTCCTGTGGGAGGGGGCATAGCCCTAGACCTGATTGGATAAGTGCCTCCATCTTAAAGATGGTGGGCACTGAGAAATTAGCGTATCTTTGCCTCCAGCACCTAAGGGGTGAAGTAGGCAAAGGGGGCACACCTTCTACTCTATATTGGTTTTCCCACCAAAAGTGGGGGGTTTGAACCAGGGGCGGCCATCTGCTGCTAACAGCAGATGCTGGGGTTGTATTACAAAGGCGGGAGGCCTTTGAAGCTTCTCTCGAGCACTGTGCCCATCCTGGGGAAGGAGGCATGACACCTCCGCCTAGGATGGGCTTTGTTTCTGGCCTCAAAGCAGGGGCTCTCGACCCAGGGATCCAGAAACATGTCTGGTGGTGGCAGGCAGCCTAAAGCCAGTCAGAGACCACACCAGGGTTGGAAGGTTTTCAGGGGGCACCTCTGGCATCAGTGTGGGTTTATTAAGAGGAGTTGTCTGGTAACAAACACTCCTGGGTTCAGTGAAGCCATCATGGTGCTGGGGAACCAGAGTTGTCGGGTTTCCAGCCCATGTACTCTGTGGCTTCAATGGCACTTACAATATTAAGAATAGACTTCGATATTGTAGGGGCATATCTGCTCATGAAGATATGCCCACACCAGGGATAGAGTGCGCCGTGCCTTAGGACTTGTAAGGCCTGCTAGAGGGGTGGCTTACCTATACCTTAGGCAGTGCTGTTGGACATGGCACACAGTCCTTTGTCGTTTTTCACTGCACCAAGGCATGCATTTGGCAATGGCATGGCCAACGTGAGGAGTCCCTAGGGTACCCTCTTCAGTCCCCATTTACTAGGGACTTACAGGGGTCTGAAGTTGTGCCAATCATGGTACAGTTTTAGGGAAGGAGCACTGGCACAGGGGACCTGACTGGCAGGAACCCTGTGCACTTACAATCGAAACCACATCATTTTCCAGGCAGAAAGTGGGGGGCTAACCATGTCAAAAGAGGAGCTTTCTCACATAGTGCCAACCTCCTCTTTATCCTTTAGAGTCTTGGAAGGAAAGGATTTTCATATGTTCAAACATGAAGCCTTGGGGATGGAATAAAGACAACAAATACACTGCTCATATGGGTCAGGTTTAGATCTTTATTCACAGGTAGGAGAATTTCAAGATCGATTTCTTCGGTCAGTCATGATGACTGTTGGTGACAGAGGACAGATCTCGGAGGCCCAGAAAATGGGGATTTTCCACACAAAAAAAGACCCTAAAACAAATGATGCTCTGAAAGCTGTCAAGCCCAGGGTAGATTAGGAACATAACAGCGTAGGGTCACAGAGAAGTTAGAGCAGAGCTCTACTCAGGGCCCAACTCTCATGACATCTGGTAAAAGCCTGAGCCGTGGAGGCGTCTAGGGGGCAGTAAGGGAGCTTAGCACTTCCACTTCATTGGCTGAAATTTGGGTGGTTTCAAAAGAGAAGGACATGTTACTAAATAAACAGTTGTTAAGGCCTTTGGCGATTTTAACATGGTTCACCGTTATTTGAAGTCTTTGGGTTTTTAAAAAAACTTTATTTTGGGCTTTTTATCCTTTTACAGAAAAACACTCAAACAAACAGCAGTTCAATGCAGTTCTCTAATGCACATCAGCAGGTGTCCCCGAGATAAACATTCTTCTAAATAATAATTTACATGCAACAATGAGGAAAGTTGAATACATCTCTATATGTACATGTAGTGAGGGAAAGGCACAGTTGTACCGCACACAATTACTGCTTTTCAGGCCCATTATCCGCCCCACCAGGGTCACTCTCGCCTGTCTCAGACTAGTGTTTATCATCCTCGCGCGCTTCGGAGCCAAGGGCAGAGTGGCACAGTTCCCACCACTCCGATAGATCTGCCTGCAACTTGTCATCTCTATGCTTTAATTTCATGTGAACTTCTTCTGCTAAGACCTACTCTCACACATCTGAGCCAGGCCGACATATCTGGGCTTTCCGGTCCCATCCAAGTAATGGCAATTCACCGCCTGGTTAGAACCAGCATAAGCTGCAGCAATTTGTACGCATTTTTCGGGTCTTCGTACAAGGCCTAGCAAGCACTGCAGTGGCTCCTCCAATAAGTGGAGGCCAGTGCTTTCCCATACCTTCGCCAATACTTGGGGCGAGAACCGCTGCAGCCCAGGGCATGCCCAAACCAGATGTAGGAGGCCCACCTGTTCAGCGTTACAATTAGGACACGTGTCGGCGTGGTTCTGGTAAATATGTCTCAGTGTCAATGGTGTGAGGTAGGTCCGGTGTAAGTAGTTATAGTGTATCAGCTTAAATTGTGCATTGCAGGAGACTGTATGCATAAGCGTGCTAATGGCCGTCCAGGTCTCGTCTTCTATTTGTATGGGCAGATCCCCCTCCCATGCCGCCCTTCCCCGAGGGGGCAGTCCGGATGAAACCAGCCTCATGGCTTTGTCTACAAGTGATATCAAAATGCGCCCGGAGCCACATGTAAGTAATATGTCCAGCATGGGGAACAGTCGCAGGATGTTGGGGTACTCGGGCCATGTAACTCTAGCAATCTCCAGTATCCCCATGTAGTGTATATAGTGACCCTGCCCCAATGTGATACTGTCACGGGCCTGTTCGTATGTTAAAAAGTTTCGTTTGGGTAGAGATCCGCAAGGACATTACAGCCCCCGTCCCGCCACGCCTGGAAGGACGTGTGTGCTCTTAGGTCTTATAGGAGCTAGTATCGAAAGGGGGAGTTCCCTGTGGAACGGCACGTGTCTTAGGACCTTTTCCACAAACTGCTGCCATATGTTTGCTGTATGGCGAACCACATATGGCAGGTACCGTTAGGTGAAGTTACCATGATCCTTAGGCTCAAGATGGGGTATGATTCACACATGTAAATTTAGACAAGATTCAAATCTGGAGAAACCCACATACCTCGGTTACAGCACTATTGCACAAGTTACTAACTTGTGTAACGATATATCTGTAAGAGACAGTAGTTAGTGACAGATTCCTTACCTTAGAATATCCCCAGGCGTCAGGCTGGATCCGGAAAGTTTTTGCATAGCAGTACCCTTGCGCGTCGGTAGGCGTCGTCGTGCGGCTCCGCGTCCGTCGTCGGCGTCGTGATCGCCGGGATGACGTCGCGGGCAGTACTTAGACGCCGCCCTGCGCGCTGACGTCAGTTCTGTACACGACTTTCCGCGCCAGGAACGCAGAGCCATGCAAGAAGCGGACATAGGTGTCTGAAAAATACTAGGGCCCTGAAAGGGATGTCCTTAACCCTAGAAATCAGTTCGCAGAACGGGGAGGATGGGTGGGCGGTAAGGAATCTGTCACTAACTACTGTCTCTTACAGATATATCGTTACACAAGTTAGTAACTTGTGCATCTGAAAGAGACACGTTAGTGACAGATTCCTTACCTTAGAATAGATACCCCAGCAATACCAACCCCGGTGGTGGGTCTGCGAACAAAGATCAGACAAGGAAGTCCTGGAGGACAGAACGGCCAAAGAAGCCGTCCCTCCGGACCTGACTGTCAAGGCAGTAATGTTTTGTAAACGTGTGCATCGAGGCCCACGTAGCTGCCTGACAGATAACCGGCAGCGGAACACCGCGGCCCAAGGCCGTGGAAGCAGCCGTTGCCCTGGTGGAACGGGCGCGCAGCCCAACAGGAGGCTCCTTCTTAGCCAAAGAATAGCAGGTCTTGATGCACAAGGTAACCCAGCGGGAGATGGTTCGTTTGTGCACCGCCCGACCTTTTTTGGCGCCCACGTAGCCAACAAAGAGCTGGTCATCCACCCGGAAGTGTTTCGTGCGGTCGCTATAGAAGGAGAGCGCACGTTTTGGGTCCAGACGGTGGAGCCTCTCTTCCTCTCTGGAAGGATGCGGAGGCGGAAAGAAGGTAGGCAAAGTGATGGTCTGCCCAATGTGGAAGGCAGTAACCACCTTTGGAAAGAAGGACGGACGCGTCCGAAGAACAACCTTGTCTGGATGAACAGACAGAAAGGGAGGTTTGCAAGATAGAGCCTGGAGCTCACTCACCCGCCGAGCGGAGGTGATGGCCACCAGAAAGGCTGTCTTCAGAGTGAGAAGACGAAGAGGACAGTTATGTAGAGGCTCAAAGGGAGCGCACATTAAAAGGTAAGAACCAAGTTCAAGTCCCACTGAGGCATCACAAACGGAACAGGAGGGAAGAGGTGTGTAATGCCTTTTAAGAACCTGTTAACAGGGGACTTGAAAAGGGAGGGCTGATCAGGGAGCCTGAGGAAGGCCGAGATAGCATAAAGATAACCCTTGATGGTACCCAGGGCAGAACCCTGGTGGGCCAGAGAAAGAAGGAACAGAAGGACCTCAGAGAGAGGGGCAGAAAGGGGATTCACAGCCTTTGCTGTGCACCATGCCACAAATTTGTTCCACCTGCAGGCATATACCACCTTAGTGGAGGGACGCCTGGCTGCCAGAATCACATCACAAACTTCGGGAGGCAAGTCGAAAGGAATCAACTGCCGCTGCTCAATCTCCACGCAAGCAGGTGTAGACTGGACAGGTTCGGGTGGAGGACCGTCCCCTGCTGCTGCGACAGAAGATCCTCCCGAAGAGGCAGACGGATCGGGGGATCTACGCTCATACTGAGTAGCTCGGGATACCAAACTCTTCGAGCCCAGTCCGGAGCCACAAGAATGACTTGGGCCCGGTCGTGCCGAATCTTCTTCAACACTCTGGGTAGAAGTGGTATAGGCGGAAAGGCGTACAACAGACCGCAACTCCACTCGCGACGAAAAGCGTCGCCGAGCGAGTGCCGCCTTGGAAATTCCAACGCGCAGAACTGATGACATTGCGCGTTCTCTTCGGTGGCGAATAGATCTAACCAAGGCTCTCCCCATTGTAGAAAGAGTCCTTGCGCCACTTCCGAGTGAAGACGCCATTCGTGATCCATCATGCACCTGCGGCTGAGTTCGTCCGCCCTGGCGTTCAGGGAACCTGCCAGGTGTTGAACCATCAGGAACATGCCCTGATGTTCCAGCCATGTCCAGAGGCGCAGAGCCTCCTGACAGAGGGTCCACGAACCCACCCCGCCCTGTTTGTTGCAGTACCACATGGCGGTGGTGTTGTCTGTGAACACCTGCACTACCTTCCCTTTGACAGAGGGAAGGAATGCCTTGAGTGCAAGTCGGATCGCCCGGAGCTCCAGAAGGTTGATATGGAGCCGGGACTCCGCCGGAGACCAGAGGCCTCTGATCTCCGCCTCTCCCATGTGACCGCCCCATCCCAGAAGGGACGCGTCCGTCACAACTGTGTGCTCTGGCTGGGGAAGGGAGAGGGATCTGCCCATGACCCATTGCCGGTTGGAGAGCCACCACTGCAACTGTTTTGCAGTCCCCTCCGAGATCTGGACGTGATAGGACAGGTTGCCCTGGTGCTGCGCCCACTGGAACTTCAGGTCCCACTGCAGAGCCCACATATGCCATCTGGCATGATTGACCAGCAGGATGCAGGAGGCCATGAGGCCCAGCAGCCTCAGGGTCATCCGTACCGAAACCCAGGATAAAGGCCGAAAGATCGGAATCATAGCCTGAATATCCCGGACTCGCCGTTCGGGAGGATAGGCCCGAAACTGCGTCGTGTCCAGAACTGCTCCGATGAAAAGGAGCTGTGGAGAAGGAATCAGATGCGACTTCGGCACATTGATGGAGAACCCCAGCGAGTGCAGGAGTTCGGCCGTAGTCTGGAGGTGGGAGACGACTGCCTGGGACGAGCCCGCCTTCAGCAGCCAGTCGTCGAGGTAGGGGGAAGACTGAAACCCCTGCCCGGCGCAGATGAGCTGCGACCACCGCCATCACTTTCGTGAACACCCGAGGGGCACTGGTAAGGCCAAAGGGGAGCACGGTGAACTGAAAATGCTCGAGGCCTACCGTGAACCGAAGGTAACGCCGGTGGGCCGGCAGGACGGGGATGTGGAAATAGGCGTCCTGCAAGTCCAACGCTACCAACCAGTCTCCAGGGTCGAGGGCAGTCGAGACCTGAGCTAGGATGAGCATCTTGAACTTCTCCTTCCGGAGGAAGCGATTGACGTTCCGGAGGTCCAAGATAGGACGCATGTCCTCCTTGTCCTTTTGGGCACCAGGAAGTAGTGGGAGTAGCAACCACGTCCTACTTCTGGGGTCGGAACATGCTCGATGGCCCTCTTGGCCAAGAGGGCCGTGACTTCCTTCTGCAGAAGTACCAAGTGATCCCCTGACATGCGGTGGAATTGAGGTGGCATGGCTGGGGGGTGGTCTCGAAGGGGAGGGAGTAGCCCCTTCGGACAATGTCCAAGACCCACCTGTCCGAGGTGATGGGACGCCAGTGGTGAAGGTGATGGCGGACCCTGCCCCCTACTGGCGTGCTGTGCACCTGAAAGGAGGGACTAGGAGGGCTTGGAGGCCGCGGACGGGTTGGAGGTGGTGGCCTGACCCACACGCTGGTTGCCCGAACCGCCACGGCGGTATCCACGTCCTCGGCCACGCGAAGACGCCTGCTGCGCGGGCCGGTGGCTGGGCTGCTGACGTGACTGGGCGCCCCTTCCGTGGCCACGATAGGGGCGAAAAGCAGAAGGTAGCGGAGGGCATGTAGCAGAAAGGCCCAGGGACTTGGCAGTAGCCCGTGAGTCCTTAAAACGCTCCAACGCATGGTCTGCTTTGGAACCAAAAAGACCGACTCCATCAAAGGTTATGTCCTTGAGAATATTCTGGACATCCCCTGAAAAACCAGTGGTTCTCAGCCAGGCGTGGCGACGCAGCGCCACTGTCGTTGCAATAGATCTGCCCAGCGAGTCGGCGGTATCAAGGCCACAACGTATGGTGTATTTGGCCGCATCCCTTCCTTCCGCAATGGCGCGGGTAAGCAGTGTCTGGACCTCCTCAGAACACTGGGGCAAAACAGTCGCCACCGAATCCCACAAGGAGTGGGTATATCGGCCCAAAAGACAAGCGGTGTTGATGGACCGCAAGCCAGCACTGGAGGAAGAAAACCCTTCTTCCCAAATTGATCCAGGTGTTTGGATTCCCTATCCGGAGGGGCGGTAGGGAAGGCGGTTTGGGAAGCGGAGGCTTGGACAACCAAGCTCTCAGGAGTGGGGTGGACAGAGAGAAACAAGGGGTCGCCCGGAGCTGGGCGATGGCGTCGGGACACGTTCCTATCCACAGGAGCCCCTGTGTTGGGCTTGGACCAGGCGCCCAAAAGAACGTCAGTTAGTGCATCGTTAAACGGCAGCACAGTCTCCAAGGAGGAGGCTGCCGGCTGAAGCACTTCTGTCAAGAGATTAGTCTTGACCGTCACCGTAGGGAGTCGGAGATGTAAGGCTCCAGCTGCCCTACGCAACACCGTTGCAAAATTGGCTCCCTCCTCCGTAGCCACGGGAGGAGACAGCATGCCAGTGTCAGGGGAAGTATCTAGACCTCTGGCATCCCCTAGTTCCTCTGCCCAGTCCTCATCATACTGACACTGCTGTGCCAGAGGGTCCTCAGACCCCTCCCAGTCCTCCTGGTCCTCCTCCGGTTCAAAATAAGGAGGAGGGACATTTGGGACCCAAGGTCCCATCGGCGCCGGAACCGGCGTCGAGCGACGTCAGTCCGGCTCCATGTCCGGAGCCGGAGAGTACATGGGGACGACGCCGCCCGGAGCCCCGGGCGGCGTCAGGAACGGCACCTGAGACATCGACGCCGGCGGAGGCGTAGTCAGGTCGACCGGCGTCGATGGGGGTTGCGGTACCACCGGAGCCGGGATCGAGGCCGGGGCCGAAGCCGGGACAGAGGCTGGAGGCACGAGCGACGCCGGGACCGGAGCCGCCGGCGACGCAACCCCATCAAGGCCCGCGGGGCCTGAAGGCGCACCGGAGGGACCTTGAGGCCCGAAGAGGCGGGCCATGGCCGACAGGAATTCCTGTACTTGGGCCGGATCCGCCCCCGAACCCGGGAAGGACGGGTATTGCGGGGGCGACTCCACAGGCATGTCCGGGGCCGCGGGGACGGTGCCGGGAGGGGCATCAGCCGAGTCGCGAGACCGGCGAGGCGAAGTCCTAGAGCGATGATGCTTTTTGGACTTCTTGTGCTTAGACTTACCGGACGACGAAGACTTGGATCCCGACGACCGGTGAGGACTCCGCGACCGACCCCTCGACCTCTCACGCGACCGGGGCTTGGTGCGGCGCGGAGCCGACTGCCGGGCCTCGAGGAGCTTTCGAGACCGCTCTCGCAAAGCTTTCGGGTTGAGGGCCCGGCAGTCGGAACACGACTTCGTGTCGTGGCCTCGGCCGAGGCAGAAGAGACTTCAGATGCGGGTCTGTGATGGACATCATCCGAGCACAGGCGTCGCAATGTTTAAAGCCGGGCATCCCTACGACACCTTGGAGTCGATTCGAAAGAAACAGTGAAAAAATTCACCAAAAAAGTTAGTCAAAAAATGACTAGGGCACTGCTCTTCCCGGATCTGCGCTTGCTGGCTCGGAAAAAGAAGAACTGACGTCAGCGCGCAGGGGCGGCGCCTAAGTACTGCCCGCGACGTCATCCCGGCGATCACGACGCCGACGACGGACGCGGAGCCGCACGACGCCGCCTACCGACGCGCAAGGGTACTGCTACGCAAAAACTTTCCGGATCCAGCCTGACGCATGGGGATATTCTAAGGTAAGGAATCTGTCACTAACGTGTCTCTTTCAGATAGTAACACTAGAACTCAAAGGCGGCAATGGAAAACCAATCCCCCACCCAGCCATCAAGGCATAGAATTGTGGGGAAAATCTTTGATTTTGGGATTCCTTACTCTGAGAAATCTTCACACCTACGGTTAGAGGAATTCCTGAACCTTTTCTCAGGAAAAGATGGATTTTCAGGCCTATCAGAATATGGCCTGTTGGCTCACCAGTCACTTGGTCCTATACTAGCACTATTCTGTTATCCCTGCACCCCAGCTCTGTGGCTTTGTCTAGCAACAGTGGGCAGTCTTAAACCTACTCAAACATCAGCTTACCTGCCCTTCAAGTGACTTCCTCATAGCCGATTCAAAATGATAAACCCAATCTTAAATCACTTATCCATTGTACCGGTCAAATTCCCACACAACACTCCCTGAAATTGTTGGGAGTTGTGTATAAACCGCTGTAGAGATTTACAAAAGAAAGATTTTGACTATAGCGGTCTACAAGAGTCTGAAGTTCATGGTGCAGCCACCAGTCAATGGACCATACATTTCGTTCCTATTTGCATAGAAAACTCCTTAAAGGCCAGATCAGAGGTCACATTTAAAAGATGTAGGAAGCGGGCTCTATATATACTATACCAAAGTAAGGTATATTGTGCACAGAGTCCAGTGGATTCCCAGAGACTTAAGTAGATAATACTAAAATCTCTGTGTGTGGTCGAGCAGTTAGACTTATCAGACAGTAGTGTTAAGCATTTATTGTACACACTCGGGTAAGAACGGATAGCACACACCCAAAGACCGAATACAGACCAATTGTTTTGTATGAAATATTACTACTTTGTTATTTTATTTCTAGGACCAAGAGGAACTCAGTTGCAGGTAAGTAACAGTTTAAAAGTAGCAATATCTTTCAAATGCAGTTTGGAATGGTATTGCAAGACAGTAGAAAATGCTTTACAGTAATTGAAATACTTTTGTAAAATCAGTTTAGCATAGTAGAACTTTGCAATAGAAACCGATAGACTTTTGTGTGCAATTGGTTTCAAAATGCAATCCTATGGAAGGAAAAGAAGGTAATGCATTAGCAGGTAAGTACTCTGCTTACGAGTCTAATCTTCTGGGGTTTGGACTAACACTGGGCAATGGTCAGTTCAAGATAGGTACAGCACCACCAGCGGCTCTGGGGCGGATGGGTGCAGAGGTCACTGGGCCCAATGTTAGTCAATGGAGACTGGGGGTACCTTGAAGAGGCATGGTTTGCTGGTAAGTACCTGTGGTTTCAGGACACAGGCCCCGGGGGTCAAGATCAGCACGGGTGGGGTCACAAGGAAGCATCAAAGCTACACCACATGCGGCACATGGGCGGCCAAGTGTAGAGTGCAAAATCAGCGTCAGTCGCCAAATGTGTTTCAATGGTGAATCTTGGTTGCATAAAGAGGCTGAAGGCTCGGGCTAGGAGGCTGGTTGAAGGTGACCACTGGCTGGGGAGGTAAGTTCGAGGGTTGAGGGACACCTGGGCACCGTCTGCTGGGCTCCCCAAAGTCAGGGGCGGAGGATGCAGAGGTGCCTTTTGGTGCCGTTACTGGAGCCAGTCGCGGTCAGGGGGACCCTTCAGGTTGAGACTGCAGGCGACTTCGTGGGGTCCAAGAGAGGTCAGCCACAGATGGAGACTAGGTCCTCATCGCTGGGGAGACTTCACAGGACGGGTAAGCCACTCGGGCCGTGGGCGTCGGGTGCAGAGTGGGCAGGGGTCGCGGATCCACCTGGATCCAGAGTTCTTGAAGATGGAGTTCTTTCTGAACAGGGCCGTTGTCCTCAGGAGATCTGGTCTTTATTGAAGAGTGGCAGTCTGCCAGGGTTCTTGGAAGTTGCTGGCCACGGAACAGGTGTGGTCTTTTCAGGCTCGAGAATCAGGAGACAGGCCGGTAGGGCTGGGGCCAAGGCAATCTGTGTCTTCTTCCTTTGCTGCACAGTGTCATCTTCGTCCGCCTTCTTCTTAGGCAGGAATCCGAGGATCAAGGTTCAGGGGCGCCCATAAATACTGAAGTTAGGGGCGTTACGGGATTGGCGGATGGTAGTCAATGGGCTACTTGCCTTTAGGGTAACTACACCCTTAGAATGTCCCCTCCCTTTGGGGAGGGGGCATCCCCCTAACCTGATTGGGCTGAATCCTTCCATTCAAGAGAGGACTTTCTATGAAGGGGTCACCTTGGTCCAGGGCACCTTTGGCTTGGTCTTGGCAGAGAGGGGACACACCTCTCCTAACTACTAATTTTCCCGCCGACCTTGCAGCCAAAAGTGGGGCTTGGTCAAGGGGGACAGGCATCTCTACTATCCAGAGAGACGCTGACTAGCATATCAAAGGGCAGGAAGACTTGAGGCTCACCGCCCTGAATGCTGTTCTTGCTGGGGGGTAGGTGTGAAGCACCTCCACCCCAAGCAGCCTTTGTCCTGACTCACGAGAGCATAAGGGCTCCCACCTCAGGAACATGTCTGTGTGTGGCAGGCTGGTGCAGACCAGTCAGCTGGACACAAGGGATTTGGTAGTTTTTTAGGGGGAATCTCTAATTTGTAATAAATCCAACACTGGCATCAGTGTGGATTTATTGTGCAGAGGAGTTTAATAACAAACTCCTTAGCATTTAGTAAAGCCATCATGAAGATGTGGAGTATGTAATGACATCTCCCAGTCCATGTACTCAATATGGCTCCACTGCACTTACGTCTGTGAATGGCAGACACTGTAGGGGCACATTGCTCATGCAGCTGTGCCCTCACCTGTGGGATAGTGCACCCTGCCTTTAGGGCTGAGAGGCATGCTAAAGGGGCGACTTACCTATGCCACAAGCAGTGGTTGGTGGGCATGGCACACAGGGATGTGTTGAGTTAAAGAGGTGGTGAGATGCACACCTTGTAATCACTTTTTGTACAAAATGCACCATTGTGATGATAAAGATGGGTAAAACATATATGTGTTTGTATTTTAGATGCCCCTGACGAAGGGAATTTTTCCCGAAATGCATTGGGTTATTGGAATAAATCATGACATATGGAACCTACTTTTGCTCCTGAGCCTTTGTAAGCAGTGACGTAAAGCATTGAAATGAATAAAATGGATTGAATGAACAGTTAAGCAAGAAGGTTAAAAAGTAACGGTGAAAAACATGGATAAAAAAGAAGATTTAATTATTTGAATTTAATTCATTGGATTCATCCAGTTCGTGGCTGTGCAGCTTGGTGGAACCAGTACTGATGGTTCCCTCGTGGTTCGACACAGGGATGTGTTGCCATGTCGACTCTGACTGCACCAGAACACAGTCTGCAATGGCAGTGTGTAAGCGTTTGGTGAGTGGCCTCTAAGGGTGGCACAATACATGCTGCACCCCTTATAGACCCCCTCTGGTCACAAGGCCCTTGGTGCCACTGATGTCTTTTACAAGGGACTTGCAGGTGAGCCAGAGGTGTTCCAGTTGTGGAAACAAAGGTACAGTTTTGGGAAAGAATACAGGCACTGGTAACCTGATTGGCAGGAACCCAGTGCAACCCAAGGGGGGGGGGGTAACCATGCAAAAAGGGGCACCTTCCTACAAGAGGAAACTACCATACCTACAAAATTCCTTAAATAAAGCCAGTCTGGAGTCAAAGAATGTCAGTCCATGCATTAGTAAGAAGGTGCGATGAAAAGCTATTTTCTGTATTTCATCGTACATCAGAATGTGACAAAAAAAGGTCAGGAACATCCATGCTATCATACCCATAAACAAAAAGAAAACCTACCTCTGCATGTGCTGTTTGGGCCAATTCTAGTTCCTGGCGCACACAGTCGTATTTAGTCTGGCATTCAATCAGTGCATCAGTGGAATCTTTTCGTAGCTTACGCAGGGCATGTGAATGGCCAGTGAAAAATAGGTCCATGGTTTCCTTATGACTTTCCACCTTTTAAGAAGAAAACCGAGAATGTTAACTCATAAGGATAACAAGTATAATACACTAATCTTCAAATGAACTATTAAGACATTTCAAAAATGTTTCAAACTGTTGTGAACACCTCTGACTGGTGTTAAATCACTGATTTCAGAAAACGCATGGTATACAAATACCACGTAAAAAAGACATAAGTGTGACTACCTCTATTTAGGACATATAGCAGCAAATTCATCTCCTCCTGATTAATCAGCCAATTCAATAATATAAGTTACTTTGGTGGACATTATTTCTGATTCCAAATGTAAAATGCATTAACCCTGCTTCCAATAAAATAAAACAATTAAAATACCACAACTACCCAACCATTTGCTTTAGCATTGCCAGTCCGTCTTCTGGGAAATTACTTGTATTAGACCATTACAGCTAATCAAACATTTCTGGAAATAAACAGGTCAGCAAATTGGAATGGATGTCCAATTAGATACATAATAGAGGAGAGTACTCTTGATGTAATGAATATTTATATAGGCACATATCACATACGGAAGATCTCTAGGCGCAGGCCTTGCTAAAACTTTATAGTATACAAGTAGAAGTTGCTCACTTTTGGCAACACTTCCTGGTGGGCATTCAATCTACCTGCAGGCTCCTCATCTTAAAAATCCTACTAGACACAATTCTGCATCCAGAAAAGGCATCCATGGCACGCACTCCAGCCAATGTAACTGCAATCTATCCCACATATGATGATATGGAGCCACACAAAAGCCACCCTTGGGAACCAACGTTAGTTTTTTGATCATAAAGACTTAGTAATCTGGATTCATAATGAAGAACTCGCCCCCCTCCTTTCTCATAAGGGAGTATTAGAGCTGCCCTATTTTTGAAAGGTGTACTGACTCAGTTGTTAAGGCTAGCCTTTTTCTACAAATGCTATTGGGATGCTGACTGAGGCAGATGTGGCATGGAAGATGCTTTGCCATTCACCATCAACATGCTCCAATGAGTCTAGTCTGTTGGTCTAATGGCGATACTGAAGAGTCTCTTCCACCCTCACTGATGTAGAATGTGGCTCCTGACATGGTGGAGAGAAGACCACCAGATCCACAATGAAGTCAGTGGTACGTCTGGGCCTAGACTGAAAATATAAACAGCTTGTTTACCCTGCAGTGTCTCCTCTTCACCGGCCTCTGGAGGATCCAGCTGAGGTCTTGAACAATGGCAGGGCTGTTTGGATGGTATTCTGTGAAATGTAATTGGCTATGTAAGCTTGCTAGTGCCATAGGACCTCCGTCATAGAACAGATCAACTTCTTACCATCAAACAGAGAAGTAGACTACTTTATACTAAAGCTCTGGCCTTGCGACCAAAGACCTGAGTTGCAATGATCACAAGGACAGGTTGGGGTTCAAAGTATTGCTACATTAATGTGGTCCCAAACGTTAGCAGTTTCTTGCCCAAGTGAAGCACAAACCAGTGCTGTACCTGGTTGTACTCTAAAGCAAGGAGACATAGAAGTCAAACTTGTGCCAGAGGTGGACGCTGTATGAGCCCATAGCCATTCACAATGGATGCAGCAGGGAAAGACGAGCAACTTTTAAGATGTTTTCCTAGGAGTCTGATGCTTCGCATCGGCCCTTGTGCAAAGATACAGCTTTACTCTTCAAGGAAGCAGACTACACCACCACAAAATGAGCTGGTTGATTGCTTGACACAGATAGAAGAGTCAGTGGAGGCCTGGTACTGAGAGCCCAAGAATTTGATAATTGCAGGCATTGAGAACAGTTTCCAAATCACATGGGTGCGCCAGAGCATTTGGGGCGCTATAAACTGCGGTGATCTTGGCAGAAGAGCCTTTGCAGGCACCAAGGGATGAGTGCCATAAATGATGCACGGGTAGCAAAATACAGAGACCCAAACACCCTAGCCATGACTAGAGTCTGGTTGGATGAAGGTCCTCGTGCACTGGCTTGTGTCCGCCAGGATGCTAGGAAGCAGGAATAGGGTCTGAAAAGCATTCTCCGGAAAAAATCGTGGAGCCCTCAAATAAAAGCAGGTGAAGCCAGGCGAGAAATGGAGTTCAGTACCTGGATCTGGACTGTACTGGACTATAAGAAGCTGACTTTATATAGAGGACCAAAATGAGGTACACTATGTAAAGAGCCCAGGCAACCCTTATTGGTTTACAGAGGCAAAAATTAAAACACTAAATGCTCTTTTGTGGTAGTGTGGGCGAGCAGTTTAGGCTTATCAGAGGGTAGTGCAAAGCATTTGTTATACTCCGAGGCAATAAATAAGACACATACTCGGAAACCAATTTAGAAAAAATAACTAGTGTTTTTATATAAATTTTGATACCAAGAACTTAGTTATCAAGTAAGTCGTTTTTTAAATAGTTAAACAGTTCACTTAAATGAGTCTTTACGCAGCAATGGTTTCCTATGGGGAAAAAGGCATATGTTGCATACGCACAAGTTACTAACTTGTGTAACGATATATCTGTAAGAGACAGTAGTTAGTGACAGATTCCTTACCTTAGAATATCCCCAGGTGTCAGGCTGGATCCGGAAAGTTTTTTGCGTAGCAGTACCCTTGCGCGTCGGTAGGCGGCGTCGTGCGGCTCCGCGTCCGTCGTCGTGATAGCCGGGATGATGTCGCGGGCAGTACTTAGGCGCCGCCCCTGCGCGCTGACGTCAGTTCTGTACACGACTTTCCGCGCCAGGAACGCAGAGCCATGCAAGAAGCTGACATAGGTGTCTGAAAAATACTAGGGCCCTGAAAGGGATGTCCTTAACCCTAGAAATCAGTTCGCAGAACGGGGAGGATGGGTGGGCGGTAGGAATCTGTCACTAACTACTGTCTCTTACAGATATATCGTTACACAAGTTAGTAACTTGTGCATCTGAAAGAGACACGTTAGTGACAGATTCCTTACCTTAGAATAGATACCCCAGCAATACCAACCCCGGTGGCGGGTCTGCGAACAAAGATCAGACAAGGAAGTCCTGGAGGACAGAACGGCCAAAGAAGCCGTCCCTCCGGACCTGACTGTCAAGGCAGTAATGCTTTGTAAACGTGTGCAGCGAGGCCCACGTAGCTGCCTGACAGATAACCGGCAGCGGAACACCGCGGCCCAAGGCCGTGGTAGCAGCCGTTGCCCTGGTGGAATGGGCACGCAGCCCAACAGGAGGCTCCTTCTTAGCCAAAGAATAGCAGGTCTTGATGCACAAGGTAACCCAGCGGGAGATGGTCCTCTTGTGCACCGCCCGACCTTTTTGGCGCCCACGTAGCCAACAAAGAGCTTGTCATCCACCCGGAAGTGTTTTGTGCGGTCAATATAGAAGGAGAGCGCACGTTTTGGGTCCAGACGGTGGAGCCTCTCTTCCTCTCTGGAAGGATGCGGAGGCGGAAAGAAGGTGGGCAAAGTGATGGTCTGCCCAATGTGGAAAGCAGTAACCACCTTTGGCAAGAAGGACGGACGCGTCCGAAGAACAACCTTGTCTGGATGAACAGACAGAAAGGGAGGTTTGCAAGATAGAGCCTGGAGCTCACTCACCCGCCGAGCGGAGGTGATGGCCACCAGAAAGGCTGTCTTCAGAGTCAGAAGACGAAGAGGACAGTTATGTAGAGGCTCAAAGGGAGCGCACATTAAAAAGGTAAGAACCAAGTTCAAGTCCCACTGAGGCATTACAAACGGAACAGGAGGGAAGAGGTGTGTAATGCCTTTTAAGAACCTGTTAACAGGGGACTTGAAAAGGGAGGGCTGATCAGGGAGCCTGAGGAAGGCCGAGATAGCACAAAGATAACCCTTGATGGTACCCAGGGCAGAACCCTGTTGGGCCAGAGAGAGAAGGAACAGAAGGACCGCAGAAAGGGGATTCACAGCCTTTGCTGTGCACCATGCCACAAATTTGTTCCACCTGCAGGCGTATACCACCTTAGTGGAGGGACGCCTGGCTGCCAGAATCACATCACAAACTTCAGGAGGCAAGTCGAAAGGAATCAACTGCCGCCGCTCAATCTCCACACAAGCAGGTGTAGACTGGACAGGTTCGGGTGAAGGACCGTCCCCTGCTGCTGCGACAGAAGATCCTCCCGAAGAGGCAGACGGATCGGGGGATCTACGCTCATATTGAGTAGCTGGGGATACCAAACTCTTCGAGCCCAGTCCGGAGCCACAAGAATGACTTGGGCCCGGTCGTGCCGAATCTTCTTCAACACTCTGGGTAGAAGTGGTATAGGCGGAAAGGCGTACAATAGACCGCAACTCCACTCGTGACGAAAAGCGTCGGAGCGACTGCCGCCTTGGAAATTCCAACGCGCAGAACTGATGACATTGCGCGTTCTCTTCGGTGGCGAATAGATCTAACCAAGGCTCTCCCCACTGTAGAAAGAGTCCTTGCGCCACTTCCGAGTGAAGACGCCATTCGTGATCCATCATGCACCTGCGGCTGAGTTCGTCCGCCCTGGCGTTCAGGGAACCTGCCAGGTGTTGAACCATCAGGAACATGCCCTGATGTTCCAGCCATGTCCAGAGGCGCAGAGCCTACTGACAAAGGGTCCACGACCCCACCCCGCCCTGTTTGTTGCAGTACCACATGGCGGTGGTGTTGTCTGTGAACACCTGCACTACCTTCCCTTTGACAGAGGGAAGGAATGCCTTGAGTGCAAGTCGGATCGCCCGGAGCTCCAGAAGGTTGATATGGAGCCGGGACTCCGCCGGAGACCAGAGGCCTCTGATCTCCGCCTCTCCCATGTGACCGCCCCATCCCAGAAGGGACGCGTCCGTCACAACTGTGTGCTCTGGCTGGGGAAGGGAGAGGGATCTGCCCATGACCCATTGCCGGTTCGAGAGCCACCACTGCAACTGTTTTGCAGTCCCCTCCGAGATCTGGACGTGATCGGACAGGTTGCCCTGGTGCTGCGCCCACTGGAACTTCAGGTCCCACTGCAGAGCCCGCATATGCCATCTGGCATGATTGACCAGCAGGATGCAGGAGGCCATGAGGCCCAGCAGCCTCAGGGTCATCCGTACCGAAACCCAGGATAAAGGCTGAAAGATCGGAATCATAGCCTGAATATCCCGGACTCGCCGTTCGGGAGGATAGGCCCGAAACTGCGTCGTGTCCAGAACTGCTCCGATGAAAAGGAGCTGTGGAGAAGGAATCAGATGCGACTTCGGCACATTGATGGAGAACCCCAGCGAGTGCAGGAGTTCGGCCGTAGTCTGGAGGTGGGAGACGACTGCCTGGGACGAGCCCGCCTTCAGCAGCCAGTCGTCGAGGTAGGGGAAGACTGAAACCCCTGCCCGGCGCAGATGAGCTGCGACCACCGCCATCACTTTCGTGAACACCCGAGGGGCACTGGTAAGGCCAAAGGGGAGCACGGTGAACTGAAAGTGCTCGGGGCCTACCGTGAACCGAAGGTAACGCCGGTGGGCCGGCAGGACGGGGATGTGGAAATATGCGTCCTGCAAGTCCAACGCTACCAACCAGTCTCCAGGGTCGAGGGCAGTCAAGACCTGAGCTAGGGTGAGCATCTTGAACTTCTTCTTCCGGAGGTCCAAGATAGGACGCATGTCCTCCTTGTCCTTTTTGGGCACCAGGAAGTAGTGGGAGTAGCAACCACGCCCTACTTCTGGGGTCAGAACATGCTCGATGGCCCTCTTGGCCAAGAGGGCCGTGACTTCCTTCTGCAGAAGTACCAAGTGATCCCCTGACATGCGGTGGAATTGAGGTGGCATGGCTGGGGGTGGACTCGAAGGGGAGGGAGTAGCCCCTTCGGACAATGTCCAAGACCCACCTGTCCGAGGTGATGGTACGCCAGTGGGGAAGGTGATGGCGGACCCTGCCCCCTACCGGCGTGCTGTGCACCTGAAAGGAGGGACTAGGAGGGTTTGGAGGCCGCGGACTGGTTGGAGGTGGTGGCCTGACCCGCACGCTGGTTGCCCGATCCGCCACGGCGGAATCCACGTCCTCGGCCACTCGAAGACGCCTGCTGCGCGGGCCGGTGGCTGGGCTGCTGACGTGAAGGGGTGCCCCTACCGTGGCCACGATAGGGGCGAAAAGCAGAAGTCAGCGGAGGGCGTGTAGCAGAAAGGCCCAGGGACTTTGCAGTAGCCCGTGAGTCCTTAAAGCGCTCCAACGCATGGTCTGCTTTGGACCCAAAAAGACAGACTCCATCAAAGGGCATGTCCATGAGAGTATTCTGGACATCCCCTGAAAAACCAGTGGTTCTCAGCCAGGCGTGGCGTCGTAGCGCCACCGTCGTTGCAATAGACCTGCCCAGCGAGTCGGCGGTATCAAGGCCACATCTTATTGTGTATTTGGCCGCATCCCTTCCTTCCGCAATGGCGCGGGAAAGCAGTGTCTGGACCTCCTCAGAACACTGGGCCAAAACATTCGCCACCGAATCCCACAAGGAGTGGGTATATCGGCCCAAAAGGCAAGCGGTGTTGATGGACCGCAAGCCAGCACTGGAGGAAGAAAAACCCTTCTTCCCAAATTGATCCAGGCGTTTGGATTCCCTATCCGGAGGGGCGGTAGGGAAGGCGGTTTGGGAAGCGGAGGCCTGGCCAACCAAGCTCTCAGGGGTGGGGTGGACAGAGAGAAACAGGGGGTCGCCCGGAGCTGGGCGATGGCGTCGGGACACGTTCCTATCCACAGGAGCCCCTGTGTTGGGCTTGGACCAGGCGCCCAAAAGAACGTCAGTGAGGGCGTCGTTAAACGGCAGCACAGTCTCCGTAGAGGAGGCTGCCGGCTGAAGCACCTCTGTCAAGAGATTAGTCTTGACCGCCACAGTAGGGAGTTGGAGATGTAAGGCTCCAGCCGCCCTACGCAACACCGTTGCAAAATTGGCTCCCTCCTCCGTAGCCACAGGAGGAGACAGCATGCCAGTGTCAGGGGAAGTATCTAGACCACTGGCATCCCCTAGTTCCTCTGTCCAGTCCTCATCGTACTGACACTGTTGTGTCAGAGGGTCATCAGACCCCTCCCAGTCCTCCTGGTCCTCCTCAGGTTCAAAATAAGGGGGAGGAGGGACATTTGGGACCCAAGGTCTCATCGGCGTCGAGCGACGTCGGTCCGGGTCCATGTCCGGAGCTGGAAGGAACTGGGGGACGACGCCGCCCGGAGCCCCAGGCGGCGTCGAGAACGGCACCGGAGACATCGGCGCCGGCGTCGTTAGGTCGACCGGCGTCGATGGGGGTTGTGGAGCCGGGATCGAGGCTGGAGGCACGGGCGACGCCGGGGCCGGAGCCGTCGGCGACGCCGGAGCAACCCCATCAGGGCCCGCGGGGCCCGAAGGCGCACCGGAGGGACCTTGAGGCCCGAAGAGGCGGGCCATGGCCGACAGGAATTCCTGCACTTGGGCCGGATCCGCCCCCGAACCCGGGAAGGACGGGTATTGCGGGGGCGACTCCACAGGCATGTCCGGGGCCGCGGGGACGGTGCCGGAAGGGGCCTCAGCCGAGTCGCGAGACCGGCGAGGCGAAGTCCTAGAGCGTCGATGCTTTTTGGACTTTTTGTGTTTTGACTTACCGGACGAAGAAGACTTCGATGCCGACGACCGGTGTGGACTCCGCGATCGACCCCTGGACCTCTCACGCGACCGGGGCTTCCGCGGAGCCGAATGCCGGGCCTCGAGGAGCTTTCGAGACCGCTCTCGCAAAGCTTTCGGGTGGAGGGCCTGGCAGTCGGAACAAGACTCCGTGTCGTGGCCTCGGCCGAGGCAGAAGAGACACTCCCAATGCGGGTCTGTGACGGACATCATCCGAGCACAGGCGCCTCAACGTTTAAACCCGGGCATCCCTACGACACCTTGAAGTCGATGGAGAAAAACAGTGAAAAAAATCACCAAAAAGTTTGGTCAAAAAATGACCAGGGCACTGCTCTTCCCGGATCTGCGCTTGCTGGCGCGGAAAAAGAAGAACTGACGTCAGCGCGCAGGGGCGGCGCCTAAGTACTGCCCGCGACGTCATCCCGGCGATCACGACGCCGACGACGGACGCGGAGCCGCACGACGCCGCCTACCGACGCGCAAGGGTACTGCTACGCAAAAAACTTTCCGGATCCAGCCTGACACCTGGGGATATTCTAAGGTAAGGAATCTGTCACTAACGTGTCCCTTTCAGATAATTATTTACTGTCGGTTTCTGGGTGGTCTCCTTCAGGACTTGGGGTCGTAGGGGGCCACGGTCCAAAGTACCACCAGCAGTTACTCGTAACGTGCCCTGGGGCATCCGGATGCAGAGGTGCTGGTTAGGTTGGTAGCTGTGCATGCTACGCCAGTGGAAAGGGGGAGGAGGGGCACCTAGATACAAGCTGCAGAGGAGGAATTGAGGACAAGTCTGGGGGGGTCCCAACGGCGGGCAGGGGTCACAAGGTCAATGAGTACAAGGGGGCACAGCCGGTTAGTCGGTACCCAGGCTGGGGCACTTGGGGGCAAAGTGGAAAGGTCTGCTCGGCTCTGTGCGTTAAAGGCCCTCACCCTTGTCCCAGAGGTGACCTGTTGATGCTGCCTTGGACCGTGCCTCATACTCACCTTAAGTCCTGAAGATTGGTCCTCCAAGTCGTTATGAAGTACCTGTATGCAGTATATGACCTTCCTCCATAGGTTAACTTTACAGCTTCAGAAATTGCACTGTCGTTTTTCTATCTCGAAATGTACTTCGCTGATTTTGATGACCTTGGTGTCAAATATTATATGAAGATAAGTGTTATTTTTATAAATGGGGTGGATATCCTCAAGTTGTGTGTACCATTTATTGGCTCTGTGTGTATTGCAGATGTCTAACACTCCTCTCTGATGAGCCTAATGCTGATCGACCACACTCAGGGATGTGAATTCCTATAGCCCGACGCCCAGGACACATCGTTTGGGGTCTAGGGCAACAAGTTTGTGTATTTTGTCCTTGGGACAAGTAGACCCAACCCCCTGCAGCACACACCCTTTAGCTGCCAGTTTGCAGTCCCACATTATGGATCAGGGAAGGGCACGAGGTCTGCAGTTAAGGTAATATTTTTCTCCTTATGTTAATGCTTTTCAAACTTGTATTTACGGTTCATTAATTGAAAGCCTTTATTATTAGGTTGAGCGCGCCAAGTAAATGTTGTAAACTCTGACTGCACTACTGACAGTGGTTCCAGTATAAAAATGTATACACACTTTTTCAAAGTTTAGCAATATGAGGCTATGTATAATGCTCCCAGAATGCTCACTGATTTGATGCTTATATTTGCAGAAGCTTGAAAGCAAGATTGACGATTCTTTGCTTTCAAAATAAAATGTTCATTAAAAAATGAGAGGTTAGAGTGAGGAGTGTGAGAAGTTGGCCTGGCATATGCTGTCCACTAATTATAGTGGGCACCTTGCACCAGACCAAACAACCCCTTATTGGAGATAGGTTAAAGACAACCTTTATTAAAGCTATCCTAGTGGTAGCTATGGAGAGCAGCCTTCAGGCTAAGTCTTGAAGGAATGTAAAGCAGCTTGTTTTACCAGTCTATAATCTCTTGAGTGACCAAATGAAAGAGCACCACACCAGGTATATATTCAAAATGCACAAGTTACTAACTTGTGTAACGATATATCTGTAAGAGACAGTAGTTAGTGATAGATTCCTTACCTTAGAATATCCCCAGGCGTCAGGCTGGATCCGGAAAGTTTTGCGTAGCAGTACCCTTGCGCGTCGGTAGGCGGCGTCGTGCGGCTCCGCGTCCGTCGTCGGCGTCGTGATCGCCGGGATGACGTCGCGGGCAGTACTTAGGCGCCGCCCCTGCGCGCTGACGTCAGTTCTGTACACGACTTTCCGCGCCAGGAACGCAGAGCCATGCAAGAAGCTGACACAGGTGTCTGAAAAATACTAGGGCCCTGAAAGGGATGTCCTTAACCCTAGAAATCAGTTCGCAGAACGGGGAGGATGGGTGGGGCGGTAGGAATCTATCACTAACTACCGTCTCTTACAGATATATCGTTACACAAGTTAGTAACTTGTGCATCTGAAAGAGACACGTTAGTGATAGATTCCTTACCTTAGAATAGATACCCCAGCAATACCAACCCCGGTGGTGGGTCTGCGAACAAAGATCAGACAAGGAAGTCCTGGAGGACAGAACGGCCAAAGAAGCCGTCCCTCCGGACCCGACTGTCAAGGCAGTAATGCTTAGTAAACGTGTGCAGCGAGGCCCACGTAGCTGCCTGACAGATAACCGGCAGCGGAACACCGCGGCCCAAGGCCGTGGTAGCAGCCGTTGCCCTGGTGGAATGGGCACGCAGCCCAACAGGAGGCTCCTTCTTGGCCAAAGAATAGCAGGTCTTGATGCACAAGGTAACCCAGCGGGAGACGGTCCTCTTGTGCACCGCCCGACCTTTTTGGCGCCCACGTAGCCAACAAAGAGCTGGTCATCCACCCGGAAGTGTTTTGTGCGGTCGATATAGAAGGAGAGCGCACGTTTTGGGTCCAGACGGTGGAGCCTCTCTTCCTCTCTGGAAGGATGCGGAGGCGGAAAGAAGGTGGGCAAAGTGATGGTCTGCCCAATGTGGAAAGCAGTAACCACCTTCGGCAAGAAGGACGGACGCGTCCGAAGAACAACCTTGTCTGGATGAACAGACAGAAAGGGAGGTTTGCAAGATAGAGCCTGGAGCTCACTCACCCGCCGAGCGGAGGTGATGGCCACCAGAAAGGCAGTCTTCAGAGTCAGAAGACGAAGAGGACAGTTATGCAGAGGCTCAAAGGAGCGCACATTAAAAAGGTAAGAACCAAGTTCAAGTCCCACTGAGGCATTACAAACGGAACAGGAGGAAGAGGTGAGTAATGCCTTTTAAGAACCTGTTAACAGGGGACTTGAAAAGGGAGGGCTGATCAGGGAGCCTGAGGAAGGCCGAGATAGCACAAAGATAACCCTTGATGGTACCCAGGGCAGAACCCTGTTGGGCCAGAGAGAGAAGGAACAGAAGGACCTCAGAAAGAGGATTCACAGCCTTTGCTGTGCACCATGCCACAAATTTGTTCCACCTGCAGGCGTATACCACCTTAGTGGAGGGACGCCTGGCTGCCAGAATCACATCACAAACTTCGGGAGGCAAGTCGAAAGGAATCGACTGCCGCCGCTCAATCTCCACGCAAGCAGGTGTAGACTGGACAGGTTCGGGTGGAGGACCGTCCCCTGCTGCTGCGACAGAAGATCCTCCCGAAGAGGCAGACGGATCAGGGGATCTATGCTCATACTGAGTAGCTCGGGATACCAAACTCTTCGAGCCCAGTCCGGAGCCACAAGAATGACTTGGGCCCGGTCGTGCCGAATCTTCTTCAACACTCTGGGTAGAAGTGGTATAGGCGGAAAGGCGTACAACAGACCGCAACTCCACTCGCGACGAAAAGCGTCGCCGAGCGAGTGCCGCCTTGGAAATTCCAACGCGCAGAACTGATGACATTGCGCGTTCTCTTCGGTGGCGAATAGATCTAACCAAGGCTCTCCCCACTGCAGAAAGAGACCTTGCGCCACTTCCGAGTGAAGACTCCAGTCGTGATCCATCATGCACCTGCGGCTGAGTTCGTCCGCCCTGGCGTTCAGAGAACCTGCCAGGTGTTGAACCATCAGGAACATGCCCTGATGTTCCAGCCATGTCCAGAGGCGCAGAGCCTCCTGACAAAGGGTCCAAGACCCCACCCCGCCCTGTTTGTTGCAGTACCACATGGCGGTGGTGTTGTCTGTGAACACCTGCACTACCTCCCCTTTGACAGAGGGAAGGAATGCCTTGAGTGCAAGCCGGATCGCCCGGAGCTCCAGAAGGTTGATATGGAGCCGGGACTCCGCCGGAGACCAGAGGCCTCTGATCTCCGCCTCTCCCATGTGACCGCCCCATCCCAGAAGGGACGCGTCCGTCACAACTGTATGCTCTGGCTGGGGAAGGGAGAGGGATCTGCCCATGACCCATTGCCGGTTCGAGAGCCACCACTGCAACTGTTTTGCAGTCCCCTCCGAGATCTGGACGTGATCGGACAGGTTGCCCTGGTGCTGCGCCCACTGGAACTTCAGGTCCCACTGCAGAGCCCGCATATGCCATCTGGCATGATTGACCAGCAGGATGCAGGAGGCCATGAGGCCCAGCAGCCTCAGGGTCATCCGTACCGAAACCCAGGATAAAGGCCGAAAGATCGGAATCATAGCCTGAATATCCCGGACTCGCCGTTCGGGAGGATAGGCCCGAAACTGCGTAGTGTCCAGAACTGCTCCGATGAAAAGGAGCTGTGGAGAAGGAATCAGATGCGACTTCGGCACATTGATGGAGAACCCCAGCGAGTGCAGGAGTTCGGCCGTAGTCTGGAGGTGGGAGACGACTGCCTGGGACGAGCCCGCCTTCAGCAGCCAGTCGTCGAGGTAGGGGAAGACTGAAACCCCTGCCCGGCGCAGATGAGCTGCGACCACCGCCATCACTTTCGTGAACACCCGAGGGGCACTGGTAAGGCCAAAGGGGAGCACGGTGAACTGAAAATGCTCGGGGCCTACCGTGAACCGAAGGTAACGCCGGTGGGCCGGCAGGACGGGGATGTGGAAATACGCGTCCTGCAAGTCCAACGCTACCAACCAGTCTCCAGGGTCGAGGGCAGTCAAGACCTGAGCTAGGGTGAGCATCTTGAACTTCTCCTTCCGGAGGAAGCGATTGACGTTCCGGAGGTCCAAGATAGGACGCATGTCCTCCTTGTCCTTTTTGGGCACCAGAAAGTAGTGGGAGTAGCAACCACGCCCTACTTCTGGGGTCGGAACATGCTCGATGGCCCTCTTGGTCAAGAGGGCCGTGACTTCCTTCTGTAGAAGCACCAAGTGATCCCCTGACATGCGGTGGAATTGAGGTGGCATGGCTGGGGGTGGTCTCGAAGGGGAGGGAGTAGCCCCTTCGGACAATGTCCAAGACCCACCTGTCCGAGGTGATGGTGCGCCAGTGGGGAAGGTGATGGCGGACCCTGCCCCTACTGGCGTGCCGTGCACCTGAAAGGAGGGACTAGGAGGGCTTGGAGGCCGCGGACGGGTTGGAGGTGGTGGCCTGACCCGCACGCTGGTTGCCCGATCCGCCACGGCGGAATCCACGTCCTCGGCCACGCGAAGACGCCTGCTGCGCGGGCCGGTGGCTGGGCTGCTGACGTGAAGGGCGCCCCTACCGTGGCCACGATAGGGGCGAAAAGCAGAAGGCAGCGGAGGGCGTGTAGCAGAAAGGCCCAGGGACTTGGCAGTAGCCCGTGAGTCCTTAAAGCGCTCCAACGCATGGTCTGCTTTGGACCCAAAAAGACCGACTCCATCAAAGGGCATGTCCATGAGAGTATTCTGGACATCCCCTGAAAAACCAGTGGTTCTCAGCCAGGCGTGGCGTCGGAGCGCCACCGTCGTTGCAATCGACCTGCCCAGTGAGTCGGCGGTGTCAAGGCCACAACGGATAGTGTATTTGGCCGCATCCCTTCCTTCCGCAATGGCGCGGGAAAGCAGTGCCTGGACCTCCTCAGGGCACTGGGGCAAAACATCCGCCACCGAATCCCACAGGGAGTGGGTATATCGGCCCAAAAGACAAGCGGTGTTAACGGACCGCAAGCCAGCACTGGAGGAAGAAAAACCTTTCTTCCCAAACTGATCCAGGCGTTTGGATTCCCTATCCGGAGGAGCGGTAGGGAAGGCGGTTTGGGAAGCGGAGGCTTGGACAACCAAGCTCTCAGGGGTGGGGTGGACAGAGAGAAACAGGGGGTCGCCCGGAGCTGGGCGATGGCGTCGTGACACGTTCCGATCCACAGGAGCCCCTGTGTTGGGCTTGGACCAGGCGCCCAAAAGAACGTCAGTGAGGGCGTCGTTAAACGGCAGCACAGTCTCCGCAGAGGAGGCTGCCGGCTGAAGCACCTCTGTCAAGATGTTAGGCTTGACCGTCAAAGTAGGGAGCTGGAGACGTAAGGCCCCAGCAGCCCTACGCAACACCGTACCAAAATTGGCCCCCTCCTCCGTAGCCACGGGAGGAGACAGCATGCCAGTGTCAGGGGAAGTATCCAGACCACTGGCCTCCCCTAGACTCTCTGTCCAGTCCTCATCATACTGACAGTTGCGCGTCAGAGGGTCATCAGACCCCTCCCAGTCCTCCTGGTCCTCCTCTGGTTCAAAATAAGGAGGAGGAGGGACATTTGGGACCCAAGGTCCCATCGGCGCCGGAGCCGGCGTCGAGCGACGTCGCTCCGGGTCCATGTCCGGAGCCGGAAGGAACTGGGGGACGACGCCGCCCGGAGCCCAGGGCGGCGTCGAGAACGGCACCGGAGACATCGGCGCCGGCGGAGGTGTCGTGAGGTCGACCGGCGTCGATGGGGGTTGTGGAGCCGGGATCGAGGCCGGGGCCGAAGCCGGGATCGAGGCTGGAGGCACGGGCGACGCCGGAGCAACCCCATCAGGGCCCGCGGGGCCCGAAGGCGCACCGGAGGGGCCTGAAGGCCCGAAGAGGCGGGCCATGGCCGACAGGAACTCCTGTACCTTGGCCGGATCCGCCCCCGAACCCGGGAAGGGCGGGTATGTCGGGGGCGACTCCACAGGCAAGTCCGGGGCCGCGGGGCGGGGACGGTGCCGGGAGGGGCCTCAGCCGAGTCGCGAGACCGGCGAGGCGAAGTCCGAGAGCGACGATGCTTCTTGGACTTCTTGTGCTTAGACTTACCGGACGAAGAAGACTTCGACGCCGACGACCGGTGTGCACTCCGCGAGCGACCCCTGGACCTCTCACGCGACCGGGGCCTCCGTGGAGCCGAATGCCGGGCCTCGAGGAGCTTTCGAGACCGCTCTCGCAAAGCTTTCGGGTTGAGGGCCTGGCATTCGGGACAAGACTCGGTGTCGTGGCCTCGGCCGAGGCAGAAGAGACACTCCCAATGCGGGTCGGTGACGGACATCATCCGCGCACAGGCGCCGCATCGCTTGAAGCCGGGCATCCCTACGACACCTTAAAGTCGGAAAAACAGTGAAAAATCACCAAAAAGTATGGTCAAAAATTGACCAGGGCACTGCTCTTCCCGGATCTGCGCTTGCTGGCGCGGAAAAAGAAGAACTGACGTCAGCGCGCAGGGCGGCGCCTAAGTACTGCCCGCGACGTCATCCCGGCGATCACGACGCCGACGGACGCGGAGCCGCACAACGCCGCCTACCGACGCGCAAGGGTACTGCTACGCAAAACTTTCCGGATCCAGCCTGACGCCTGGGGATATTCTAAGGTAAGGAATCTATCACTAACGTGTCTCTTTCAGATATATGTATTTATTGCTAAACACACCCCTCTAGTCTCTTTATGAGGCTAGAGTTCGAAGTACACAAGTTATAAGTTATTTAAACACAGTAATAGCACAAATACACGTTTGGGCCCTATGGGCGTACCAAACCATATACCAATAAAGTGGTATAAGAACCACGACTGAGCTAGACACTAGGCCTAGAGCCTCTAGAAGTGCTTGGACCACAAGGAACCACCCAAGGTAGTGACACAGGGGACCCACGGGGGACGCGTGCAGTGTAAACACACAACCGCGATACGCCGTTAACTTCTATGGAGAAAGTCGCGATCAGGAAATTAAAGAAAAGGGACACTTAAAGAAGGACTTGGAGCAAACCCTTTGAGAACTAGGTCGTTCTAGAGTCTCTACCCACGGGAGCACCGGAGTACTCGTGTTACCTCACCCAGGGTAGCCGGGTGCATAGTGCCTTTCGGGGTCGGGTTTCGTCGTCGATTTGAATGGCGATCTGCTGCAAAGTGCTGCTGGCGACCAAGTGGAAAGTGTCCGGGTGGATCCAAGAGTGGATCTGAAGAACCTGAAAGCAGAGGGGACAGAGTCTGGGTCACTAGCCAGTGACCAGGAAGGCGATGGACAGATGCCCACCGATGTCACGTGCTTCAGGTGCGTTGACGGTCGTCTTGACTCTTCAGCCACGAGGTCCAGGAGGCGTTGTCGGCGACCAGGAGCAGGATTCGGGCTGGTACACGATGTCTGTCGAGTGCTGAGGTGTCGGCGACCGTATTGGACGCAACAAGCCTTGGCAACGGCAAGTCTCGATGAAAGTGAAGAATGACGATGATGCAGACCAGCAAGGTCTGCGGAACTCACCCAGCAAGGGTAAGTGAGGGCAAGCCTGGAGCAACCAGGGAGCCCAAGAAGAAAAGGATTGGCCTTCGTGAAGGGCTACTAGCCAACGGGCTAGCGACCGCGAAGGAGCCTCGAGACGTCGCACGTGGAGCTGGCTCACAGGACACTCGTGGAGTGGAGGCCAGTGATCTTCGGTGCAGTTGGTGCTGGAGGCTAGGGCTACTCGGAGCCCAAAGCACGACTTCGTGGGAGACCCAGAAGAGGATGCACACAACAAATGCGTGCGGTGTCCAGGGGTCACGGTTCCACGTTACCCACGACAGCTACGGGCCTCAGCTTTGCTGGGGACTCAGGGCAGCCTCGGGGAAGTCTGGAAATCCACCTCTGGTGATGCAAGGACTTCGGCGTCCGACGGGAGCTTAGGCGATGCAGACCGGACAATTGCTTCTTTGGTGCCTGCCAAGCAGGGAGTCACTCCTTGACCCCAAGGGAGATTCTTCTGTCCTCTAGTCTTGAGTAGAGCGTCGAAGGTCCAGGATTCTGTTTCAGAGTTTCGTCCAGGGATAATCTAAAGTCCTAGGGACTGGGTTCCTATACTTATACTAAGTTTAGGGGTTGGACTTACTCTGTGGCCCCACCTATGGGTGGGTCAGGGCAGAGGGGTGGCTACACCCCTTTCCCTTTGTCCAGTTCACGCCAAAGCAGGGGCTGCAAGCCCCTGATCCGGTTGGAACTGGGGTATGCACAGGGACACCAAGTGTGCCCCCAGTGCAGGACTTCAAAGCACCCAAAAGTGCTCCCGCCCAGCCCCAATACACACTATCCTGTCTGGGGAGGTGGTCACACCTCCCTGGGACAGGAAACCTATTGACCAGGCCTCTCCTGCCGGAGTTTCGTCCAGCAGCAGGAGGCCAGACTTGTGTCTGTGGCAGCAGCATCCATTTTGTGATGCCAGGGCTTTAGAAAGAAGTTACCGGCTAAGCCAGGGTTAACATGTCTCTCCCTCTAGAAGGGTGGAATGCTACCCCCGCCGCCAGAATTGGCGGGGGGGGTAGTATTCCAAGATGTTTGACACCAAACACGACATGTTTCGGTGCAGCCATTCCAAAGTTAGCATTTAACGCGAGGTTATAATGCGCTTAAGAGTATATGGTCAGGCTGCACTACAAACAGCATCAGAGAAGGGTCTCCGAACACTGCAGAGGGGCCCTGCTCATGCAGGGGCACCCTCTCACATAGGAACCACGCACTCTGCCTTCAGGATTGATAAGGCCTGCCATAGGAGTGACTTATAGGTTTATATGTGTGTATGTATATAGTGATATATATCACAGTATATCACAGTAAGGGGTGCATGCACCACCTTACCCAGGCTGCAGTAGCAGACCTGTGGTGTCAGTTTGGATGGCCTTCCAGGGGTGGCACAATACATGCTGCAGCCCCTGGTAGGCCTCTGAGGTACCTATGCCCTGGGTACATAGTATACCATATACTAGGGACTTATAAGGGCACTCCAGATACCAATCAGAGATGTGCCTAAGGCACATGGAAACCATTTTACAGAGAAAGCAGATAGACTGGGGCCCTGAATAGCAGGATCCCAGTCCAACTAAGTCATAAACCAGCAAAACACCAGAAAAAAAGTGGGGGCAACCATATAGTCAGATTCCACCTTCCTACAAGGAGCACATCGGACACTCCCAGAGAGACTGTGGAAAAACATCTGTAAAACAAGTTAATGTGGGCAGGAGCACATCACACAAGATACACAAGGTGCCAATGGCGACTCGTTTCACCGGCTGGTGAATGAGGAGATTGATGTTCGTTCGACAAAAGATTGAGCTTGGTGTTCTACGTCCTGAGGAGAACCAGACATTGTCATAGACTGGTCTCTTTCTTAACCAAATAGGTGTCCACTAAGATGGGAAGACCACTTGTTGCTCACTAAAGATTGTGTATATAATTTTCTAGAATATTAAGTGAGCCTAGTACGTCCACCATTTGGATTTGGCCTCTGAATCGCAACTAAAAAGTGTTATGCTATAATAAAAAGAATTAGAGGCATTGTACATGTATATTAAAAAAAAAAAAAAGTGAGGGTCAAAACCGGATTAGAACCAGAGCTACAATGATATTTTGTTTGTTTCTAATTATATATTGATTTGTATTTTAGATGTATCACATTTGTGTGTTTTTGTTTGTCACAGGTTGTGGTGTCTTGAGTGTATGTTCATAATTGTATTTATATATATTGTGAATTCAAGAAAAAAATCAAAACAAAAGTATGAAATAAGAAAAAATATTTGAAATGAAAAATAAAAATTCACTTTTTTTCAACCAGGTTGTTTAGGTCGCCTGGCCCTTGGAACAAATGTGATGTCTGAATGAGTATCAGTATTGGCATTTTTGGTGGTTGTTTCTTTTCATTAAAAAATGAAATCAGGAAAAAAAAACATTTTGCTAAACTACTGTAAAATTTCAGGTACCATTTCTTTGCAGCACCATTTAGTAACCTGTGTTGATGCATGCTAGTATTTCCTAAAAATATTCATAGTGGAAAATCAGTGTAACCAGCTTCAATAAGATTATGGGAAACAAAAATAAACAAGCATGGCAAAGACAGTAGGTCTGAAGTTGGTGGTCAGCTTTTTAGTTTTGTCAATGTGTGAATTGTTTTGGCATGGCTTTTGTAAAACCTTTTTGGTGTGGGAGCTGCCGGGCCCCTCACCATTATAACAAACACTGGCAAAAGTAAAAAAAAAATTGGTCTCCAAAAGCACACATTGCCACAGTAGTTACTGGCACTGAACAAAACTACTTTGTGTGCCGATATGCTCCTTGTGAAAGAGCAGAATGCTGTCACTCACAGTGAAGCCAGCCGATGCAGAGAGAGACAGAATATTAATAAACGCAAAAGGTCATGGTCAACGCCAGACCAAATTAGGGGCCCAATTATTAAAGAAAGTCTCAAAAGTGCACACATGGGACATGTCCTTGCATTAAGTGCAGCTATAAGGCTTTCGCGAATTCCCAAGAATTCCCAAAAGACAGACAAGAAATAGTACTCCTAGAAAATTTGTGAACTGCATTTTAGCATGAGCAAATATGTAGGTGTAGATTTGCTCATGCGAAAATCTGAGTGTTTGCAAGTTCACTTTCCCTCCAACCACTCCCCCCTCCCCCAACCACTCCCCCCCCCCAACTCTGAAAGAAGGTTTACGTCTGCCATTGTCAGGAGTAAATTTCCAACATCTCAGTATGGGAAAAGATTAGAGAAGAGTTGTTGAAAACCCTTAAAACATGCAAGTTAGTAGGTTTGCACAGACTCAAAAATGCATTCGGACCCTGGAAATATTGCTTCCCACTACCTTCAGCACCAGTATGTAGATCTGCGGAAACGTGGCAACAAAGGGATTGCAAGTATTCAAACACTACTATGGTATGAGCCTTGACAATCAGAGGCTATATCAAAGCTCATATATAAGGAGATTTCTGCCATAATTTGTCGCAGCACTACATGGCACCAAAGGGACAAGTGGATTTTGTTACAGGACTAGTCGATTTATGAAGCAACCTGCCCCATGGACAAGTAGATATTTTATTAAAATTCCACACCCCTGCACACTACCCCCTAAGAGAGCACCTTGGGATTGCTGGAGCAAGCCCCTGTCCACTTAGAGATACTTGGACTCTTTGCACAGTACGCTTCTTTTTGGTATACTATATAAAGAGTCAGCTTCCTACATTGAGGAACACAATAAATCATTGTAAGCCATTTAGCAGGTCTTAACCAACTGTCTAGTATGGTTTCTGCGCTTCACACGGACGGACCACGGGGGAGGGGGGGGGGGGGTTGTGAGTCACAGGGGCAACTGAGGTCTCCTGTCTTGTCCATTAGACTCAGTCTCCAGTGCACTTTTCTCCTTCACCACAGCCCACCCAATAAGTGGTCCTGATGCTGGGGATACAGGATGTGGAAAATACTGAGGAGATTTGGTGAGAATTCCAGGGGCCACCTTGGTAGCCACGAGCATAAGGGGGTCATCACCGGCCCTGGACTCGATCCCCATAATGCAGCAGAGGAGTCCAGTGTAGTTACAGTCGTCATTGGTCTCCCAATTGCAGCAGTTGCTTACAGGTGAGCATATATGTTCCTTCTGGGGACCCGGGTCCACTTGAACCTCAGCTACAGGTCCCACATGCTTCGGGACACCTCAGGCAGGCAAGGACTGGCCACGGAGCAGGCACTTCAGCGTACAGCGGTGGAGAGGAGTTCCTGGGTAGCTAGGCTCTCAAGAATTGTATGGTTCCTTAGCTTTTGGTGGTCCTGAAGTATAACAGGAGGATAGTCAACTAGCCCCGGGAGTTCCTTCTTCTGTCCTGACAAAAGTGGAGGTCTTCTCTATGAGTGGGCACGGCAAGCACGGTCCTGTTTGCGGGTCCCTTGGTTGCAGCAGGTGCCGTCCAGTCTTTGGTGCAGCCTCTCTTTGCGGAGTCTAGGGGCAGCAGGATAGTCGTCCTGTCTTCTTTCCCATCAAGTAGTGATCTTAGGACTGTCTTGGGTGCCACTTTTATGCCATCTTGGCGTTTGTGGGAGGGGTAGACTCATTAGCCAATGGGGCAATAGTTCCCACAACGCACTCCTTCCCACTTTACATCACTTGCTGGGGGCTTGGCCTCCAAACCATCCCAGGACACACCTCTCTACTCAAGTTCAAGATGGCGCAAGACTTCTATTGTGAAGAGCCCTGGGCAGAACAATGGGGTGCACCCAGCATAATGAACCATTGCTCCTGGAAAACCAGTTCTGCTACAGGTTTTCCCCCTCTAGAATAGATACCAGCCTATCTGCCTATACAAAGGAGCAGCCAGGAGTAGGTGTGATTACCACTTGCTTTACTGAGGCGGTAGTCTTTGAAGCTGGGCCATCTGTGACCACCCCCCGGCGTTAGTCATCCTGCTGATGGAGGTCACACTTCCTCAAACCAGCAATTCTCTTTGTTCCCGTTCTTGGGAGCACTTCAGGGGGGACAGCACACTGTTTCGGGTGTCAACTGCTGCAACTAGACAGAAAAAGCTACTGGAGGTTTGAGCAACAAAGTGGTGACTTTCCTATGTCACTTTTCTATTGCAAATGATCTTAAATCCGGTCTAAGCAATAAGTCAAGTTTAATGTGAACTCCATGTTAGCCAATGAGTCCACCGGTCTTGCTACAGTTAAAACAGCGATTTCATGTCTTCACTGTCAGGTCATGTCAAACACAAAAGGAACATGCCGTTTTTAATATTAACCACACTGTCTGGTGGGCTACCAAAGACTTCCCTGGTAGTGGCTTAGTCTGCCAACTTGACATGGAAAAAAAATCAACCATTTAGCCAAGTCAATGTTAAAGCTATCTGACCCTGCTGCAGTGGCAGGCCTAGTGTCACATTTTCACCTTGTCACTGCTGTAGCTGCACAATTAAGTATTGCAGTCCACTAGTGACATTTACCTAATTAGCCCTGGTTACCTCTGGTACCTTATAGTAGGCACTTCTAGGCAACTTAAATGAGCTAATTGGGTATTAGCCAATTGTACTCATACTTCGGGGGTCAGAGCACATGCAAAGGGGCCTGGAAAGCATTGCACAAAGTGGAAAAACAAGCAGCATCAGTCCAAAAACCTGGGGCAGGAGGGAGTTGGTTGGTGATCATAAAGAAAGAAGACCTTTCCTACACTTTTCTAGCTGGAAAATAAGCTCAACTGTACCTTCCACAGGGGTGTGGACTTTAATCAAATATCTACTTGTCCATGGGACAGGTTGCTTCATCAATCTACTTGTCCTGTAAAAAAAATCCACTTGGCCCTTTGGTGCCATGTAGTGCAGCGACAATTTATGGCACCAATCTCATTATACAAAAGCTTTGATTTCAGCCTTTGATTATGCCAGGGCTCATACCATAGTAGGGTTTGAATTCTAGCAATTTCCTTATTTTGCAACCTTTCTGCAGATGTAAATACTGGGGCTTGAGGTAGAGTTAAACAATAGTTGCAGGGTTGGACTGCCCTTTTGAGTGTGCAAACTTACTAAACTGCATGTTTTAGGGGTTTTCACCAGCTCTTCTCTAATCTTTTCATATACTGAGTAAGGTTGGATATTTACTCCCGACAATAGCAGAAGCAGAACTTCAAGAGTTAGAAAAAGGTGGTTGGACAGAAAGTGAACTTGTAAACGCTCAACAGATTTTCCCAGGAGCAAATCTATACCTACATGCATAAACACATTTTACTAAATGATACTTCAAAGAAATGTAACCTACAATTTCACAGTACTTTAGCAAAATGATTTTTTCTATTTACATTTTTTTGTAAACATTTTATTTCGAAAGCAAAGAATCATCAATCTTTATTTCAAGCTTCAGCAGATATTTCCATCTAATTAGAGAGCATTCCTGGAGAACCGTATGTAGCCTCATGTTGTTAAACTTCAAAAACGTATGTACACATTTTTACACTGGAACCACTAGCAGTAGTGCAGTCCGAGCTTACAACATTTCCTTAGAGCGCTCACTAATAATAAAGGCTTCGCATTAATGAACCATAAGTACAAGATCAAACAACATTAACATTTGGATACATATTACCTCAACTGCAGACAATGCCCTTCCCTGATCCATAAAGTGGTGCTGCAGGGGGTTGGGCCTACTTCTCCCAAGGACAAAATAAACGTGAAAACCTGTTGTCCTTGACCCCAAACAATACGTCCTGGAGGGACCTGATCTACAAGGCCCTACTGGCTGAATGAACCTGTGTGTGAACTTTGATGGACAAGACTACCAAGGTGCCACAATATCTCTTCAACCCAAGTGCCTAGGACAGTAACGCTTACATTTTTGACTTCTAGGGTTCCCCTGAATCACTACTGTAAGCCTAAGCAATTTCTAGGATTTGGGCCTCAAAACAATACACCAAATTACAGAAAGTATATATCAAACAAATACACAAATTATGAAATATTGTAACTCGCGAAACAAAAATCAAAATTTTAATTGGGTTTGATATTTTCAAAATGTATTTTCATTTCAGAAAGACAAAGCAATATGCTAGATTCTAGCATATCACCGTCATTTTTGCTCCTGGTATATGCTCTTTTGTGGGCATATACCAGTGCTTCAATTGAGGCCACCAGCCATCCTCACTAGATTCTGTTTGCTATACCTGTGCTGCTCCCACAAATCATGCTTAGGGTAACAACTTAAATTCTTTAGCCTCAGATTTCAAATTCCTTCACATTTACAGAGTGCTTTAAAAAAAGAAATAAAATTGTATAGAATACATATACATAAACTTTATTAATCTGCCAATTTAATTATCTGAACAGTCGAAGACCCCCTGTGGAGGTGCCAGACAGCCAGGTGTCAAGGATATGAGAATTGCTGGCCTACGAGGACTGGGTCGAGAAGTGTTCCTTTGTCTTCAACGACTGAAAAGTGTGAGCATGCTTCTGCAAGATCTGTCCCAAGGGTGCATGTAGTTGCCTCAATTTAGTTCCAGTTTGAAGCGAGGAAATCTGGTTTCAACACAGCATGAGGTCCGATTCCCCTTGGTTTGAGGTCCCCTACAGTGTTGCCTCCACTGCGTGGGTGCTCAGTTCCCGATGCAGGTGCATTAAGGGTACTGATAAGAAAAGCAGAGAAACAACCCAGAAGCCAGATTTGGTCTCAAAACTAGAGGTGGTGGAATCAAGGGACCAGAAAAACTTTCAAGTTGTTGCATGGGGCAGGCAGAATAAAGAAAATTGTTTGCAGACCTACAGAGAAGATTTACAAAAGACCATATCCACTTGCGCCTTTGAGTATCCTTGTTAACTGCTTGCGAAAACGTGCGCCAAGAGTGGCATTCCCTTTTAGAATTTGCTGAAGCTCATGAACCAGAATAACTAAGTGCTGGATACCCCTCATTCCATAGATTTGAAAGTGAAATCTGGACTGGCAATTCATACAGTAAAGAGAATTTTTGTTTGAATAAGTGGCCTTTTAAACTGCTTTCTTCAACCCTTTGTGCAGAGTGCACTTAATCTGAATCATCCAAAGCGAAGCACTTTAAATAAAAAGAACACATTTGAAATTACAGGTTTATAAATGGTCAGACAACGTTACCTTCTCAGCCAGTGCAGCAAAATTTTGCAAGGAGTGTTTCATGTGAGAATTCAGATCGAGCAGAGAGGTCACCATAGGTAACAGATTTCTTTTAAACGTACTCTCCAAGTTAGTTTTATGATCCGCCTGAACAAAAAACAAAAATATTAAATTCTCAAGAGCAATTTGCTTGAACAAAAGTGAAAGGACCTTTATCTTCACAGTTAATACCAGTAATCCAAATGCAGAATTGTACTTCAAATCATTTGGGCTAGTTACATAACTAACCCATTTTTTGCATTTTTCATCAAACATAAAATAGTTGGATTAAGAAAGAACATGCCAAGATGAGATGCAGTACACCAACACCGAAACAAATGTGAAAGCCAGCTCTAGCTAAGTAAGTAACCATTTACTAGAGTGACCAGAATGAGTGACACTGACTAAAATCTTGTCTAATGTTCGATCATTTTACTAGATTTTTTACATAAAAATATCTCAAGGTGCCAGACTGGATCAGAAAATCTTCAGCCTCTCCAGCAACAAAGTGGTGCTTGCTGTCACTATGTTAAACTGGTACATTTGAAAGGGGTGCCTCCCACAGGAAAGACACCTGTTCCACTATAATTTCCACAAATCATAGAGAAGGGTATGGAACAATCTGAAACTATCTTAATTCCAATTAAAATATCCAGGAGGCACAAGGGCAATGATTAGCCTGCCAACAGACACCAACAATTCGATAAAATGGCACAAAATGCAACTGTTACCATATCTAGGAAGTCTTTCAAGAAATATCACAAAAGTGTCAAAGAAGGACACATTTTTCATATCTATAATTAGTGAGGGGACCAAGTTAAATTGATGGAGCTTGCCAAGAAAACAACCCAACCCTAAAAATGAGCAATATAATCCAAACTTTGATACCACATAGGAATATAACCTCCCTCATTATGGCAAGCAGCAATAAAACCTGTACCTAATAGGAGTAGTGTAAGAATGGGTGGTGGGATCTTTGAGAACAGTACAAAATATGACAATAAAGAACAAGCTACTTACCTTCGATAACGCATATTCTGGTAGAGACAGTCTGGCCGCAGACTCCTTAACTTTTGATCTGACGGTTCCTCAGGCCATTTTCTGGCCTACTTCAACAGTTTGTCAGTTGGAACGGTGTGCCTTTTCTCATGTCTTCAGGCTTTAAGGCTTACGGGTCGTGTGCACGACTGATGTCAGCTACAGACCTGCATTGCATGCGGTGTTTGGGGGAACACTACGACTCCGAAGATTGTGGCTCCTGCCAGAAGATGAAGCCGAAGGCGCTCAAGGACGCCGAATTAAACTCTTGGCAGTGCTTATGACGCAGTCTTCGGACACTTCACGTCAGCCTCGGTCTTCTACTTTTCATTTGGAGGCACAGGGATGTTCCAGGTACCGGAGACGTTCAAGGGCACACTGTTCGCCATCGAAGTCTAAAAGGTAAGCATAAGCAGTTGAAGTCGTGGCACCTCTTGACTTCACTGTATCGTCCCTCACGGCTCCTCCCACTTGCAGGTTGAGGAGTCCGGACAAGACCCCGTCCACGCCTCCCAGTCTTTCCAGGAGTCGGGGCGTCGATGGTCCAAATGAGAGAATACTATAATTCGCTGCATCTAATCTTTAAGCCTCCTTCTCCATCCCCTGGAGCGCCGTCGGGCCCCATGAAGGAGAGAGAGGAACAACCCCGGTAGGTTCGCCCTGTGTAGGCTGGTGTGGGGAAAAAAATATATATCCATTTCTATGTATCACATAGATATGGGAATCCACTCCAATTCTCCGCCGCACTATATCAGACCCATTGAGCTATCTATATCCGTCTCTGACCAAACTGCTTTCTCTATCCTCTGCAGGCCCCCCCCTCCTTTACAAATCTATTCCAGCCTGATTCAAGGACCTTTACTGCCCTCCGACACCTCCTTGGTTTACAGCTGTCAACATACACCTCACTCCAAGGTGTGCCATCTCTTACAAGTTTAGCTCGACTTGCCTGGTGTCTGTTTTCTTTGCGTCACTCTGAGGAGGGTTGGAAAATGTATTTACCCAATAGTTGGGCCATCTGAAAAGTTGGATCGGCACTGGTCCGCGTCGGCAGACTTCGCTTTGGCGCCGGTGCACAGCCCTTCCGGGTTTCCACCTTCAGCATATATTCTCGATCAACTGACTCCGGCATTGACGTCGGCTGCACCGATCGGAGCCATTTCTTCACCTCTCTGCGTCTGGTGCGAAGTCAATGGAGTCAACGTTGTTTTTCCACTTTCCTCTCATGGTGGGGCTTCTGAAAGAGGTAATATGGAGGATTCTGGGCTATTACAGCTTATTGCCGACACTATTCCACCTCTTGTAGAGGAGAGTTGGCTTTCTGCACTTAGTGAGGCTAGTGGGCTAGAGTCTTCCCAGGCCTCAGGACTACTGTCTCCTCCTAGTCTTGCTATCGAGGTGTGTTCCTAATTTGCAGATATGTTAAGGAGAGTGGCTATGGTTTTAAAATTCTCTCTTCCTACGGTGGAGAAGTCCACTGATCCCCCGATTGATGTCTTATCAAGGTCAGACAGGGGTGGAGCCTGTTCTCCCATATAGTGAGCCCCTGTACGACATATTGTTGGGCACTTGGCCTAAGCCTGATGTGGGTCTCAGTGGATCTTGCGATATCTCGCAAGCACTTTTCTGCTCCTGAAGATCCAGTTTGTCTCCTCAAGCACCCTACCTCTCGTAATTTGGTAGTTCAGGTGCCTTCAGCCTCACAGGATATGGATTCTCTATCTAATGTTCTATAGAACAGTGACTCTAGGAGGCAAGATTCGTGTGATAGGCATATTTGTTCCTCAACTAGTTCTGCTTTAAAGGTCCACTAACATGTCTTGTGTTCTTGGGCGTTTTTCTCAAGCTTCGTGGGATTCCTTGCCAACTATGTTGCCATCATTTCCAGATGGCCTCTGATCCAATATAGAACAGATGATTCAGGATGGCCAGCGGGCAGCTAGCTGATTAGATGTGACATGGATGCCACTGATTCGGGCCATGGCATCCTCTGACGCTACGTCGTTGTGCCTGGTTAAGTACCTCAAAAGCAACAATTCATGGACGGAATGCAAAACAATGCAAACATTCACCCCCAGTCACAAGGATCAATCGTTCTTTTGCTCACCACACCACCCCAGTTTGGACCCAGCCAGGGAGGACCTAGCTTAGCAGTTCGGGCTGGACTGTTCCCATTAGGAACAGGGTCAAGACTGATTTGCATATGGCTGGGTCCAAACTGGGGTGGCTTGGTGAGCAAAAGAACAATGGATTAAACCCAGATCTTTGTGACTGGGGGTGAATGTTTGCATTGTTCAGCATTCCGTCCATTTGTTCCTTTTGCTTAAGCTGTCCAATCTGCTTTGTTCAATATGCCCTTTGATGGCACCCATCTTTTTGTTGCCCAGGCTGACTCAGCTGAACGGTGTTTCCATGGTAGAAGAGGTGAAACAGAGTCCCAATTTCTTTTCTTCTGATTATATAACTCTTTGATTATTGTTTTTCCCTATACTAGTGTTGTACGGGGGATATTAATCTTTTGTTTCTTAAACGGCTGGCCATGTTATGGCATTGCCATGGTGGTATAAGTTCCGCCTGTTGGCGAGTATGGGTCTATGTATTTACTTAGAGCACGGACTATATAGAATTGGGAATTTTTTGATAATTAGTTATGGCAGATTCATATATTCTGTAGAATTGCTATCTCTCCGTCTACGGGTTCTATGCGGTGTGGGACTCTTGGTCATTTTATTGAATGACGTTCTCTACAAGGATAGACTTCGATTTGCATCAGTTTTTCGACTTGGTTTGGACTTTGTCTTTACGATGAATGCATTTATTCATCTCGTGGATGAATTTTGGAAAATCTTTTTTCTGGATTTCTTGGGACAGGTTCTTTTGAATACTTACTTACTGGTGTAGGGACCTGTAGTTTACAGGGCATTCTTTATTGCCTTTGGCCCTTCTAGTCCATTGGTTCATTTCACCCTTTAGGGGCCATGTACTACTGCCCTACTGTTGAGTGTTGCCTTCTGACAGTATATTTTAGCTGCCCTTGGGGCATACTTTTTCCATGCCTGCGGAGTTGTTTTATGTACATTGCCTGTGGTCCTTGCCACAGTTTTTATAAGGAGTTCATGCTTTTTCTCATCTAATGCCTACATATGTCTAGTCTATTGTTAATTTTGACCAGCTGGTTCTCTTTAAAAACTTGTAGCATTAGTTTGCAGAACCTCCTCTGGGTGGGGTCTAGCTATGGCATTTAATTAGAAAGTTAAGGAATCTCAAGCTAGATGTCTATCAGATGAATAGGTTACTTACCTTCGGTAAAGCATTATCTGGTAGAGACATAGTATAGCGGCAGATTCCTTAACACCCTACCCATGCTCCCCGCTCTGCGAACAATCTGTAATATAAGAAGCATTTCCTTTTACAACCCTGGTTTATACACCAGTGGTCAGTGTTTCAAGAAGCTATGTGCTTTGTCAAACCGTTTGATCTTTCCTTATAGACCTTGTGTGGGTGTAAGGGTTATACCCTTTTTCAGCACTGGTTTTATACACCAGTGATAACTGTTTCATGTATGTGTGATTAAACTAACCATTTGGTCTTACCTTGTAGATCTTGTCTTGGTATTACCATACCATTAATTTCTGTTTTCTAGTTATTGTTTCAAAGATGCATTGATCTTTTTTGGCATACTGTTTCGACAGCAAGCTTCTATAGTGGCTCGGTGTTGTGGCGCAGAAGGTCTCACAGAAGAAACTGACATCTGCACGCTGGAGGGGACTTGTATGACTCCACTGACGTGTCAATCTGAGTCGACGTCATCACGAAGTCGTATGGCACCATCCCCCGGCACGCAGAGGTATTGGTGAAAAATTTCCTGATCCAGTCTGGTGCCTGGGGAGAATTCAAAAGTTAAGGAATCTGCAAGAGGGAACGCGATTTAAACCATTTACGCTTACTTTTAGCTGTCGATGGAGAATGGCGTCTCTTTGAATGGCTCCGGCTCCTGGAACGGCCCGTGCCTCCAAATGAGAAGTAGACGGCAGAGTTCCAACTTACAAAAAAACTGTTGAAGTAGGCCAGAAAACGGCCTGAGGAACAGTCAGTTAAAAAGTTAAGGAATCTGCGGCTAGATGTCTATAAGATAATATTTATAGATCTTATTGGTCCACAGCAGTCCCAGACCACTGCTCGAAAACATCAGCTTGGCAATAGCAAGAAAATAAATTGTCACTTTTGTGGTTTCGGTCTCGCCCACTCTGCAGACCTTGAACTATAACGAACAAGTGGGGGCCTAGGACAACTGCCACTGTCCCTGCATGCCAAACTTGTGTAAACATCTGTTTTGATTGGTGCTTCAGAATTTGTGTTTGATGGGTGCAGATGGCTATAAGAGAAGGGATTCATTATAAAGGGCTGTGAAATAAAGCATGCATTTGAAAAGGCTCTGAAGGTACATCAAATATGGTGGCCAACAAAACCTTTATTAGAAGGGCATGGTGCAGGGCAGATAAAAAGTAGGCTTGACTCAGCTACAGGAAAAAAAAAAAGCAAACAGATGCAAACCGAATGCAAAATGATTCTATGTAAATGAAGAAAGCCATGCAATTGTAACTCTGCAAACTGTCAAGGAAAGTGTGGTGCTCAATGCAAACTGGCACCATTTTAGGAGCCTGCCAACTTGAAAAATGTTTAGTTGTAACCTCCATAAAAGTGTTGCTTGTAGATAGCAAAATGAGTATGGTGGTCTCAACAAGGTATCAAGTAGGGAGGCTATGCGGTTATATAGTAATTCATAAATGAAACCCCAACATTTTTGGCACACCTGTACCTAAATACAGATGCAAAAGGCATGCAGGGTCTGGAGTATTATCAGCCTCTCTTGGAGGGAAATCACCAAGTCTTCTGAACTTATGGTGCAAGTAAGTAGGGGCCAGATGTACGACCATTTTTGCATGGGCAAACGGGTTTGCGAACCCTTTTGCGCATGCAAAAACAGCATGGGTAATGTACAAACCCAATTTTGCGAGTCGCAAAATAGGGTTTTGCGACTCGCTATTAGGAAGGGGCGTTCCCTTCCTAAAAGCGAGCGCAACTCTATGTAAGAATGTTTTGCGTCCGCAATTGCAGACGCAAAACACTTGCAAATTACCACCCTCTTCAAGAGGGTGGTAATGGGGTCGCAAAAGGGAAGGGGTCCCCAGGGGACCCCTTCTCCTTTGCAAATGCAGGGGAAGATAATTTTTACGGGCAGACAGTGGTCCCAGGGACCACTACCTGCCCTTAAAAAATTAAACGAAAACGTTTAATTTTTTTCTTTTTTAAATGCATCCCGTTTTCCTTTAAGGAAAACGGGCTGCATTTAAAAAAAAAAAACTGCTTTATTTAAAAGCAGTCCAAGACATGGTGGTCTGCTGAGCCCAGCAGGCCACCATACCTGGGAGGGCCTGCCATTCCCAATGGGGTCGCAAATTGCGAGAGGCTCATTAATATTCATGAGCCTCTCTATTTTTGACCCCATTGGGAATCGCTAACAGTGTGAAAAACACTGGTGTACATTGGAAATAGCGCCTCGCAAATTGCGAGTAGCAAAAAACTCGCAATTTGCAAGGCACTATTTCCAACGTCGTACATCTGGCCCCAAGTGTGTGAGTGGGGGCAGAAGAGTTGCAATGTTTAGATAGTATGCTGCTTAAAGTTAATTTCCCAACCTTACTACCATGCCTCCACCCCAACAGTGCACACAGGATCAATGTTTTAGAGAGTTTACTGCATATAAAAAAAAGTGACAACCATGGTAAGAGTGAGAAGAATGGGGTGCATATAGCTTAAGGAAATCAAACCAAACAGTTACTTGCAATAGCTTTTATTATGGATGTGTTGCTAAGGTCCAATGCAAAAGCATCTATGCATTACACGATAAAATAAAAAAAATAACAAATAATTTCTTACTCTTACCATTAACTTCTGCAAATTATCGTTGGTGTCCAAAGACAAAGATTCTTGTTTCAGAATAGCTTCAACGCAACCGGACACCTCTGCTGACACTTGCCCCTCAAAGGTGGAAAACGTTGTTGCTATGGTTGATGCAGTACCATGAAATGCTGACAAACTGGCAGAAAGGAGTTCACCTGTAAAGAGTTGGAGGCATGATTTTTCATTAATATTGCAAAAGGAACAAAAAAGTAGTTTGAAAATACAAGTGAAGTCCTCAGATCCAAAAATTATACCTCCAGATATTCATATAAAGGCTCTACCCTCCACAATTAATAGAACTATTCTCAAATCCTTCAATTATGGAAATAAATATGTACTGGAAAAACAGATTCAATTTTCATTTACACTGCTGTAATTTTACAGATTACAACTGTCTAATGGAGTTTATTCCACATGGCACCTCCTTATCTTTTTCAGATAATCTGAATTCTGGGTTTCTGTTTGCCCAAGTGACAGAAGCTCCAAACAGAGACATACACAGATGAACTAAGATAATTTTGTGTCAATGTGATGCCAGCGTGCCACCCATCAAAGGTCCCCCTGTTTTTTGTCGGTCAGTCAGGAGGGAGGTCAGAGTTCCAGGATTACAAGTTTCAGGGGCGCTGGCAGGAAGCATGGTCCAGCAAAGTGTCACCGTATTCCTAATTAAGTAATTAATTTTTTTTAAATTAAATCCATTATAGGAAAGTCGATTTTTATGTGGTGTGGCTGGGAGACTGCACCATGTAATGACATCACCATCTCAATTAGGTCCAGTTAGGTTCTTTATTAAAATCCTTAGCTTAGTCTTGGGTAGCTGTGGCACAGAACAGTCAGATTTAAAAGAATAAGTGCAAAGCATTTGGAAGTACAAAAACGGTCAATGAGTAAGAAACAAGACTCAATAAAATCAGACACCAATTTATAACAGTAGAGGATATTTGTATCTGAAATATACACCAAAATGACAGTCTATTGAGGGAAAGCGAAGATATGATTTTTCCAGTTAGAACAGCTATCAAAACTATCTTGGATTAGTCATAATTAGGGCTCCCGGTTTTATGGTATTTATTTTTTGGCCATTTCCATCTGTATTTATCCATATTTATTTTTGGGCCATTTTATCTGTATTTATCCATATTTATTTAGTGTTTTGCGTATTAATGAAGTTGTAAAACTGTAGATTTCCAAGTCTATTTAACTGATAGACGCGCACTCATACTTTGATGTCTGTCGTTTTTTAGCTATTTAAGATGCCAAATATTACATAACAGGACATCCACTGGTAAATACTAGCATTATACCATAAATGTATGTTGACATATGGTGTTATTTAAAGAAATTTCATCCTCTTTTTTAATTTCCCTTGCTGTTCATATGCTCAGCTGCTGGCCTATAATTCATGAAGACTGCACAGAGAATCACTTAAAAGAAGCACAATTTTCTGTATTTATCCACTTTTAAAAATAAATGCAGACAAAAAACACATTGTTTTCTGTCTGTATTTATCTGTAAAAATCCGTAAAAATGGAAAACAGGGAGCCTTAGTCCTAATCAGTTGAGCACCAGTCACAGGGACGACCTAGGTCTGGGGAGACCAGTACCCGCCAGGTCCAGCAGTCTCAGGGTCAACACTATTTTTATCACTGTTGTAGGAAAGTGCCCCTTTTTGCATGGTTACCCCCTAACTTTTTGCCAGATACCGGACGCCAACTTGACTGTGTGTGTGCTGGGATCCTGCTAACCAGGCCCCAGCACCTGTGTTCTTTCCTAAAACTGTACCTTTGTACCCACAATTGGCACACCTCTGGGCCACCTGTAAGTCCCTTGTAAAAGGTACCTCTGGTGCCCAGGGCCTAGTGACCAGAGAAAGCCTCCGAGGACTGTAGCATTTATTATGCCACCCTCAAAGAGCTCTCACCCTAAAAACCCCTACCCTGCCAATGGAGACTGGGTGTTTTGCTGCAGACCAAACCAAGGTCGACATGGCACACATCCCTGTGGAATGGGTAAGTCACCCCTATAACAGACCTTGCAGCCCTAAAGTAAGGGTGCACCATGTCCAGGTGAGGGCATAGCTGCAAGAGCACTATGCCCCTACAGCGTCTGCCATTCGCAGACACCAAGTGCAGTGAAGCAATTTTGAGTACATGGCCTTGGAGTTAGTCAACACGAACTCCACAGCTCCACAATAGCTTTACTGAGGTCGTGGAAGTTTGGTATCAAACTTCCCACAACATTAAACCCACACTGATGCCAGTGTTGGATTTAATGAAAAATGCACACAGAGGGCATCTTAGAGATGCCCCCTGAAAAACGACCAACTCTGGTGTGGTTTCTGATCAACTCCCAACTATCTGTCACCACCAGAAAGGTTTCTGGACCCCCTGGGTAGAGTGCCCTCCGCTCTCTGGGTCGGGAACAAAGCACATCCTGGGCAGAGGTGCCATGCCTCCTCCCACAGGATGGGCAGGGTCCTCGAAGAGGGAGCTTCAAAGGCCTGCCGCCTTTGTTAGCTACCCCAGCAATTTGCTGCTCTCAGCAACTGGCTCCCACAGGTTCTGACCCCCATTTTGGGCGCGAGAACCGGCGGGAAAACCTAGTAAGGAAGGGAGGTGTGCTCACCTTTGCCAACCCCACTCACCTGTAAATTAACACTTTCCCAGTAAGACTGAATGGTGGGTTTTTCTCTAAAAAATCTTCTAAGTGTTGAACTGTCTTGTACTGCAAAAACAGTAATCTATTGCTTGCACAAGAGATAACCTGCTTACAAGTTTCCTGTGTAGTGCAAATAGTGTTGGGAGTACGTATCATACCAAACCAGAACTGTAATCTAAAAGCAATCGAAAAGCACTTCCCTGAATTTTTTAACTGTTTTCTTAACTGCAAAAAGTAATCTGGATGTTCCTGCAAATCTAGTTTTTACCGTCTTGGTGAAAGTAACATTGTATAAAGAGCTTAACTTACCTGCTACTAAGTGAAACTTGGTTCTAGAAATAAAACAAAACAATAACTTTTTATACAAACAATTGGTCTGGATTCAGTCTTTGAGAGTGCAACATCATTTGTTGCTTGAGTGTGTACAAAAAATGCTTAACATTATCCTCCTGATGAGTCGGACTGCTCAACCACACTACCACATAAGAGTAAGGCATCATCTACTTTAGCCTCTGCTATACCTCTGGCGATCCACTGGACTGTGCACACTATACCTTACTTTGGTATAGTATATACAGAGCCAGCTTCCTACAACGGTTCAACAACGAAATAGTCCTGATGCTAGATGCTGAAGAGGTGCGGCGAGTCATTCTGGGGCCAACCTTGGGTCCAGGAACTTCAGGGGTAGTCTCTGGCCTCAGGATTCATTCTCCTACAGTGCACCAGTGGAGTCCAGTGCAGGTCTAGTCGCCACAGGTCATATGGTCTCTCAGAAATAGCAGTATCAGCAGTTACCTGCATGCAAGTAAATCCTTCTTGTAGGGGGACCAGGGTCCACTGACTTTAACCCCGGCCCTTTGATGTAGCCAGTACCTTGGGTAGGTCAGGACTGTCTCTCAGGTTGCACTTCGGAGTCCAGCAGTGGGCAGACGTTCCTGGACAGCTGGACTCAAGAGTGCAGACTTCCCTGGCTTTTGTGACCCGGATGCTTAACAGCAGACTAGTCACCTGGTCCTTTGTGTCACTTTCTGTCTTGGCATAAGTGGAGGTCTTTTAAACGAGTGGGCTTAGCAGGCATAATCCTCTTTGCGGGTCCCTCAGGTACAGTCCAGTCTTTGACATAGCCTCTTTGTTGGGTCCAGAGAGCAGCCAGGCAGCCTTTCCTCCATCTTCTTTCTAGTCCAGTACTGATCTGAGGAATGTATGCCAGGGGTGCCACTTGTATGCCTTCTTTGTGGGAGAGGAGAACCCACTAGCTAATGGGGCAACAGTTCCCACGGAGCAACCCTTCTTACTTTACATCACTTCCTGGAGGTTTTGCCAAAAACAATCCGAGAGTACCTATCTCTGCCTAAATTAAAGATGGCTCCAGTCTTTTTCCTCCAGTGTTGACCCTTGGGGTGTGTGCCCAGCATAATGAGCCACTATTCCTAGAAACTCTGTTCTATCACAGGTTATCCCCTCTGGAGGAGATGCCAGCCTATCTGCCTACACAAACGAGTAAGCAGGCTAAGGTGCAATCATCATTTGCTTCACTGAGAGGGTAGCTTCTTTGAAACTGGGCCATCTGTGGTCACTCCCCGGTAGCCATCTTGTTGTGGGAGATCACACTGTCGTGTAGCTCCTATAGTACCCATGCAGGACCTGCGCGTTTGTATAACATAAGCTGTGGGCTTGGTGGCAGACTGACTGTGCACCCTCACCGCGTATGTTAGATTGTTTTGCATTAGCTAGCTCTCAGTGCCACTAGAATCTCCTCTTATCAGGGCGAGATTAGTTTCTGGCAACCTTAGATCATGACAACCCAAATTCCTCAGAATTGTGGAAACAATATACTACCTTTCGCTCAGTCACTCGTGCTTACTTATTCGGTTCGTCTCAGAGAGTAACACAGAATAAACAGTCGGGCGTTTCAATAAGTATTTATTGAACAGTTGTTATTCTAGTGTAAAATATATGTGCTGCGGCAACCAGCAGACAATAGAGATATATTATCAGCAGTACGATAAAAGCAAAGGGATAGAACAGTTCTACCATATTGCGATAATCATGAATACATACATGATTATAAAAGCATTATGAAAGTGTGCGTACTCCTGCCTAACTAGATGTACCCGAGTGTACCTAGCATATGTGTAGGTCTAAAAGCCTAAGAGCCAAGAATCCTTCTAGGATTTAGTCAAACCCCCATACCGGAATAGAGTGTGGGACCCCGTCCTGGTCTCGAGTTGGACACCCCGCAAGGGCTGTGTCAGACCGCTGTCAGCTGGAGCGACTGCATGCAGGAGCCTCAGCGTCTCTGGTCAGTGTGTCAGCATGGAAGTCTCGGTTCCCTGTGTCTTACCGGGGCAAGATGCGGTATATTTATACCCTGGAGACTCATCCCTTTGTGTGGTTTGCATTGGGCCTGGTCAGTCTTGATGAAGACGTCCGGGGTGAACTTTGGACAGACATATTATGCAGGTGCTGTATTCCTAGAGAATCATGCATAATTAAGGAGTACAGTGTGGGCCTGTGTTTGGGGAAAAACCCTGCTGTATTCAAAACCACAGAATAGATAACGTTCAGCCCTCAGAGCACGTTGTGTACTAGTGAGGACCAATGTAGGTGAAAGATCATGCCTATATAAGGAATCATGACTATAATAGGACATGTACAGTTATGACCGTAATGGGGCATATGCGGCTTTGACCATAATAGGGCAAGTACGAATATGACCGTTTTCGGGCAAATATGAATACGTCCATTTTAGGGCATGTATGAACGGGTCTACATTAGGGCCTCTATACAGGACATAACACCTTCTCATACCAGCAGTTCTCTTGGTTCCATTTTGCTGGGAGCACTAAACTCTTCCTAGCAGAGGGGGCAGCTTGTTGTTTCGGGGGACAACCAATGCGGATAGTCAGAAAGGGCTACCAGAGTTTTGGGTGACAAACTTTAACTTTCTAAAGTCACATCTGCCTTAAAATTTACATATTCAGTGGTCCCATATGGAAGTTGGCACTTATGGAGTTTCACTAGCCCACGTCTCTTTAGTAAATACAATTGTCAGTTTGTACCACGACATGCTAGATAAATTCGACATGCCCTTTAATATCAGCAGGCCTTCCTTAGGGGGTTGTAGGAAAGTGCCCTTTTTGACATGGTAACCCCCACTTTTTGCCCTATTACGGGTGCTTTTGACTAAAAGTGCACTGGGTCCCTGCTATTCAGGCCCCCCAGTGCTCTTTTCCTTAAAACAAAGTAAACATCTAATTGTAAGACAATTGACAAGGCCTTTAGCACCCCTTTAAGTCCCTAGTAAATGGTAACTCTGGTCCCCAAGGCATGGGTACTAAAGAGGACCCCTTTGACAAATGGGGTTCTGTTAAATTATCCCCCACATTTTGCTTCACTTTTGATGCAACTTTGACTGTAGAGTACTGGGTCCCTGCTGTCCAGGTTCCCAGTACCAGTGTTCTTTCCCTAAAACTGATCCACAATTGGCCTTTCAGGCCCCCAGCGAGTCCCTAGTAAAAGGTACACAGGTACCTAGGGCAATGGGACTGAAGAGAGGCCTTTAGGGACCCCTCATCTAGGCAATGCAGGCAGCCAATGCAGCATGTCTGGCCCGGTGCAGACAAAATGACAGTCAACATGGCACACTGTGTGCCGTGCCATGCCAACTAGCAATGCTCAAGATATAGGTAAGTCACCCCTCAATTAGCCCTTACCAGCCCTAAGGCAGAGCTCACTATATCCCATGTGTGGGCATATCTGCATGAGCAGATATGTCCCTACAGTATTCAGGTCTATTCCTTAATATTGCAAGTGCCAGTGAAGCCATAGAGGGTACATGGGCTGGGAACTTGACAACTCTAGTTCCACAGCACCATGATGGCTTCACTGAACCCAGGAGCGTTTGGTACCAAATTCCCCCTTGTAATGAATCCACACTGATGCCAGTGTGAGATTTATTAAATCATGTACTCAGAGGGCACATCAGAGGTGCCCCCTGAAAACCTACCGACCCTGGTGTGGGCACTGACTGGCTTTAGGCAGTCTGCCACACACAGACATGTTTCTGGACCCTGGTTGGAGAGCCTCTGCTCTCTCGGACCAGAAATAAAGCACATCCTGGGCAAAGTTGTCACATCTCCTCCCCCAGGATGGACCAGTGCTCGAAGGGGGAAGCTTCAAAGGCCTGCCGCCTTTGTAATGCGACCCCCAGCTTCTGCAGCAGATGGCAGCCCCCAGTTTACACCGCCACTCTGGGTAAGAAAATAAGCTGGAAAACTTAGAAAGGCTAGGAGGTGTGCCCACCTTTGCCAACTCCACCCCTCTGGTGGAGGAGGCGAAGTTAAGCACACTTTTCAGTCCCCTCCATCTTGAAGATGAGGAGACTCCTCCAATCAGGGCTAGGACTTTGCCCCATCCCACAGGAGGGTAGCATAATAGTGGGTGTAGTCACCACAGGTAAGGTGCCCATTGGCCCTACCTACTACTCCCCTAAAACGTCTCCTAAATGTAGTATTTAGAGGGCTCCCCTAGACCTAGAAACTAGATCTGTGATGACCTAGGAAGAAAGAAGACATTCCTGCAGAGAAGACTGAAGACTACTGCCTTGGGCCCAGCCCTACAGGCCTGTCCCCAGCTTCTGCGAACCTGCGACCTGTCTTGCAGCCAGCGACCTCTGAAAACCCTGGAGGGTCTGCTGCATTCGAAAGACACTCCAATCTCCCCTCGACAGCAGACCTGTCCAGAAGCCACCAACTCCAAGGACCCTGGATCTAGGCAGAAACGCGTGTCCTCCCCACTCTGCACCAGGCGCCTACGAGCAGAGTCTGAGTGGCCCATCTGTGCAGTGCAGTCTCCCCAGCGATCCTGACCTCTAGTCCAGCATTGGGTGACCAGTCCTGATCTCCATGGCGGCGCCTGCAGTGTGAATCCAGAGGCTCCCCCCTGACCGCGACCAGCTTCAGGAAGCAGACTCAGACGTCAAAAGGCACCCCTGCACCCAAAGCCCCTGGTGAGCTGAACAGACTGTGCCCTTGTGACCCCCCCCTACATCTCTACTTACCTCTGCTGTCGTTGGTCTCCCTCCTGCAACCTCCTGTGCAACGCCTGCAGCCTGTTTGCCAAAAGAAGAATCTCTTTCTGAAAAGCATTGGGTGCCAGACGCTGAAATTGCACTCTGCACCCGGCCGCACCTGTTCCGCTGGTGGTGTATGTTTGGTGCTGCTTTGATGGGCCCAGCCCTGTGCTGGCGCTAAACCCCACAGCTTGGCCCCTGTAACAATTTACCTACCTGCAAGCAGTGCGGCTCCGAGCAACCCCAGTCTCCATTGAAACGCACTGGGCCGAACAAAGATTTTGACCTCTGCACCCAGCTACCTCTGTGCCGCAGTTTAGGTGCTCACCTGACCCTTGCCCACTGCGGACCTCTTGTCCCAAAGACTGGAACTGTAAGTGCGATACTTACCTTTTTAACCGCAATCATGTTTTCCCCATAGGTTAACACTGAACTGTTCAGAAAAGTTTTTAAGTGTCAATTTTTAAAAGTGAAATGTATTTTTATTTGAAAATGTACTTACCTTATTGCAAAGGTCTTGGACTTAAAATAAAATACAAAGTAAATTTTTCTAAAATTGGTGCGGATCTCCTTTTTGAGTCGTGTGTACATTATTGGTCAATGTTGTGCAATAAATGTCTTACACTCCTCTGTATTAGGCCTAAGGCTGCTCGCCCACACTACCACTAATAGAGTACTTTGGGTTTTACATTGAGCCCTGTACACTTTTGGGGAACCCCTAAACTCTGTGCATGGTATAACCATCTAGTGACATACTTCCTACAGCCCATATGGGCTGCAGCATGTATTATGCCACCCAAAGAGACCTACACAAAAACTGCATGCAGACTTCCATTGCAGGATGCGAGAAATGGTGCAAACCATTTAGAAAACCCAGTGAGCGCCAAGCTATACTGCACATGTATATATATATATATATATATATACATATATATATATATATGTATGTCACCCCTACATTATATGTGAGGGCACATCTGCACGAGCAGATACGCCTTGTGATTTCTAGTTCCATTACTCGATATTGCAAGTGATCAGGCAACCATCTTAAGGACACGTACTGGGCACTAGTCATTACGAGTTACCCAGCTACACGATGGCTGCACTGAAACCAATGGTTTTTGGTATCAAACACCTTGTCTTAATAAATCCGTACTGCCAACTAGATTTATTATGAGACACACACCACCTTAGAGGTGCCCCCTGAAAACCTACTAGTTCCACTGTGCTGGCTGACTGGTATCACCCAGCCTGCCACCACGGGCGAGTTTCTGACCCCCTGTGACAGTCCGCACGCTCAGAGGCCAGAAACAATACCTACTCCGGAGGAAGGTGTTGACGCTGGCTAGTGAATTCGCATGTCAATGCCAGAGGCCTTGGGTATGCGACAAAGGCACTCCCCATAGACCTGGGGAACACCACTGCCTGCCCTGGGACCCACTTGGCACCAGAGGAGGCATGAAATTAGTCAGAAGGGGTGTCACACTTTCAGGTTAGGCCCAACCCTAAGGTGGGCCACCTGAAGTGGACAGCCAAGAAAGGGTTTCACCATTTTGAATTTGGTGAAACTAGGAACTCTGGGTCAGGTTTGTGCCCACTCTTCACAGGAAGTGGTCATATAGGGGGGAGTAGTCTCCCCAGGGTTAAGTAGCCCATTGGCTACTACCTTACACTACACTAAACCCCCTTAAATTCAGTATTTAGGGGTTTCCCGGTCACCAGGAACTCTGATTTGTCTACTGGGAACTGAAGAAAGGACAAAGAGCCGAAGTTGTGAGAGCAGAGGTCCTGCACCAAGATTGGCACCAAACCCTGCCTGGCTGCTTGCACCGCGTGTGAGAAAGTGCCATCTTTCTTGCATGGTATGCCCCCACTTTTTGCTGAATTGCTGATGTGCTTTGACTGAGTGTGCCCTGGGTTCCTGCCAACCAGGTACCCAGGGCCTGTGTTCCTTCCCTAAAACTGCATTGATGCCTACACCCAATTGGCATCCCTGGCCACAGGTCAGCCCCTGGTAAATGGTACCATGGGTACCCAGGGCACTGTGACCAGGGAAGGCCCCTAAGGGCTGCAGCACTTGTTGTGCCACCCTTAGGGACCCTGTACCTTTACACACACACACACACACTGCCTTTGCAGGCTGCGTGTCTTGGTGCAGAACAAAAGTGAAGTGTCGACATGGCACACTTAACTGTGTGCCATGCCTACAAGCCACTGCCCTGGCCTAGGTCAGCCACCCCTCCAGCTGGGTGCACTATGCCAGTGGTGAGGGCACAGAGGCAGGAGCCCTGTGCCCCTACAGTGCACAAGTCCATTCTTGGGCATTTTAAGTGCAGTGCTGCCATTAAGAGTATATGGTGCTGGGAGTCTGTCATTACGAACTCCACAGCACCATAATGGCCCCACTGAAAACTGAGAAGTTTGGTATCAAACTTCTCAGCACATTAAACCCACACTGATGCCAGTGTGGGATTTAATGTAAACGCACCCAGAAGGCATCTTAGAGATGCCCCCTGAAACCAACCCGACCTCCAGTGTCCGGACTGAGTGGCTGCCCAGGCTGCCACCACCAGACATGTTTCTGGACCCCTGGGTCGAGAGCCTCTGCTCTCAGGGGCCTGAAACAATGCGCATCCTGGGGCGAGGTGCCAAAGCCTCCTCCCCAGGATGGGCAGGGGAAGCTTCAAAGGCCTGCCGCCTTTTGAGCTTCCCCAGACCATTTGCTGCTCCCAGCAAACTGGTCCCCACTGGTTCCACCCCCCACTTCTGGCGGGAGAACCGGCGGGAAAACCAGAGGCAGGAAATGGGTTGTGCCCACCTCTGCCAACTCTACCCCTAAGGTGGGGGAGGCGAGGTGAAGCACAAACTCAAGTCCCCGCCATCTTGAGGATGGGGGGACCCAGCCAACCAGGGACAGGCTCCTGCCCCCCTTCCACTGGAGACTGGCAGAATAGGGGGTGTACCCACCCCAGGGAAGGGACCCATTGGTCCCTGCCCTTACCTACCTGTAACCACCCCTAAATTCAGTATTTAGGGGCTCCCTGAACCTTCCTTCCTCAGTTCCAGATTCCAAAAACAAGAAAGAAGAACAAGAAACAAGAAGACCTGCCGTGCAGCTGCTCACAAGAGGAAGACGCCAACTGATTTGGCCCCAGCCCTACCGGCCTGTCGACCCTCGAACCTGCTCCTGCTAAACCCCGGCATCTCCAGTGGTCAGCACCCTCACAAACCCCGGAGGACCTGACTGCCTAGTGACTCCAACCCCCTGGGACTCCCAAGAGCAGTGGTACTGCTCAAAGCAAGCAACCAACCCCTGGTGCCAACCAGGAACCGCGAATCCTGCACCCTCTGCACCCACCGAGCCCGGCCCGTGCCCGAGTGGGCAAATACCAAGAGGACGTCCCCCCGGCGACTGTGACCCAGAATCCAGCACCCAAGGGCCCTCCTCGACGCTCCTGACGACGCCTGCAGCCTCAGAACCAGGGACCCCTCCAACCGCGACCAGCCGAGGGTAAGATTTCCGACGCCTAAAGGCACCCCTGCACCCGACGCCCCACGGCCTCCTGTGCCCAACTCCGGGGTGCCTACTGTAAGAAAGTGGCTCTGTATATACTGCACCAAAGTAAGGTTCAGTGTGCACAGAGTCCACAGTCCCCAGAGGTTTGGCAGAGGCTAAAGTTAGATATAACCTTACTCTCTAAAGTGGTAGCTTGGTCGAGCAGTAAGGCAGTATCAGAGGACAGTGTAAAGCATTTGTTGTACACACACAGTCAGCAAATGAAGCCACACACTCAAGAACTGAACTCTAGGCCAATGGTTTGTATATAAAAATATAGTTGTTTTATTTTAGAACCAACAATGGGTGTCAAAATATACTTTCTCAGAATGAGATGCTTTAGTTAACTACTGTTCAATTGGCAATAGACTTTTGAATGCAATAGTTACAGTTGTTGCAATATGCAACACAATTTTAAACACAATTATACATTGAGCTCAATGGAAATTTCTGGTTAAATGCAATAGATTACTTTTTGGATTACTTTTCTAACCACGGGACTGGATCTTGGATTCAGTCCCGGGACACTTCCTGTAAACAGGTGAGAAAAAGCGTTTTGGTTATGGTAGTGATTTTTGAGGAATATTACTGTATTTCAAAAGTTGACACTTAGAAACTTTTCTGGGTAAAATTACCAATGTTATCCTAGGGAAGGAAATACAGTTTGCAAGCAAAGTATGTTTACGTTACTTTTGTAATCCAGTGCTGGACTCCTAGGTTCAGCACTGGGACATTTACTTAAAACAGGTAAGTAATTACGTTTTTGTAGTTTGTACGATTTTTAAAGAATATTTGTATGATTCAGAAATCGACACTTAGAAACTTTTTCAACAAAAAGCAGGCAATGATATCCTATGAGAGGAATTTCCAGTTACTGGTAAGTACGGTAAAAATTACTTTTCATGGTCGGTACTGGACTAAAAGATGCAGTACTGAGGTCTCTCCTGATAGTAGGTGAGTAATTTGGAATTCGTTACTGTTGTGATTTTTAAGCAATATTTTGGTATTTCAAAAGTGGACACTTAGAAGAAATTTCACAGAAAACCAGTCAATGGATCCCTATGTAAGAAAATTCAATTCGCCGGTAAGTTACTTTTAACGTTACTTTTGTAATCCAGTGCTGGACTCCTAGGTTCAGCCCTGGGACATTTACTTAAAACAGGTAAGTAATTACGTTTTGGTAGTCTGTACGATTTTTAAAGAATATTCTTGTTTTCAAAAGTCGACACTTAGAAACTTTTTGGAAGAAAAAGTGTCCATGTTATCCTATGAGGAAAAATGAGTTATCGGTCTCGAGGTAAGTAATCGGTCTTTTGAGTTAGGGTTCTGGGGTTAGACTCAGGGGTCTCCCAGGGTCAGTGATGCACTGTTGTTGCACCCTCAGCGGCACTAGGGCGGCCGGGTGCAGAGTGTTGAGGCCCAATGTTATCCTATGGAGGATAGGGGGACTCCGGTTGGTGGCGGCTGGCAAGCAGGCCACGGGGTTGTGGGAGCAAAGCTCCTAGGGTTAAGCTCAGGGCACGTTGGGGACCAAGTTAGCACCAAAGAGGCACCCTCAGCGGCACTAGGGCGGCCGGGTGCAGAGTGCTGTTTTGAGGTCGGGTGCCCTGTTGATTTCAATGGAAATTTTCGGTTTTGGTTTTCAGCTGCAGGCTCGGTCCAGGAAGACTTCCAGGAGGAACCAACAGCTGGGCAGGTAAGTTGGAGGGCTCGGGGACGTAGGTGCACCTCGGGTTCCTTTCTCCAGGGCGCAGGGCGTCTGGATGCAGGGGTGTCTTTTGAGGTCGGATTTCACCTTACCGGGCCACTCGCGGTTGGGGGTTCTCCGTGCAGAGGCTGCAGGCGACGTCGGGGAGTCCTGGAGGGCAACCCACGGTGGACTCGGACTCTGGAGAGCTGGGGACCTCGCTGGGACCGGTGGGCCACTTGAACTCGGGCTGTAGGCGACGGGTGCAGTGGTGGTTCCAGGCGTCGGGTTTCTTTCTCCTCAGCAGGCTCGGAGTCTTTGTTTGGTGTTTCTTTTGAACAGAGCTGCTGTTCACAGGAGATCCGGTCTTTGTTGAAGGCAGTCAGTCCTCCCTGGGGTTCTGGAGGTCGCTGGCTGCAGGACAAGACTATTTTTGGCGCAGGATCTCTGGAAACTGCAGACGGGCCGGTAGGGCTGGGGCCAAGTCAGTTGTTCTCTGCAGTCTCCTCTGCTGGGCGTCTTCTTTCGTCCTTTTTCTTCTTAGGTTGCGGGAATCTAAGGAAGGAAGGTTCAGGGTGCCCCTAAATACTAGATTTAGGGGCGTTACAGGTAGGTAAAGGGCAGGGACCAATGGGTCCCTGCCCTGGGGTGGGTACACCCCTATCCTGCCACTCTCCTGTGGGAGGGGGCAGGAGCCTAGTCCTGATTGGGCAGGGCTCCCCATCTTCAAGATGGCGAGAGCCCGGAGATGTGCTTCACCTCGCCTCCCCCACCTGAGGGGTGGGGTTGGCAGAGGGTGGCACACCCCCTTTCCTCCCTTGGTGTTTCCCTCCAGTCTTCCCACCAGGATGGGGGAGGAACCGGTGGGGACCAGTTGCTGAGTACAGCAAGTGGTCTGGGAAGCTCACAAAGGCGGAATGCCTTTGAAGCTTCCCCTGCCCATCCAGGGGAGGGGGCCTAGCACCTCACCCAGGACGTGCATTGTTGCAGGCCCGGGAGAGCGGATGGCTCTCTACCCAGGGGTCCAGCAACATGTCTGCTGTGTGGCAGCCTAGGCAGCCCCTCAGACAAGACGTGGATTGTAGGTTAGGTTCAGGGGTAACTCTAAGTTGCCCTCTGACGTGCATTTACAGTAAATCCCACACTGGCATCAGTGTGGGTTTACTGTGCTGAGGAGTTTGATACCAAACTTCTCAGTCTTCAGTGCAGCCATCATGGTGCTGTGGAGTACGTGCTGACGACCTCCCAGCACCATATACTCGGAATGGCAGCCCTGCACTTACAGTGCCCAGGAATGGGCCTGGGTACTGTAGGGGCACAGGGCTCATGCACCTGTGCCCTCACCACTGGCATAGGGCACCCAGCTAGAGGGGTGACTGAGGTATGCCAGGGCAGTGTGTTTGTGGGCATGGCACACAGGGATGTGTGCCATGTCGACTCTCTGTTTTGTTCTGCACCAAGACACTCAGCCTGCAAGGGCAGTGTGTGTGTGTCAGGGTACAGGGCCTCTAAGGGTGGCACAATAAGTGCTGCAGCCCTTAGGGGTCTTCTCTGGTCACAGTGCCCTGGGTACCTAGGGTACCATTTACCAGGGGCTTACCTGTGGCCAGAGATGCCAATTGGGTTTAGGCTGAGTACAGTTTTTAGGGAAGGAACACAGGCCCTGGGTACCTGATTGGCAGGGATCCAGGGCACACCAAGGAAAAGTGCATCAGTTATCAGGCAAAAAGTGGGGGGGTTACTGCAACAGAAACCCACTTTCCTACACCTACCCTTCCCACAGCTTCCCAACTTACCTCTTGAAGTGGTGGTCGCACCTGAGAATCACCGTCCCCGAGCTTGCAGTCTTTGTTCGTCACGCAGCTTTACCATTGAAAACCATTGGGCGCCCGACGGCCCAAAAGCCCACTGCACCCGGCCGCCCCAGTGCCGCTGAGGGTGCACCAACTACCCTGTTCGACTTCCCCACTTGCCCTGAGCAAGTGACCAGGAGCTTGGCTCCCACAGCCGAGTGGCCTGCTAGCCAGCAGCCACCAACCAAAGGCCCCCTGCCGTCCATAGGATAACATTGGGCCTACTCACTCTGCACCCGGCCGCCCCTGTGCCGCTGAGGGTGTAACAACTGTACTTACCTGACCCTGGGGACCCCGAGTCTATGCCCAGAACCTTAACTCTGCCAGTCGAGTACTTACCCAAAAGCCGATAACTCACTTTTCTTCCATAGGGTAACATTGACTGGTTTCACTCGGAATTTCTTCTAAGTGTGGAGTTTCCCAACTTTAAAATATTCACCTAAAATCAACCGAGTAATGAAAACGGAAATACTCATCTGCTATTAGGAGAGGTCCCAGTGCTGGATCTTTGTGCCCAGCACTGACCCTGAAAAGTAATCACAGCGTTACTTACCGCTAACTCAATTTTCTTCCATAGGGATCCATTGACTGGTTTTCTGTGAAATTTCTTCTAAGTGTCCACTTTTGAAATACCAAAATATTGCTTAAAAATAACAGTAACGAATTCCGATTTACTCACCTGCTATCAGGAGAGACCTCAGCACTGCATCTTTTAGACCAGTACTGACCCTGAAAAGTAATTTTAACCGTACTTATCCGTAATTTGAAATTCCTTCCATAGGATATCATTGCCTGCTTTTTTGTTGAAAAAGTTTCTAAGTGTCGATTTCTGAATCTTACAAATATTCGTTAAAAATTGTGCCAACGATACAAACGTAATTGCTTGCCTGTTTTAGATAGATATCCCAGTGCTGAACCGGAGAACCCAGCACTGGATTACAAAAGTAACGTAAACCTACTTTGCTTGCAAACTGCATTTCCTTCCATAGGATAACATTGGTAATTTTACCCAGAAAAGTTTCTAAGTGTCAACTTTTGAAATGCAATAATATTCCTCAAAAATCACTACTATAACCAAAACGCTTTTGCTTAACTGTTTACAGGAAGTGTCCCGGGACTGAATCCAAGATCCAGTCCTGTGGTTAGAAAAGTAATCCACAAAGTAATTAATTGCATTTAACTAAAACTTTCCATTGAGTTCAATGGTGCATTGTGTTTGAAATTGTGTTGCCTCTTGCAACAACTGTGACTACTGTCATCCAAAAGTCTATTGCCTACTTGAAAAGTATTTAAACAAAGCATTTCATTCTGAGAAAGTATATTTTGATTCCTATTGTTGGTTCTAAAATAAAACAAGCATATATTTTTATATACCAACCATTGGCCTAGAGTTCAGTTCTTGAGTGTGTGGCTTCATTTGCTGACTGAGTGTACAACAAATGCTTTACACTGTCATCGGATACTGCCTTACTGCTCGACCAAGCTACCACTTTAGAGAGTAAGGTTATATCTAACTTTAGCCTCTGCCTTACCATTGGGGAACTGTGGGCCCTATACACACTGTACTTTACTTTGGTGCAGTGTATATAGAGCCACTTTCCTACACCGCGACAATCAAAAACCAACCCGTCCAGAAGCTGAACAGCCTCCCCAAACCCTTGAAGGACTGTTTTTCTCTTCAACAACCAAGCAGCATCTCCCTGGGGAGGAGCCACACCCCTGCATCTGCAGGCACCGACCTCATCGACCCAGTACTTCGTCTTGCTGGCCATCTGGCGCAACGAGGGAGCAACTAGTCTGAAGATGTTGTGAGTCCAGGAGGTCCGCCTCGTTGCTCTCACAAAATCTCGAGCCACGGACCCCTCCCGGAGCCTCTCAGCACGAATGCCCTGGTTATCGAAGCCACTGCAACTATCAAGGCTTGTTGCGTGTCCGGTCCAGACACCATTGACACCGACCTGCCATCGAGGGACTTCAGGATCCACAAGGTCTTCACAGAGAGTGGCCCTGCTGTCCTGTTTGCTCTCCCTCTCCAGGTCACCAAAACCATATGAGAGTCTAACTTCAGCGACCCGGCGGACAAAACACCTCTGCACCCAAGTCCCCCAGCCTAGGTTCACGTAAACCAACTGTGTCCCTGTGCTCCAGAGACCCTTAAGAGCCGAGCACCAACCCCCTTTGGATTCTGCCACACTTGTCCCCAAGTCCCAACTTGCAGCCTTTCTTTTGCAGGTATTTCTCCCATCAACTTTAACGTGTAGTGCTCGAGGCTACCAACGTGACCAGCACCTCTTCACCCGAACACACCAGGGCAACTACAAACTAACTGCTGGTGGCGATTTCTTGGACCTTCCCCTAAGCACCCTAAGCCCTAGAAGGCAAAAAGATTTGCAAGTTGATCTACGAGTGCATGTTTCTCCCATAGGATAAAATTACAGCGCTCGAGGCTCATACCTCAAAACAGTTATTTCATTGCAATTTTTTATTTCTACAAAAATCTATAACTCCTTAAGTACTTGCCTGATTTCGATCTTGGCATCTAAAATTATATAAAAATCTGTGTTCTTTTTCTAAATTGGTCTTGAATTTCTTCGTGAGTGTCTCATTATCTGACTGTGTGTTCAACAAATGCTTAACACTACCCTCTGATAAGCCTAAGCTGCTCGACCACACTACCACGAATCAAGCACTTGGGATCATTAATTTAAGCCCTGTAAACCAATAAGGGCCGCCTGTACATTTTGCAGGGTGTGCCCTTACATTGGCACTAAACACATAAAAAGCCAGCTTCCTACAGAGGTGACTTGTAGATATTAACAATGAAGCTTTGGATCTGGAAAAGGGTTATTTTGCTATGTTGAGTTGACTCTAGGTCTGCCATCGTCGCTTAGTCAGACCGCTCCCTAGCTGCCATGTTTTCAATTCATCATACCAGTGGTGGAACAAGTGCAGCACTCCACTGGTGACGCTTAGCTTACCTGCCCTGGGTACCCAGAGTACCATATACTTGGATCTTCTAAGTAAGTTAACTATGTGTAGGAAGCTGGCTCTTTATATAGTGGGCCAAACGAGGTACACTCTGTAAAAAGTCCAGGCAAACCCAAATTGGTTTACAGAGGCACAGATGACAACCCAAATGCCCTCTTTTGTGATAGTGTGGGAAAAGCAGTTAGGGTTATCGGAGGGTAGTGCAAAGCATTTGTTGTAGTCACAGAGGCAATAAACAAGACACACTCAAGAATAAATCCTAGACCAATTTAGAAACGTATTTATGTAAATTTTTATACTAAGAACTTTGTTAAAGTATTTTTTTAAATATGCATTTTTAAAAAGTTATTTGCGATTGGTGTCCTGAGGGGCGGGGGTTATCTTTCAGGACTTAGGGTCATAGGGGACAAGGTTGAAAGTACCACCAGCAGTCACTTGTTACCTGCCCTGAGGTGCTTGGGTGCAGAAGTGCTGGTCAGGTTAGTAGCTATGCGTGCTACGCCGGTAGGAAGAAGGGGGGGGGGCACCTACTAGCAACAGGCTGCAGGGGAGGACTTGGGGACAAGTCTGAGCTCCCAACGGGAAGCTCGGGTCACAAGGGTCCTAGGAACAAGGGAGCACAGTCGGTTCGTCGGTACCCGGGCTGGGATGCAGAGTGAAAATGTTGGCGGAGCTCTGTGCATCCTACAGCCTTGCGGTCGTCAGTCTCACCAGTTGAGGGTACAAAAATCAGGGCAGCTGGGCAACGCTAGAAGTTGGTCTCTGAGGTGCGGGCGTCCCTTGACAGCTGCTCGGACTGTGGCACTGGAATCTGGACTGACTCTCACGGTCTTTGTTTGCTGTTAATGGTCCGGTACCCCAGGTATTGGTCCTGTGCGGCGCTGGTTGGTTCTGGTGTCCTCTCACTTGGTGGGGGACAGATCTGACATTCAGGAGCTCAGGTACTTCTTCTTGGGGGGGGCTACGGAATCTGACTGGCAGGTGAACGCCAGCTCGGTGAACCTGACTTTGCTCTTCGGTGCCTGCGGACTGCAGGGGCGTAGCTCCTCTATTCCAAGAGAGATTGTTGGCAATTTGCAAAGGGCTGGCAGTCTGCGGGGGTTCTTGGAAGCTAATCAGCTGCTGGACAAGTCACTGGTCACGACTGTCGAGACTTGGTGCAGGCAGGGTTTGGCGTCAAAAGTCCACAGCCAGTCTTCTGTTCTCGCTTTTCGTGCAGCTCTTCTTTGTCCTCTCTTCTTAATCCGTCGAATCTAAGTTCATGGTGTCGGGGGTGCCACCTAAATACCCAAATTATGGGCATGCAGGTAGTAGCCAATGGACTACTTGCCTTTAGGGTGTCTACACCCTCTATATGACCAATTCCTTTCAGAAGTGGGATTAAACCCTGACCCAGAGAGAATAAGTCTGCCAAAACTAAGAAGGTGGAATTCTAAAAGTCATGTCCACATCAGGTAGCCCACCTTAGGCGTGGAACTAGCCCAACTAGCTATTTTTCCTGCCTGTCTGGGGAAGCCTTGGATGGCATATCAAATGTGGCAGCGGCCTTTGAAGCCTCCTGACTTGATATGCTGATCACTTACCCTTCCTGCTTGGAGATGACGACATCACCTCCTGCCGGAGCAGGCATGGTTTCTGCCATCAGAGCATGGACTCTCACCTGCAAGGGGGTTAGAAACCTGCCTGGTGTAGACCAGCCTGCCACCACAGTCAGCCAGCACACTAGCAGTCAGGTTTTGAGGGGGCACCTCTAAGGTGCCCTCTGGGTGAATATATTAATAAATCCATCACTGGAATCAGTGTGGATTTATTAATACGAGATGTTTGATACCAAACCTCTCTAGTTTCAGTGAAGCCATCATGTAGCTGGGGAACTCGTAAATCCTAGTGTCTAATACATGTACTCAAAATGGCTTCCCTTTTTACTTGTAATATCGAAGAAACGACTGATATCAAAGAGGCATATCTGTGCATGGAGATATGTCAACAAATGTAGTATAGTGCACCCTGCTGTAGAGCTGTAGGGGTGACCTACATATACTGCATGCAGTGTCTGCAGGCATGGGTGTGCCACGTTCGAGGACTCCGTGCATATGCACAGAGGTATGGGCAATAGAGCCCTGTGCAATACAGAGCTGAAACAGCTGCATCAGTTAAAAACTTTGAGGCGGGGGGGGGGGGGGGAGGGCGTCGGACCTCCATGCAACCAGTGTAGGCCAACCTACGCATTATAAAGGCACAAGGTAAGACCACTAAACGTTGCACGCATTCAACAGGGAAAAGGGAACAGCCACTCCAATGGTCCATATTTTGGGGCACGGTACCATAGTCCTTGTTCAAAAGTGTGAGCAACTGCACACAAGTATCTTTCCCCAAGTTATACCCTCTGTGACTGGCCCAACACAAAGGTACTGTTTTAGGTAAACAAATCTATAGCATTAATAGCTTTTTTATACCACTAGTGGTGATGGGAATTATTGCATGGAGACATTTTATATGCAATAAATGTTTGAACTTCTGGGATATTCACGGATCACATTTAGCTCTGCAAATGTGAGAACAATTATCTTTGGGACTACGATTTGGTAACTTTACTTTCGCACACTTTGAACTGAAGCGTGTCACATGATCGATGTCCCGTGTTCACATTTACTTGATTTGGGGGGGAGATTTAACTGACTTTTACATTTGTGACTAGTGGGGAATATTACTGTATTAGTACTGATGTCAATCTTTTCTATCCCAGAGTAAGTCAATGTTGTAGTCAGACAAGAAAAATGTGCAGTTTAGAATCTGCATATGGTGAAGCATTGGGAAATCTACTTATAAAGAAGACTTACACAAACACTGTGGGAAAGACTGTGCAATTGCTTGCACTTTTGCACACAGATAGGGCTAATCACATGAATTTCAGTAAAAGACAGAAAAATCTGTAATGCCAAAAAGTGTTTCAGATTCGACCCAACTCATCCGACTAAAGCAATATTTGGAGTGGAGGTGGTGTGGGGGAAGCAAACAAATGGCAAAGAAGGACGTCCCACCCACAATGACAAGCCTAGCGAAATTAGCTTTTATAACTGGCAGTGTTGCAACAGGACACTGTAGCCATACCAGTCTCCAGCAACATCATCCTTGGTGATTTCCAAAGCTAACAAGTAAATACTCTCATCTAGGAGTCCACAAGCACTATGCAGACCACCTAAGGAAGGCAGCCCATCTGCTTTTTTATTGTAAAGAGATGCTAACAAGACGCTCATTTGAAGGTTTAAAATGCTATGTGCCATTATATACTTTGAAGGAGGAGACTGGCACATTAAGTAATTAAGCTTCTTTACAAGAGACATTGCTGCTAATGTTCACCGATCTGAACTGTGTTAGTTTTTATCATTCCTTCCTGCACCACTGCCAACAAGTAAAGCACAGCTAGACATGGCACTTATTAATCCAGATCCCTAGCCACTGTAAGCACTGCAAAAGATCAGAAAAATAAACAAAACAATGCATCACTTACTTTGTATAAATAGACCAGACTATGGCCTCTTGAGTAGGTGAGGACCTTATAGACACCCTTGGCAGATCCTGTAGCCAGTGGTAAGTTGCATTACACGAGCCTCAGAAACCAAGGAGTACTGGGCCAGTCTAAAAGCCATTCATCTATGAAGGTCACAGTTTGAAGGAATCTGACAAGTATGCAGACAAACTAGTCACACTATTCACATGGTTAAACATTCAGGCACCTTTTACAGGTAACCAGGATAGTTACTGGAGAGAGGTAGGAGGAACTCTGACTTCTTTACACACAAGCAGCTGATTACAAAGAAAAATCAGTGGCTGATAAAACATGATTTAAAAGGTGATCACAGAAGGAAAACAAATACAAGCCACCCTCTACAAAAAACCTATTTGATTATTGCAGTTCAAAGTCAATTCTACTTTCAAAACTAAGAAATGTCAGAGCTCCAATGCACACAACACAAAAAATAAAATTACAAAAATCCAATGGCCACCACAAGACTACAGTTAAACCCCTTAACTGCCCTGTACATCACAAAAAGGTGAATCCAGTATGCTCTTGCAACCTACAAGTCATGAAAGAGGCAGACTGGAGGTGCCCCAACCCCCACCTATACTTGCACAAGGTTACACCTATGCACTTCACTAGCTGGTATAAAACCCCAAACAGTAACATAGCTAGTTTATGTAGACTTATTTTAAATGTTTCTACTGTTGCCATCCCAAAAATGCAGGAAACCCAGCACAACAACAATAATCCATGTGAATCCATCAAACAGTCAATGCTGGAGAGCAGAGGCTGTGTTACACACAGTATGGTGCTCTATTCAGAGCATGTTAAAGCTAAAAACAATTTGTGCAAACATGTAGCATTAGAACTGCTGCAGACAAAAAAAAAAAACAGTCTCCAAAGCATGAAGGGAACACTACAGTTCACTATATAGTTTGCAGGTTTGCTAACCTCTCTGAAGATACGCTGCTGGCAGCATACCCCACTAGTGTAGATTCAGTCCCATAACAAGTCTCCCTCACAAAAGATGCAAAGGAAAAAGGCAAAGGAAAATACTGTAAAAACCCAGCAACTGAGGCTAGGTATGCACAAGAGTAGCACCAGCCACATGCGAATGAGTCATGTGCAAATGAGGAAACCCCTTTTGAATGCGCAGACATTAAATTTGCACTTGTACATTCATGTGAAAGTGGCGTCTGCACGTATGTGAAATGTTTTTGTAATATTAAATTGCACTGACAGAACAATGGTTGAAATGACTGTTTTAGTTGTCAGCTAATTTATGAAACAGTACCAGGAATGGAAAACCCAGTCTCCAAAATGCTAACTTCCATGAGAAAGCAGGACGAAACTTAAGAGATTTTCTGCGCAATACATCCAAACATGGATTTAGAATGATATTTAAACAAGAGTAAAAGCTGAAATATTCCATCCTTCACTAAGACATGGAGCAGCAGCATAAATAAACAGATTAACAAATGACTAAAAGCAACATAAGGGCACGGAACAGAACCCCTGTAATCAAAAGACATCTGCGGTCCTAGCAAATGTTTAAGTGTACATAAATCTGATCCAGAAATGAACACTGCAAATAACACAATGCCCAAATTCTTAAACCAATACTCTATTGTTCTGCAAATGCAAATATTTATCAAATAACTGTGTACCATGTTGCAGCTGCCATTAAGCTGGTGTGTTTAAATTTAGCATTATGAGTAGGTCCCCTACTCTGACCACCTTCAGTAAGAGCCTCAAGACCTGGCTTTTCGGCTGATCGGAGCTGCACCCGCCCAGCACCGTGAGACCCTCACTGGTGAGTAGCACGTCACAATTCCCCGATTGATTTATTGAATAGGTCCAGGATGGCAGCTGCATAAATTGTTTCAAGTTGAAGTTTGAGTGTGTAGTTCATAAAAACCTTTGCATTAACCATATTAAAAATGATACATGATACACAGGGATCAGAATGCCGGATCGTTATCGCCTGCTGGGTGGTAGACTTTCAGTACGAGCCTTATCAACAATAAAGTGAACAAAATCATTTTCTCCCAGTGAAGCAAAGCAGCAGCTTATAAGGTCAGATAAAGAAAATGCTATGGTGCAGGTCAATAACTAGTAAAAATGTGAGCATGGGAGTTTCAGGGAGACTGGAACTGTTTCCAAGGTGCTAAGTTGCAGCCTCAATTTGATAAAATGTTTGTGCTTTAACAGATACTAACCAATCGATGAGGTATAGAAATCAAGCATTCCTTGTTGCTTTACGCTGTATTCATCCACTGATGTTTGAATGTTCTTAAAAAGCTTATCCATCTGATCTGCAAAGGACTCCTTCACGTTGTCATTGTGTTGATCCACTGCTTTTCTACGATCCAGTTTTGCATGGAGTCCAGACACATCTTGTGTAGTTTGTTGGACAGTACTCAGAAGCTATAATCAGAACAGAAAGGACAAACAGCTAAAATGGAAATGAAAACTCCAAATCGTGTCTCAAATTATTTGCTGAGTGGAATTAACTCCAATACTATGAAGCCAACAGTTCACTGCACCACCCACATCAGATGGTAAAGAATGGGTTTGCAATGATTAGCACTAAAATGAATTAAGACCCGAGAGTCTAGCACATGGGTGACTAAAGAACATTAACCATTTGTCAGAAATGAAAGTAGGCTTTCATATAAAGTTGTAGATCAGACCTGTTTGCATTTGATGTGACACTAAGATTTTTTTTTCTCTCAATAAATGAAAGCTAGAAGACAGTCTCCAGGCAGTGCATGTTTCGGACAATAGCTGCTCTAGTGCTATTCATCTTCATTAGTAATATGCTTGGAAAGTCAACTCTATGGCTACAATAGAGAATTACCTTATCACAAAAAATAAAAATATTAATTAATTCAACTGCTATCCTTAGCACATGCACTGCACCTCAATTGCCTACACACCTAATTAAAGGAATGGTCCTTTCAATTAGAGCAGGAGAAAAAGCAGATGGCAATTTGTCTGAATTAAAAACTAATAGTATCCAAGTCACTGTAGTGTAGGTGTGCACTTATCTATTTTAGTCTTCCGCCTTGCATGCAAAAAGGTCTTGTGGAGAGAGGAAGTGGGCAGTTGTAACAGTTCAGATTTAAGAAAAAGCTAAGTTGTAGAACCAATGTATGTATAGCACATGCCAAGGGGAGGACGGCGGCATAGTGGTTCTGGAAGGTCAATGATGCTTAAAATTAACTGAGTGTGCCTTCCTAAACAAAGAAAGCTATGACACGCCCAGAGCCAATCAACTCCCTGTCAAAGCAAATTCCAACTAGGAAATCCTATTCATAGCTTCCAAACTTGACCTCAGTCTTGCCTAGTGTTTTGAAGACTACCAAATTAACTGGTAGACAATCCCATTTAGCTGCAGACCTGGATAAAAACTTTAGTTAATCTAAACGAACAACAAGAATTTATTCACTATCACTTGCAAGAGCAATTGCTGCAACATATTGTATTGATGCACGTCTGTAGCGCTTTGCAACCCTTGACAAAGTCCCCAAAGTGCTTCAGAGGTTATGGAAGTATCTGATCGGGAAGCAATGTTTAGAGAGCGAGTGAGCAGTCTTTTCCTTACACCATTTAATCATTTGTCATTTGAGTGAAGGTTGGCCATGAGCTTTGAAACATCTTTTTGCACTCTTCTGGAATGCCCAGGTGAACAAAACCTCTGAAGTTTAAAAACTATGCTGATTGTGAAGTGGAACCGATCATTATTCCAAAATCAGGAATTACATCTTCATTCATGAAGATTCTCGGACAGACCTGGCAAAATTGTCAAAGAACAACATTTGTTTGACCCAAAATGGAGCTAAAGAGATCAGGTAGCTACTATATCTACTCAGCCTGTGGGCTTAGCCACAAGACATGAACGTGCAAGGGTTTGTCTTCGTATCTGATCTCCTATCGGTCTTTCTCCAGAGATATGCTAGACAGTGAATGGTTACCTACACTGGGACCGTCACCTGCAGTTTTGGCTTTTGGAGAAGGAGGTCTGCATTTAAAGTCTTCATATTACCATATCTCGAGGACTGGCTAATATGCTGTTGTATGACCTCATCCTTCAAATATAAAAATTCAGTTCCCCAATATTTAGTGCCACCAGGCATCCAATTGCTCTACAGATGTTCTCATGTGCAGTTCACCATGCAGACTTGTAGGTATAAATAAGACATTGGTCCCAAGTATATCAATGCACATTGAACAGGTCAAAGTATGCCTCAAACTCCTTAAAAGAGTAAGAAATCTTAAATCGGATGGCGTTGCAGTACTAGTACTTGTGTCAAAGTTCAAGAGAAATGCATCATTTTTCAGATATCAATAGACCGGAATAGAGTGATCGAATGACTCATGATACACTGAAATGGATGTTTCAGCAGCACAAGTGTGTTAGGTTGTCAACCAAATATATCTGCTTAAACTGCAATGCGAGCCAGGAACTTTGCACAATTACATTGCTCTAAATTGAACATAAATAGAGTTAAGTAACTGGTGCAGTTCATAATCAATAAAACATGCCTTAGATGGATGGAGATGTGAAAGTTGAGATGTTTCGATTCTAAAACCGCCACGTCTATAGCAGCCATGTCTCTCACCCTAGCTGTATCGGAACAATGTTTTGCAGGATCAGTATTGTGAATCAACGGTTTCTAAGAAACCATAGAAAAATGAAGAAGATAAGCTGAAGCATGTGGCTTAAAAAAACGTGCACTCTAGAGCTACCATTTTATTGAGAGGAGCCAACCAGAACTTCAGTTCACCTGTGATTTGCTTTTTTGAGAATAGGTAAGACAGATAAAAACAGAACTCCAGTAACAGTTTGATTGTACAGGAGGAAACTAAGCATTTAAAAGGATTAGGCAGCATCTTTACAAAATGATCAAGTGAAAAGGAATGAAGCAGAAAAAAGCTCATTTAAAATGGAGAGTTGCAAATTCCAGGTCTCCATTCCACCATAACAAAGTTGAAGTACGCAACTTGAACATTTGAAGGGATAGTGAACAGCTTCTCAAAGTGAAATAGTAACATTAACAATATAAACGAAGATACCTTGTTGGCAGTATTATGGAGTTTCTTTTCAGTTGTTTCCAGAGCAGACACCACATACTCTTCCTCCACAAGTTGTTGTTTGGACACATGCAAATTCCTTTGAGTGTCTTCAAGTTCCTTCTCCTTGATTTGCAGGACTTCGGAGCACTCTTCCAGCTCCCGTTTATTTTCTGTGAACAGCTCAGTAACCTAAAATGAGCCAAGTAGATGGTTATCTTAGCAATGTTGTTTTTTCTGTTGTGTTAAAGGCAAGGGCCTCATGAACGACTCGCCATTGTGTGTGAAAGGTTGCTTTTAATTTGCAATAAGTACCACGTTGCATATGCAGGTTCAAATTTATGCCTGGCAATTGAAAGTAAACGTGGCCCAATAACAATCATTAAAGCCCTGGATATATAATATACATCTCCATATATAGATTCAGACATACACACCTCCCTACAACAGTGACAAAGACATCCTTATGACGTGTACAGATAATTACAGGCACTAACGGGAACCATTTGCTCTTCCAATGCTTGTCCAAAGACTGACCAAACACTGGAGAAAATATTTGCCATCGACGCAGACACCCTGGTAGTCAAGGGATTAATGAACATCTTCACACATTACATCATTTCAAATTCCAGTTTAAACTATAAAGAGTCCAACTGAAGCCACTTCTTACTGTTTCACAGGTTCCCTGTAACAGTAACTTTACACAGTGAAACAAATGTGCACTTGCTCAAAGGTTCATTTAAAATGTTTGCATCTGGCTGCAAAAAAGTAACCAGTTATACTTGTAACTCCCGCACAAGAAAGGGTATCCCAAAAAAACAAGTCTGTATCATGTATGTGGATAGCACTGCCAGGTGAGGCAGTGCGATGCAGGAAGACCCTGTTGCTGACCATCCTCATCGCTCATCGGGGTGCGAGGTCATGCCAGTCATTGGGAAGTACTGGGCCCCTGGTGTGCTCAGTGTTTAGGCCCAGATCTCTGTACCAGAGTTATTGTTTGACATTGATCAGCATTCTATCAATTGTTCTTTTTGCATTTGTCACCCCGAGTGGGACAGGTATGCCCAGACGTGGGTCCCGTGCTCTCCATGCCACTAGAGTCAAGCTAGCCTGGCTGATGAGGGGTGATGCCCCGAAACCGGTCTCAGGATGCTTGTTTCCAGTCCAAAGAGGACCGGGCCAGGCAGTTCGGGCTGGACTATTCCCATGAGGAACATGGTCAAGACTGATATTCAAATGGCTGAGTTTAAACTGGAATGGCATGGGGAGCAAAAAAAACAATGGATTTAGGCCAAGATTCTCTGTACTGGGGTGAATGTTTGAAATTTATCAGCATTCTGTCCACCAATTGTTCTTTTTGCACCTTTAGAAAGTTGGCATGTTTATTTCCAAAGCCTCTAGTAGCCCTTTCAGAAAATCCCCAGCTGTCATTTGACAGCCTGCCGGGAAGGTGTGAATTGTTATCGGGAAAGGGAACAAAAGGCTGCGGGGGGGGGGTGTTCATAATTTCCCATAGATACACCCGAGGGGTGTGCCCATAGATCTGACTCAGTGAAGGATGATTTGGACATCTTGGATTTGGGTAGAGAAATGCACTGTGGGATTGTTTAGTGCCAAACCCCCCAGGAAGTGATGTAAGTGTGGGTAGGGTCCCCCATGGGAATTTTACTCCTATTGGCCAAGGAGTCTCCCTCATCCACAAGAAAGCACCAGATAAATAGGAAACCTTGGCTACCTTCATCAGAACACAGCTGTACTGTGACAAACAGAAGAACGACTGCATCTGCTGACCCAAAGGACTAGAACTCAGAAGGACTGAGCCTGCTCTTTTACCGGTGGAGAGAAACCCCAAGACCTGGATCTGCTCCAACTTCAACCCAGGACAGAAGAGTGGACTGCACGGACTAGTTGGCTAGCCTTCTGTTAAGCTCCATGAACACAAAAGTCACAGGAAGCCTGCAAAGATACCCAGCTTTCCAGTTCCAACTGGATTTTCACTAGACCCTCATGGTGGCTTCTAGGAGATAGAGTTCTAACTAACCAAGAGGTGGCCAAAAGGTTCTGGACCCTTAGCTGGTGTTAGAGTGTACTGTCTGCCCCTCAAGAATGCAAAAGTGGACATTTGCAACCCTTTTTTGTACTTTTGCTTGAAAAAAGGACCAAAGGCTCCCAATGGACTAGAGCACAACCACAGACACTATTGTCAAATCGCCAGTCAGATTCAACTTGCTGGTTTGCCCAGCTGAAAAAAAGCTCAACTTCCACAAAAGTTTCTAACTCCCAAGGTGGAGGATTTCACTCAGATCAACGTAGAGCAGAACCCTACCATCGCAGAGCCCTCAATTGAATTAAGCCAGCACCCCACCAGTTGATTTGAAAAATCCTCCAGAAAAAGAAAAAAAATAAGGACATCAGAAGGTTAACTATTCACTGGGAAGAATCTGGTCTCTGTTTCCGACCCGCGCTCCATCGCAGTCTGGTTAAGTTTTGCCCCGGTCTAGCACAAGACCGATACCGGCAGTTGGCACTTTGCAGTGCTAGAAAACTCTAAAAATACTAAAATATGTATCTTCAGTTCCTAGGATCCAATTTGTCATTTTGGTGTCCATTTGCTCAGTTAAATTTATACTATTTTAATAACTGGAGTAGGAATTTTATTGTGTTGTATTTTCAACTTAACTGTTTTGGTACTGATAATTGCCTTACAATTGTTTCCTTTGACCTGCACCCGACTGCTCTGTGCCACAGCTATCCAGAACAGAGCTAAAGTATAAATGAAAACAAACTAACTGGACCAAATACAGAATTAGTAACATTATGACTTGGTGAGGTTACACAAGCACCCCAACTAATAATCTACTTACTGACAGTTGCCTTGTGAGAAAGCTTATGATCAGTTCAGTTGGTCTGAGTTGGGTATGACAAGCCACTCAAAGATTTAGGCCCTATTGGTTCCATTGAAAAACTTATGTCAGCTGCCATTACACTAACCTGTGTTAATAAAGGATACAAAGCCACAAGGTCCCATTAATTCATTATGAACCATATGTTGAAGCTAATCATTTTTTGAGTGTGGATTGTTATTTGTTTGCTGTGACTAATACATTGAAAATGCAAAATATTTTATATATATTATATATTGTGTGTGTGTATACACACTAAAAAGGAGAGAAAAAAATGACCTCTGCTGTCTCTCAGATAATAGAAAGACAATGACTGAAGCACTCCGCTTGCATCTATAATATTCAGCATGGAGGTCAGCCACTTCAAACATTGCATCTATTGCCCTATGAGCAACTGCATTTTTCTGATCATTTGCACATGCACCAGAAAATAAGTGCGTTTTTGTGTGAGGGCTGGTGGGACAATCCTCCAGTATTCCTTTTTTCTCTCCCTCATCTTTATGATTGTTATTTTTAATTTAGAGCATTCTCCAGCTCCCCCAAAAAGTGCTAACAAGCTGCTTGCTATTCGTTTCTTCTCCAGTGTGCTGCACCCTGCAAGATCAGTCTCTACACCAGCCCATCGTCATGGAATGGTATTTTCCACAGTTGTGCTGTTTTACCATTCCAAAATGGCCAATGCATTGATTCTAAATCTGGCACTAATGCTGGAACTCCCAAAAAAAGAAACATTTAAAGTACCATTACATATGGTGCAGTGTTTAATTTGGTTACTGCATTCAAATACCTGCCATCCTTAGGTGGTAGCATGTTATCTTATTCTACTTTTATTCTTTAAATTAACTTGTTTATGTGGTTGAGTTTGTGTGGTTATGTGACTCGATGAATGCGTAACATCTTTACAGAAGCCAGGTAGAGACCCAAAGGCTATGGCAGGATACCGACCCCTTTCTTTGCTAAATACGGATTACAAAATCCTTGGTATAATTTTGGCTCGCAGGTTACAGCAATATCTACCACGCTTAATACACATCGATCAATGTGGTTTTGTTCCGGGTAGGAGCACTTCCCTAAACATCAGGCGCCTACACCAAATAATATCCTCGATGCCTTCAGATAATACTATGGCTGGTTGCATTTCGTTGGACCTGCGGCAGGCATTCGATACCCTTCATTGGGAATATATGCTACGAGCCCTCTCTCTATTTGGCATTCCCCAGGGCTATGTACAGTGGGTCCGTCTTTTGTACACAGACCCGACGGCACGGGCCCGGACGGGGGCACATATTTCTCGGCCATACTCGGTAGCCAGAGGCACAAGGCAGGGATGCCCTTTATCACCCCTGCTATTTGTATTGGCGCTGGAACCACTGGCCATTAAGGTGCGAACAGCGGCGAGAGAAAGAGGCATCAAATTGGGGATTACCACCCATATCCTCTCTGCTTATGCGGATGACATTCTGTATCTCAATGATCTCCGAGGTCCCAATGACCCTCTCCCTGAGATATTCCGGCAGTTACAAACATTGTCTGGCCTAGCTATCAATGACTCCAAATATACTGCTTTACTTTCATGACTCTGATTCTATGGACCCGGTTAGATTTGGACACTGGTCATTCCCTATGGCACCTGTCACATTCAAATATTTGGGTATTCAAGTTTATAGGAAACCACAGGACCTGTTGGACGGTAATTTGAATCGTGCAATTAAAACGCTTAAATCACAAATCTCCTTCTGGACTTCGCTGCCAATCTCTGTGGCAGGGAGAGTGGCCATATCTAAAATGGTTATGCTCCCCAGACTGCTGTACCTTTTCACTAATATACCAGTAATAATCCAGACACATATTTAAAACAATTAACACATTACTTATTGAACTAATATGGGGTAAAGGACGAAGGAGGGTAGGGCTCCCGAAACTACAGCTTGGTACCGAACAGGGAGGCTTGGGTGTCCCGGACTTCGAGGCATATTGTTACGCCAGTCAACTGCAGTGGCTGTCCTACTGGACTGCCCGACGACACTTGCAAGAAATAGGCATGACAGACAGCGTGGGAAAAGTGAGCACTACATACGTTATTACTCCCCAAAAGCAGGCTTCCTCGATCAGCACCCCAACTATTAAAGGTGGCTATGACGTACTGGAAGAAGGCTATTCACTACACGAAAGGGCTAAAACAGTATGCTCCTAATATCCCTCTGATGGGGATCCCCACACAGACTGGAATAATTTCCTCTAGGCAACTGACCCAGTGGACTGAAGGAGTAACCACAGTGGGTACACTGTTTGCCGCTAATAGGCTTCTGGATCATAACACATTTCTAAGAGAGCAAGGAGTCCCTAATTCGCTTTATATTCTACATGCTAGGATAAGCAGATATATGAGAAGCACCTGGGCACCGGATGGCACTGAGCCCCAAACACATGCACTAGTACACATGACGCATCTCATGGGGAACGGGAGACATTTAACCAGATAGCTGTATAAAAGCATCCGAATACATGCAGCAACCGCACTCCAAGAGCTCCGGGACAAATGGTCAGCAGATCTAGGTCATGAAATAACAGACAAAGATTGGGGGGGGGGGGAACACTAGAATACCCCCCCCAAGAAAGTGTCACGTAACCCCAAGTTTAAATCAACTCAATTTATGTTGGTACACAGAGCTTAACTGACCCCACATAGATGGAGCAAAATGTTCTCGGGTATGGTAGACGCCTGTCCTAGATGTCATACACAACCAGCAGGGCTGCTCCATATGATCTGGACATGCGCTAAGTTGGCACCCTTCTGGGAGACGGTTTACAAACTCCTTAATGAGGTAACACCAGGAATAGGGAAAAAAAAAAGTGGAATTCGGTATATTGGAGCTTTGTCCAAAACGCAAAGCACAGGGAACGCAACACAGGTTTGCCAACTTATTGCTTATATTGGCAAAACGATCTATCACAATGAGATTGAAATCCCCGCAGCCTCCGTCAGTGCCAGTATGGCGCTACATAGAGAGGAAAACAGGGCCTTAGGAAAGACCAGATAGCAATGGACTGGGATGCGATGGTGGAACAGTTTGTGTCTGCTGAACCTTCACTGCACTGAATAACAGAGAACTCAAACTAAATGATAGACAGGAGAACATAATGCCTGAATGACAGACCCCATTGGGACCTCATGCGAATATGTTTTGTAGAAATTCCAGACATAACCTAAAGGTTGCATTGCTTTGAGTCTCGGTGGCCATGTACAAGTAAAGCTATAGTTGCAAGGAGTCTAGGGTGGGTGGGTGGAGTCTAGGGTGGGTGGGTGGAGTCTAGGGTGGGTGGGTGGGTCTTACTAGCTAATAGAGACAGGGAGGGAATGGGGTTTTGTTAAGTCCGATTATCCTGTATACGGAAATACTAATGCCAAACAGATTACTATGTTCCTAGCATTGTTGTAATGTTATCTTTGGCCATTGTACACACTTTGGTCGCCTAATATGAATTTGATATGCCATAACTGTGTTATAACATGCTTTGAAATAATAAAATATATGTTTAAAAAAAAAAAATGTAACTCGAATGCAAGAATGAGTGAGGGTGGATGAAAAGAAGCAGGAGTGCCAAGATGAGACAGTATTAGTATGTAGTTTTAATGAAAGCCTAAAAAGATCATTAACTGAGGCATTTTCATTTAAAAGCCTGACCTACTTGCATTGCCAAAGTTTGAGCGAGTTGTGAGTTTTGGTTTAGAGGCTTTTTGGAAAACACAGCATCAAGTCTCAAACCATCCAAGTTGATTAACTTGAACCAGACACATTAAATAAGAGGTACACAAGTGACAAAGCAATATTGCTACATTCTGTTCCCAAGTCTAGCACCTCTACTCTCCCCAGCCCCTCCCATTTGAGAGAACTATCATAGCAAACACCATTGACTCAAGTGAAATGGAGGCCCAGACGAGCAACCCTCAGACTGCACCATAAGATAACTATGGGCAGAGGGCTCAATATTTAAAAGCCTCAAATTATTTTCAGTTAGTGTGCCGTGGCATTCTATGGCTAGAAGAAAATTCAGAATCCAAAATGGTTGTGGTTTTCTACAAAAGCACCCCCTAGTCCCTTTTATCTCATGGAGCATAAACATAGAACACAACCTTAGGTAAACATCCAGAAGGAAATAAAAAGGACCACATTCTTACAGACTACTTGGACACTGAAGACCTTAGGAATGTGTGAGAAATGAAGGAATAAAAATGTCCCCTTGTCCATTCCAGAGCAATGTGGTTTACCATTCTGCACATGCAGAAGGTGCTAGGGCCAACAAAGAGGTAGTCTAGCATCTTTTTGTGAGACACAGACTTCCGACAAGGGCTTTGATCCCATGTGGGACTCAGAACAGTCTATCTGGACGACATCAACAAACAAAAGGTTTGTTAACATTGTTCGATCATTGTACAAGCAATTAAAGGTCACAGAATATCTACTTACTCTTTTTATTTCTTCTTCCATGGCTGATATTTTCTCAACATATTCAGCAATTTGCTCCTCTTGACAGGAAAGTTTTCCAAACATTGCCCTGAAACAGAGTACTAGTGTGTTAAACTCAAGTCTTCTACATTCCAGATTCAATCACGCTAAAATACAATCACATTTTCTAATTTGACAGCCACTAAGTCAATAAAAGTGTGAATGCCACACAGGAAAATAAGAGGGTCGACAGAGTGCTCTAGCAAAGAGGGTGCCAGTTTCAGTACTTTGCTGAATGTACACAAGGAAGCAGGTTGACATAGGTTCATGTTGTGGTTGGGAGGAGTGGGGTGGTTGCAAGACATGCAAGCTAGAAAAGCAAAAAAACAATAGGTGGTAAAGACCAGGAGTGGTTTATAGAGCTAGACTGAGGAATTACGAGAAATCAGTAGTACTGCAAGCCCATAGGATGGTAAAGTTACTAGTAGCAGATCATGGTCATGTTTTGAACTGCATGATACATATTCGAATATTTCCCAAGAGAATGAAGCCAACTAACATGTTTTCAGACAGCTTGATAAAGAGCACAAAGCAATACTTGGATAGCCATACCCAGATCTGGAACCCAAAAGGACGTTCATGTCAAACTGGTACACAAATTAATTAGGTTAGATATTTTTATAACAAATGTAAAAGGTGGGATGACAAAGAAACCAATGTCAACACAGAGATTAAAAATTAAATAATGGGTAAAAAAAAAAAAGCAATCTTAGCAAGATGAGCTTAGAATATTATGGGTTGTCCAGAAGGGTATCCCGGCATAAGCACACAATATACTGGGCAAGGCCTTATGTGCTAGATTAGCCTAGCAAATCAAATTAATCCCAAAGCAGTGGTATGGCAAGATCAGGGTCCTCCTCAAACTTGGAAATCCAGAGTAATACATCATCATATTTTCAGTTAGAATTCCCATGTCTGCTCATGACAATTTATTTACAACCAAATCCTTAATTAGTAGCGGGTTATGAAACTCATGAAAATTTGATGCTACACAGTGGCAGGATTCTGGTTCAAATTTCCTCATAGAATCTGGCTTAATTGGGAAGGGATTTTTATTAAAATAGGAGTTTATTCAGGTTTTTGTTCCGCAGTGTTGTACAGACCATATTATCAGTGTACATCACACAAGAATGAAAAGCTCAACTGCCAATTAGCGAGTCCATGAGAAATTAAAGGAGATCTGATGGTAAACAAGTTAACAAATACTGTCCCAGTCTATGATAAACAATTTAAAAGAATTCCTCTCAAGCAGGACTTTGCAAAACATCTAAAACGCACGCCGCGCACACACAAGAACCACTGGTAGGAGATATTTTGATTAACCACCAAGCACACCACCCCAGCCTAGTATGGCGTATTTCATGCACACCCCTAAGATAAAACCTAGTTCAAAACATGGTACACCGTTAACAAAATCCCAGGCCCTCGTTTATTGAATCTGCTGGACGTCATTCCAAGAAGGGGATACATAAAAAAAGAAACGTATACTTACTCATAGTTCTCGGATGAAATGTACACTCCATTTTTCTCTCTTGCAGCAGCAAGGTCGCGTTTCAGACGTTCAATCTCTTCAGTGTATTCCTAAAACATTACATTAATGAGCCTGGGGATGTACGAAGTCATTCATAGTACATTTATGCAGCAAGTTACATTGACATTTTAATATGCACTTGATGCAAAAGGAATTCAACTACAACAAGGAGCAAATAGGTTAAATAAAACAAATCAAATTTAGCCGATTCAGTTGAACCATATACAAAGACTTCTACGGGAAGAGAGGGCTCTTAAAGAAGTCAATCACTAGCTAAATTGGCTCCAATGCAAATCTAAGTAAAAACTTCTGTGCCCGTCACCCTCTAAAAAGGGCTCATGGCCAGCTGAAGTCACTACCTTAAATGGAAACTAATGGTACTTTTGCAGGGACAAAGGCAATCAATCTAGTACAAGATCATTTAATAAAAAAAGTTAAACAATCTTTATCACAACCCCCCCCTCACACATTCCCCTCTGGTTTTGAGGAGGGGGTACTATCTACTTATTCGTTTGTTTTATCCCTGGAATAAACCTAATAAAACATAGTTGTCCTAACTATCTGCTTGAAGTCACTTCTTAAGATCCTGGTCTTCTGTAAAGAAAACAACCCTAGACAATGCCCTCTTCTTCCAGAGTCGCCAAATTCTATCAGTGCATGCTCCATTATACACCAAGGAGATAACTACTTGTAAAACACGTATCAGTATTATGCATGGGTGTGCAGCTCAAGTTGTGTCCAGCATGGAGGATTTTCTTCACATGACAGAAAACATGGCAAATTAGTTTTTGCAACAATCCTGCAGCACCACAGAAAAGAGGGATTTGACTGAAAACTGAAGAACTACCTTAATTAAAGCTCTCTTGGTAAGTTTCTGGTTGACTTCGGGTTTATTCATGATATTCTTTGCTCTGTAGGCATAGTCCAGGGTACTCAAAGTTTCCTGGTGAAAAAAAGGAATATGGGCTATGTAAATTCAAGATAGTTCAACACATTTAATATGGATCATCATTAAAGAGTTTTTGGAAGTCAAAGATTGCAAGGAGCATAAAAACACTATAGATTCTCCAATGTAGGCAACTCAAACTTTTCTGAATGTTCAGCCGACTATTCGCCTTTTGCTGGGCCCTAATTTATTGCTGGTTTTTAGACTGCTGTAGCGTAAAACCTGCAGTGCAACCTATCAAAAGGGTTAGTTTAGCAGGTCAAAACCTCCCTTTTAAAAAATAGTAAGTCACCTCTCTGTAAGCCATGCAGCCCGTAAGGTAGGGTGCATGTATTTAAAAGTGGGTTATGTAGAAAAGTAATGTTACCATGCCCCTACTGTAACCAGACACAAACAGCTATTTTCACAGTGCCATGTCCAGCTGTACTATGTAGAAAACCAGAATACAGAATAAAATAGTAATACTGTCATTTCCAGAATGGGACCAGCTAGGGAAATAATGAAACTACCATTTTTAAAGCAAATGGGCTGACCTGTGTGGGCAGAGATTACTTCTCTGAACTCCACGGAATATGCGGGGCTGACATGCTGTGACACCATATTGTCAAATCCTGCCTGGCAGGTTTTTTGAACCGCATGTAAAACTTGGAGCACACTTGAAAGGGAGAAAACAGGATGCTAAGACGATTATGGTGGATTCCCTGTATGGTTACTGAGAGAGACCGCTTTGGTCCTTCCAGACCCCAGTTTCTGGTTTCTTGTAGGTACGGTGCCTGCCTCAAACTGGATTTTAGTGTTGGATGTGGTGTTTACCTTATGACGTCACCCCAGCCCCTCCCTCAGATCCCCAATTTAGTGTTTCCTAAGACGGTCACCATCTTGCAAATGCCATGACAATGCATTTTGGGCCTGCATGTAATATGCAACCAGGAACTAGCGGAAAAGTGTGTAGGGATGTCAAGTTCCCAGGAACTTTTACCCCATAGGTTAGAGGGTGCCAAAGAGTCAGCCCCACCCACTAGCATGGGCCAGGCATATATGTGGCACCTCTTTCCCTCACTTCTGAACACTATCAGGACCTGCAGAAGATCAGGTAGAGGAATGACATGCTGCCTGTGATATGAGCCACGTGACACTTTGGGCACATTTAAAAGGGAGAGAACAGGATGCCAAGATGATTCGAGAGTATCCACCATCTGGTTGCTAGAGGACCTTACTTTTGTCCTACCACACTTCTGTCTTTGGGTTGGTTAGGGCTATAGTCCCTGCCTCAATCTGGATTTTAATGTTAATATTGGAGGACACTAGGGACATCATTGCACATTCCCCACACACTCAGTCATCAGACACCAAGTTGAGTTTGGCTGAAGACTTTCACCATCTTCGATTTGTCCCAACATTGCATTTTGGGCTTGTTTGCAGTAAGGCAAACCGGAACTTCCGCAAAAGTAGATAGGTCATGGTCTGGGAACTCCAAGTGTCAGTTGGCTGGCCTCCTGTGTGGCTACAGGGATAAAATAAGCCCAGCAGACCAGTGGCAACCGGACCTGGACTGGGCCGGTTGTTAGGCTCTGCCCGATACCCTGTGAGTCTCCAAGTGCCTCTGCTGAGGTCCATGGGCTATAGAGGAGTACTCCTGTGGTTGGATGGGACTTAAAAGACTAAGCCAAAGGTGTAAAATTGGACAGCAAGGAACCTGGTTGGTGTAGCTGACCTGCACTCCATTGTGGTCAGCCTGCAATTGCACCTAGGTCCCAGTCTACCTTGACACAGACCATCATTGGCGCTTTATGGTTTTTGGCTCAATTTCTACTTCATTTTACTTTATTTTTCTAATAGGACTTGGGATTTGTATTGTTTGACATTTTGACTGATTACTGCTTTGGTCCTGTATTAATACTTTACACATTGTCATAAGTTAAGCATGTCTGCTGTGTGCTATAGCTAGAAGAGAACGGAGCTTGGGTTGATTTAGAGAGATGGAGGGTTCACCCTGACAAGGGCTGTGTTTATTCCTTGAAGTGGGCAGTCATCCACATCAAGTAGTAATCCAATTTCTTACACCCAGAAATAGAAGAGAAAACGGGCAGAGGACCATAATTCACTGGTAAGGAAATGGGGTGTATTATATGGTGTGGTAAGTGAAACCTCATCATGTAATACACTTACCAACCCCTTTAGGATCCTTCGGTTTCGTCTGTCAAACCCTCAGCTCATTACACAGAGGAACAAGTGTAAAGCATTTACACAGCACCAACACAATTGAAGAAAGCGATAAGACACTTAAAGCGACACCACTTAATAAAAAATAGACTATTTTTATAAGAATTATACACTAGAAAGAAAAAGATCCACCGGATGGGTCAGGAGATCTAGGATTTTACAGGCAATAATAAATCAGTGGTGGCTGGATGATGGGGACAACTGGGAGAAACGACTACTGTGCAGCAGGTCTTAGTCCTCGGTGCTGCTCAGCAGCGCTGGTAGCAGCTTGAAGACTATTATTATTTATTTGGAGTTTTATATAGCGCGAACTAGACCCGAGAAATCGGGTATCAGAGAGCTTTACATGAGCACCAGTTGCGTTACATGAGAACACATTCATTTTTGTTAGGCACGGGGAGATTAAGTGATTTGCCCAGAATCAAAGGATGTTGAGCGACGTTGCCGAGACTCTAACCTGGTTCCCCAGCTTCGTAGTCGACCGCTCTAGCCGTAAGGCTACATCCTCTCCACTTTGGGCTACCAACTTGCCCCAGCAGGCTTCTTCAGCTGTTGCGTCCCTGTGCTGCAAACCGAAGGCCAGTCAGCTGGCCCTTGTAGTTCTCTTGGCTTGACTGGGCTCTGGAGACAGCTTCTCCCTGAGAAGGACATGGCAAGCACAGTTCCTTGTTTTGCTAGCAACCAGGCAAAGTCCCAGTCTGTGCAGCCTTTCTTTGCTGGCCCATTGGTGCAGTATGTCAGTCCTTCATCGGTCCTTCTTCCAAGTCTGTCGAGATCGGAGTTCTGGGTGCCCTATTTTTCTTCCGAAAATGCCCTTAGGCTAGGATGCGATTGGCAGCCAACGGGCTACAAGGTTCCCTCCCTCCGGTTGACTACTTCCTGGAAGTGTGGCATTTGGCTATCTGAGGATGTACCGTTCTTCCGACTCCCAACATGGCGAGATCCCTCTCTCGACACTCATGAGCTCACTAGCCCACACCAAGAGGTGTGGCTACCAAGGGGCTACATGTCCCTGGGAAAAACCAGTCTGACAACGAGATTCTTTCTTGTGCCCAGTGCAATAGAGCAGCTCCTCTCCGAAGTGTTACCCATTTGTCCTTCTAAGGCGGCTTCTACTTTGAAGTGCAGTTTTTGGGCTAACACCCATGTGGCTTCCTGCAGTAGGGCGGTAACACCTCTCCATTGCAGGTCCCTATTGTGTCCTTTCCTGGAAATAGTTAGCACATTTTCCCCAGGAGGGCAGAAAGCTGTCGGAAGGACAAGCCTCGTGTACATCAGTAAACGGGCACTGAAAACCTTGGGCAACTAAAGTGGCAATTTCTAAAGTTGCACTTTGCCCACCAGTGACATTAAATTCGATTAAACCATTAAATCTGATTTAATGCAGATACTTTTGATAGCAAACAGTGCCAGGCTTAGTAGTCCAATTCTGAAGTTGGCAGGGCTGGGCCTTTCCAAAGGAAAAAACAATGATTTAAGGTTTTTACTGCTGGAGCACGCAAAAGTACATGTTCCTCTTTTTAACATACAGCACCCTGCCTGCCTTAAGGCTCTTTAGGCCTACCTTAGGGGTGACTGACATTTTAAAAAGGGAGGTTTGGGCTTTGCCATTACTTTAAATGGCAAAGTTGAGTTAGCAGTTTTAAACTGCCATTTATTTATTTATTTAATGAGTTTTATATAGCGCTGGCTAGACCCGAAGGTATCAGAGCGCTTTACATAAGGTTCCACAAAGTTGCAAAATTACATCCGTTACAAGTTACATAATATACCAATAAAAACATTTAAGTAGCATAGAGGACTAGGTTCATGGAGTAAAGAAAGGTAAGGGGGTAGGGAAAAGGAGTAGGGGAGAGATACGTCGGAGAGACGAAGGGAAAGTCTGTCCAAGGTCCGGCTGGGTAGGTGAGGGCTGAGGGGTGGGGGAAGTCCATAGCCCATCTCCTAAATAGCTATCGGGTAGCTCCACCGGGCATCAGCCAAATAGCTAAGTCTCCACGGAAAAACATTAAAGACGACGAGAAGAAAGGAGCATAGAGGGGGGAGGGGTGAAGGGGTGGGAGGGGGGTACGACTGTAGTGTAGCTCCTATTTCCCTAATAGGCTCTGCGCATTGGAATAATATACCCTATAGGTTTGACATAGGACTAAGGTCAATATGTCCCTATCGAGTATATTAAACTTAATTACTTGTGCCAGCTAACTCCGAGGCCACTAGAAACTCCTTGATAAACAAGAAGGGAGTAGTTTCTGGCAGCCGCAAAACATGACAACTTTGTTTCCCTTTTAGAATCAGAACGTGTCCCAGAGTCGTGGAAACAATAGATAACTATTTCACTCAGCTCACTCGTGCATACTTAGTTTTCCTCAAAGTTACACAGAAAGAATAGACGGGCGTTTCAATAAAAGATTTATTGAACAGTCTTGTTTCTCGTGTAAGTAATATGTGCCGTTACGATCACAAGACAGTATGCAAGATAAATAATGTACAGCGTAAGCAGTAGAAATAAATACTGCGCTAGCATGATCTTTAGTAGATATTCATTTACATAAACATATACTAAAAATGCGAGTACTCATACGATGCGTTTATAAGCTAGTTGTACCCCAATGTACCTAACCTAGGTGTAGGGAGAGTTATGAAGTAGGTGAAGTATTCCTTACTATGGTATACTAAGAGTATGTTACGCCCAGTATGCCTAGTATGCCAAGAGTCCCTCTAGGTTTCTAGTCAGCTCCATACCTTAAGAAAGAGAGGTGGGAATCTCTTGCCAGACTCGAACTCCAACACCCCGCGAGGGAAGTCAGATCACTGGAAGCTGGTCTCTCTGCGTGCAGGGATGATAGCGTCTTCACAGTGCGTCAGGCCGGAAAACGGGCTCCTCTGAAGTATAGGTCTCCTCTGATTTACAGGGGCTAGGGAAGGTATATTTATACCCGAGAGGTACCTCAGAATGTTAGCATTGACGTGAATCGGACAGCGGAAGACGTCATGAATGAACCCTTAAGGTATAACGGTTCATGCATAATAGAGGAGTCCTTGAAGAAATCAATAGTCCTGTGCTAGGGAAACTCCCGAAGCCTAAGGGTCTGTTCTTCAAGAACTCGTTGTGACGTTAGGGTGGACGGATGTCGGAGACCATGCCTGTATTTGGAGTGCATGGTTTAATGCCTAAATAAGGACTGGGATTTTATGCCTATATAAGGGCAGGGTGAATTGTGCCTATATAAGGACATGATACAGGAAAGCCCGTTTATGGACACCCTAAGAGGAATACAACACCCACTCCACTTTCGTGCGTACGATAATAATAAAATGCTAAACATTTAATATGCTAAACATAAAATGGAGTACCACATATTGCTAAGAATATTTCTTAAAAGCATTAAAAAGCATTTAAAAACCTATTAAAATGCAAAAGGTACTGTACGTTTCAAGCATTGCTTTTCATTACAGGCATATATTTGGAAATAAAATGCAATTTGAATGAAAATAAGCAGTAATATTTACATGTGACAGAAAATGATCAATAAGTTGTTCAAAAATCAAAGTCATTTCATGTCATGAAAATTAATGAACTTTTAGACAAAATAAGATGACAAAGTGTCTGAGGAAGTACCGCGAAGTCTGTACTATAAGGCTAGTTCTACTTCAAGCAGATTGAATTGCCATTTAGTTCGAAAAATGGAATTAAGTTCAATTCGGGAAGAGTTCCAAGTTTTTGAAATATGAAGGCCAGATTTTACTGCGTCTCTGGTACACTTTGGGTGGAATCAGAGTCAGTGTACGAATCTGGTGTAAACATGTGATCATCTATTTCTGTAGACAAAATATCGTCCACTGAAGTTGGTGTCAGCTGGAACACCTCGTGTAGTAGATTAATTGCACAGAGATGTGAAGCATCGCTCTCAGCATAGGGTCCCACAGCAATGTTCGCGTCCGTTGTTACCTGTGTGCCTGTAGATCCATCTCGTACCTCAGCAGCAGCTGGAAGCGTCTGAGATCTCAATGAATGCAGTCATCAGGATTGGTAGCCTCTGGGGACAACACAGAGCATGGGCCGTTATCGGGTCCAGCAGAGTATCGATATCAGTTGGCGTTGCGGATGGAAATGTTAGACAGGTGTCCAACACGCATTCTTCACCGCATAGCAGGCATCGTAGAACAGGTAAGATGCAATCTTGCCAGATTGGTCTGAATGACAGGAACCACGTGGTATTCAAGTCCCGTAGACGAGTCATGCCCAATAGCTGTACTATTCGCTCACGACACTTTCGTTCAAGGAGAGCTTTCTCCATTTCGCTCGGAGTGATGTCTGCGAATAGGCTGGCCATAGCGTAATAGCAGGAAGAGAAATAGAACTCCGGCAACAAGTGCTAGAATTAATGGTATGCCACCAAACACCGAATGTGCAAAGTTCGGGATGATTCCGAGTATTGCCTGGAAAGGTGCTAACAGACCGGAACAGATGCTCTTAAATACATGTACAATTCCGCTTGTATCAGACATGTTAAAGATACGTCCTATCATTTCCACGAAATGTATAGGGCAGTTTGCACGTATTAAAGTCTGTATCTCAGCCGAAGTCCTTGCTACTTGTAGATCATAGGTTTCTTTGGCCGAGGTTAAAGGCACTGATTGTTGCAAAAGCATGGCTTTCATTCTGCTTAAAGTATCAAATCTTATAAAAGAGACGTTTAGCGAAGGCCACAAAGGCGACTCCCTGACTGTGTCTATTGGGGCAAACAATACTTGCATACAGCAAGTGACCCTGGAGTTGACCGTTACTAGATATGGGATGCCTGGCAACAGGCCGCAGCAACTCTAATCATTCAACATGAGGTAACTCCCATTAGAAAGTTGTCCAAACGTTGGATTAATCACAGCAGCTGGTGTGCCCTGCTGATGTCAAGACAAATTTGCCACAGAACCATTGCAAGCCCCGTGTAAAGAAATGTCCTGACATACAAGTGAACCGCTCAGTGCACTTTTACAGTGTGTACCGCTCAAAAACACTTCACGATCCCCACTCCAACATCTATATGTATACGGTAAATTCCAAGATGTCAATGTATTCCTTACCCTACCTTTCATATTTGCCTGCTTGCATTTGTTTGAGGCAATACTGAAACTGAAAAGTAGTCACAGGTAGTGTGATTTTGCCATGAATGAGCCATTCTGTAGCTGGTTTTTCTGCCACTGTGAATGGCAACTTGTCCAGTTTTTCAATGCTCAGCACTGTATACTTCGCTCCTCTTTGTGCTAGTACGATCTGTTTATCCGTTAGATTGTATTTTGCAAACAGAGCTGACTTGTTGATAAAACGCCAAGGCACATAACCCGCACGCAAAGATTGCAGTGTCCAGCTTAATAACACAATAGAACGTAATTGAGATTGGCCTTGCTGTAACATCGCCAAATCTTGTTCTAGTATGTCGATAGCAGAGGATACAATGCCGTCCAATGAATATATTCTGGAGGACAAAGTTGTTAACCCATTGTCGACCACAGTGAGTGTTTTCTCTAAATTAATACGATCAAGTTCACGTATTCGCTCTGCGGCCTCCATCTGTGACACCTTCCATGCTTCATTATAAGCAGCATAAATGCCGGCATATATGAAACGTTTTTGACGCGGTTTTCTTGGTCTAAGCAAGAATTCCCTAAGGTCTGCATCTTCTTTAAGTAAGGATAAGTGTTGTTTCACATCCTGTGGTGTAGATTTCTGCAGCCAATCGAGGCATAATTTTCCTACACTGTACGTTGTTACTACCCCCGGATGCTGTCTTTGGACGCATCTTGGGTCTGGCCTATGAATAGTAAAGCCCTGAGTTTTATTCAGGAATCTTTCCTGACAGTTGTTCGTGTCTGTGGGCCAGATCAACCATTTTCTCCAATCAGTATTAGATCTGTTGAGTTGTAGTATTTTGTCAACTGTCACCGCTGCTTGTGTATTGTTATCACTTGCAGGTGTTGGTACAGAAGGTGTTTTCATCTCTTTAATCTTGGCTAGTCCAAGACAAGATGTTTGTTGGACAGTTTCATTCAAAAACATTATTTGTTCAGGGATGATACAGGCTCTAAATAAAGCTTCTATCCCCTGCACTTGCCAATCTTTAGTACCCCCAGACAGTTTGTGTCTATTGAGTCTTTCCATAAGTCGAAACCCTGTCTAGACAGTTGGGCAATAAATGCAGCAGAGTAAATCTGTTTTACATTTGTTAACAATTTTCAGTCCTGTTTTGTTTACATTTTTATAGTAAAACGTTTCTGGATCAGATACATCACAAACACATTTCTAGGGTATGCAGATTTATGCAAATAACGAAGACCATAGTGGTTATAGCAATACAGCTGTTCATAGTCTGATGAACCCTCTAAATATTCATTTTTAGAAAATGCAGCAGATTTTTCTAGGTCAAACATTATGTCGTTAACAGTCTCAAAGTCCCAATCATCAGAATAGGTACTGGACGAAATGAGATCACTTAGTGAAATTTTAAACAAATGTGGAATGTTCAATTATTCCGTCGGGCCAAAGATATCAAAATCTGTTTTGTCCCACACTATACCATCTTGTATAGGTGTTGGGTAATAAATCTAAACAATTTGTATCTTTTACAACCTGAGCTGCAGGGCTATCTGCTGGTAATTTAAAATCCTTCTCTAATGACAGTTGTTTAAACAATTGTTTTGTCTTTTTCACCATGCGAGGCCTTACCACCTCCATAGTTCCTTTAGAATTGCCGGTGCCCATCACTCACAATTTTAAACCCTGAAAGATAAACAGATTTGTCTCCTGGAAGGAAAAATTTGTTAAGATTTGGATAGAGAGACTTGAGAGAAAAATAAAAAAATCAACAGTTGTGGACCACTCAGACACCACATAAAACAATTTGACTTCTGTGATGCAATTTGTTTTGATATCACTCAAAGAAGCATTTCAAAGAAACATAGCGGGACAATACTTTTAAAGATCAACACATAAACATAATTAAATACAGTCATTGATCAATGACAGAACAGTGCAAATTTGAAAATCATTTCCTTGTGTCTTGCCGCCAGCCAATAGTGAATGCCTTCCACGCTACACTCCGGGAGATTTGTTTTTATTTCTTCGTCCCTGTACTTTTGGGTCATAAATTATTGTCCTGCATAGGCTCTCCTGTTGTGTATGGGGTCCTGTAGACCCCTGCCACATATCAACTCAAAGGTATTGATACAGAGAAAGATTTCAATGATGAAAAAAAAATTCAATGAATGTTTCTCTACAGTCCCCTAATTAGATTAGATGTCAGTTACTACCCCCTCTCTCTTTAAAAAAAAAAAAAAATACTATGTTCTAACTGAGCATTTGAAACACTGAAAGGTCACTCCAGCAAGTTATTTTAGCTTTACAGCCTACTTACCAACTGGTGACATTACAGTCCTTCAATGCATCTCACTTCTGACGCCATTTTGTTGGGTAATAAATCTTCCAACCCTCCTCAGAGCGACGCAAAGCAAACAGACCCCAGCTGCCACAAAACACAGGAAATGTTCTTGCACCTTTGTCCGTTTATTGGCATGCCAAGGCAGAAGGCAGACGCAGTGTCACGTCTTGGAACAAGCTTCTTCTGCCCCACATAGATATTCAGGGGAGCATATATAGGGCAGAAAGTGCTGTCATCAGTAAAATCCTTAGATGAGGACAAGGCCAAATACGGTTGTACATATACAAATAGAATTGTCATGCAAGCTCAAGACAGAGCAATATAAGGACACAAGGGACAGAAAGCAAGTTTAAGCAAAACCTGCAAGATTTCAGAGGCTTTTCACAGCTGTTAACCCAGGACGTGTCAAAGAGGGCAATAAAGGTCCTGGGGTCAGGCTTGAATAGATTTGTAAAGGAGGGGTGGATTTTAGGAGCACAGAGCAAGCAGTTTGGTCAGAGACAGACCTAGTTAGCTCAGTGGGTCTGAGATAGTGAGGAGGAGAATTTGAGATTGATTCACTTATTTGGCTGATGCAAACATAGATATATATTTTCTCACAATAGGAACGGCTGTGATGTTCACTGTTGACAAGTCCCTTGCTTCACGATGGGAAGATGTATGAGGTTTCAAAAGTACGTTCACATCTTTTCCTTCAGTATTCACATGGATGTATCTGCCATTTATAAGCACGCTCATAGTTGTAACCAAAGCAGGAAAACAAATAGTCCAGAAATAATCCAGAGTTCAATCCATGGGGAAACCAGATAAGTCTTTTTCAGAAAGTGAAGAAAGTCTTGTACTTGCTGCTTGAATGTTAATGATGCTGGCGTCGTTTCAGGTTCACTCAGATCTTCTGAGAACGTATCAAAGTTAATGAAATAGCCAGAAGCAGTTCTGTCAATTGTTGGAATTGCATCAGGATTTGTAGAAATCGCTGGAACCAGTTGATCACTTGCTACATTGGTGTAGACAGGTGTATTTGGACGAACTGTTACTTGATTTTCAAGAGGGATGAGTTCCATTGAATTGTTGCCTAGTCCTTCATCTGTTACAGCTGAATTCTCGATAGTTATCAGTCTTTCAGTCTGAACCTCTTGGATAGTAGCGAGAGGAGTGCGTCTGCTACTAGGTCGGAGTCCACGAGGCCTACTATTTAGTATTGGCCACATACTGTGGTTTAATGAGGTCGATGGACACAAATCTTTTCTCCTTTCTTCCAGCAAGGGGCGGCAGAAGTACTGTTCTTGTTCCTTGAACTGCTAGGACAGGTACTGGTTGTCTGTAAGAAGGTCCAAATTCCTTCTTGTCCGCAATCTTTTCTCTGACTAGATCCCCAACTTTTGGAATACAGACAGGCCTTGCTGGGACCGCCGGTTTCTCCCCAGTGGTGGTTGGCTGCAGGAATACGTTACTTTGTTTCGATCTTAGTTCATTAAGTTCCTGTAAAACAGCCAAACGTTCTTTGACATCAAACGGTTTATTTTCCACCACTGTGCCTACGTGATCGAGGTCTGGTACCCACATTCTTGTCCCAAATAGGACCTCATATGGAGTGACCCCCCCTAGAGAACTTCTTGGCAGGTTGTTCAAAGCACGTTGAACTCCACTAAGGTGTTTGACCCACCCGTCACCCGAGCCTAATACTCTAGCTGTTATAGACTGCTTTATGTCCCGGTTTTTCCTTTCCACAACCGAATTTCCCTCAGGATGGAATGGAGAGGAGTACCGCAATGCAACGCCCAGACTGGCCATGGCTTCTTTGTAAGCCCGAGAGCTAAACGCAGGGCCCTGGTCCGAATGTAGCGTGCCTATTGCGTATGTGCCGATAAAGACTCGCAAATCTTTTATAACAGTTCGAGCGTCAGCTGAGCGCTGAGGCCATATCCATAGGAACCTTGATTCAGTATTTGTGGGATTGCATTTGTCCAGAAGGACGCATGCGCGTAAATTGTCTAATGGTGTCTAACAGTGGTGTCTGTACTGGGCAGCTACATTCGTAGCATGGTGTCTGGTGGCTTTCTCGCTGTAATTTACAGTCTATGCAGTTATTGATGAAGATGTGGATTTCTGTATTCATCCCAGGCCACCAGTACATCTTTTAACGTCAAAATTGTTTTAGAGATCCCTAGATGCGACAGACCCTCCCCCAAATGTGCTTCATAAATCAAAGCTGCTCTACGTTCCATGTTTGGAATTACCCTATCCCCCACTCCAGGGATTCGAGCAAAAGGAACGCTGTTCGCATCAATTACATAAGAGTACTTGAGTGGAAACTTTTTTGATAACGCTGCACCACTGCCTTTGCTTGTAGCATTGACAGCCAACATAATCTCAGTCTATTTTCGTTTTTGAACGAGTGATCGCAGCTACGGAAGCCGTCTGAACAGCCCCCTTTGCGGCTTCGTCAGCCAATGAATTCCCTGCAACGTGAACGCCATCACGTCGATGACTCAGTGTGTGGATCACGCGAGCCTTTGGTAGTTCGTTTTTCAACTGAACTACTTGTTCCCAAAGCGTTTTGTGCTTTGTGCCACCATTCGCATCTTTGAACCCATTTTCAAGCCAGTTTTGTATATATTCATTATACGACTGAACACAGTAAAAGGAATCGCACACTATTAGTGTGGGGAATTCTCGATCTGTACTTTCAAGTGCCAGTTTGAATGCTTGTAGTTCAGCTCGCTGAGCTGTACAATCTCCTAGAGATTGAGTTTTTGTGACCATAGGTCTGAAGAAGCCATCTCGCATGCGACATTTAACGATTGCACACGCTGCACTGTAAGCTTGCTTACTCCCTGTTGCGGGTTGTGCGGATCCGTCAGTGTAAATTATGAATTCGTACTGATCCAGAGGCAGAATCTCAGTGGGCAGAGGACATTCTTGTTCATATTGCAGGAACGCTTGCGTTTTTAAATCAGGATCAAAAACATATTCAACATCTGTTGCAGCAAGAGAATTAACCCATTGTATCCATCTTGGATGTAATGCTTTAGCATTTGGAATGCTTGCTTTTGTGACCGCTTCTAAAGCTGGTACTGGGGTTACGACAATAATGCGTTTCCCTTGGTCTAGGGCTCTTTCTTTTGCTACAGCGGTTTGAACTGCTGTCAGAATTTTTTCAGTTGAAGTGAAACGCATTTCCGCTTGTGTATACAAATGAGATTTGTATGCAATTGGTACTTTTTCACCCTCATTAAATGTTAAGTAGGTGAATCCGCATTGACCCGAAATTATTCGGATCACTAAATTGCGTGACTTACGCGTGTTTGTAAGTGATTTGTTGCTAACATGTTAGCCTGGAGTGAACGCAAGATTTCTGTGTTCTTGTGTCCAATTTTTGATTGAAAAATCAGGTTTGATTAATGCGTAGAGAGGTTTAACCCTTTCTGCGTAATTTAGAATGTATGTTCTTCCAAAATTTAGGAAACCCAGGATGTATTGTAAGTTTTTTTAGCGTTTTTGGAGGTTGGAGCAGCGCACATTTCTCTAGAAAGTTAGCTGCCAAGCTCTTGCCTTCACTTGAAAGCTCATATCCTAGAAATAGGACATTGAGATGGGCAATTCTGGACTTTTTGAAGTTGAATTTGTAGCCCTCAGAGGCGAAGCCCAGTATAATGGTATTCACCCTGTTCAAGTGTTTGTCCAGGTCATCGTCTGTCAGATAGAGGTCATCGACATATGACAATGCCTCATTATCATAAATTTGTAGTAACTCAGTTACCCTCGCTGAGAATAACCCTGGGCTGTTCTTGAACCCTTGTGGGCGTCGACAAAATTGACGCTGGGTCCCCATTATGGAGAAAGCTGTTAAATACCTGCTTTCAGGTGCTATGTTTTGACAAAAGAAACCATTTGAGATATCTAATGTGGTTTTATATTTTTTACGCACAATGTTATTCATTAATGCTGTGCTATGTGCATTTTGCACTGCAAATGTTTTAGAACAAGTGTTTGTGTCTGTAATCCAAAACTAGATGATATGTGTTGTCTGGTTTGGAGACAGGAAAAAGGATTGTTCATTGAGGAGGTGCATGTTTCAATCACCCCTTGGTATTCAAGTTGATCTAAGATCTCCCTGACCTGTTTTTTAGCTTCTTGCTTTATTGGGTACTGCCTTTGTGCAGTTGGTTCATGTTTCAGATGTATTTTATGGTGAGGTGAGTCCTCATCCCATCCTACATGATTTTTATATAATGCTGGGGCCTGGGCTATTGCCCATTTCCTGGCATATGTATATTTTAGGTGAATTGGAATATGGTTGGAGAAGGCAGGCATAATGTCCTCGCCATGTGGGCACTCCCTGACAAATTGTGGTGGCCAGTCTTTTTCTGCTAGAAGTAGGTCTTAGCCCCTTGAAAGTTTTTCCCAAAAAAGTGCTTTTACCTGTCTAGGTATGTCTCCCTCCATCCGGGGTGTTATTTCATATAACTTTTGTGGAGTACTGACCCTGGTGTCTACAGTCTCAACTGTAATGTACTCATTCAAGTCCACTATCTCCAGAAGTTCCTTCAGGTTCTGGCGAGCTATTGTGACTTCTGCTGCACTGTCCAGCATTGTCTGAGCCCATTCTCTGTTCTTGAGTTGTGTTCTCAGTATTCTCGGCATGTCTGATCTTCAGACCTGCTACTTTCTTTTTGGAGAATTAAGGTTTTATTTTATTTTTCGGAGCGTGTTTGTCGTTTTCGATTTCACGCGTTCTTCTCTATGTTCTGACCGTCCTCTTCTTTCCGAAGTCTGTGACGAGATCTGAAAGGTACGAGAGGAACGTGTATCAGTATCTTGATACCCGTCAGGCTTTCTCAAATTATCCCTATTCCTGAGGTTATACCTCCTTTCAGAGGGCTCCTTTTGAGGAGACCTACCTCGGGATTGAGAACGTTTCTCGTTTGAATTTTGTTTATTAGTCTCCCACTTCTTTTTAGAAGATGTAGGAGTTTGTTTAATAGAGTACTTCTCAGGACTTTCAGATAGTTTTGGCTTCACTGGTCTTCCACCCAAACTATCTCTGCCTAATTCTGCATAAGATTGTTCTATTATTCTGGGTAGTTCAGTTTGTTGTTCTGTAACATCAAATTCCCTTGATCGTTGGCGGATCGCCACTGCTGCTGCCTCCCCTTTAATATTAGATAATATTATTGTTGAGACCTGGTCGAAATTTTTCAGTAATTTCATACCTAAGTTTAGAGCAGGCTCTGCCCCGTATTCGTTTTGAATTTGTTTCAGGACATCTGGCATTACCGCAATTGACGAAATGCCATGTGTTTTAGTATAGATGGCAGCAAAGACTGAGCCCCAAGTGGTGCAGTCTTCCAGTTGTGGTGTGATCCCCATCGGTAAACTGATTGTTAGGATTCTGTGTTTCTCATACGGGCTAGTATTTGGAAATACTGCTTCGATTTGAATAATTTTTTGAGCTATCCAGAATGGAATTTGTTGTATTTTTTTGTGGGTATTTTACCCATGACTGCGTATAGAGTCTGGTGTAATTTTTAGTGCAGTCCCCGGTTGAGGGGTCTGATTTGGAATGGTTAATGGTGGTTGGACTGTGAAAGTCCGCATGACATATTGGACCAATTGTCTGTAGATTTTTATTAACTGTTATTTGAGTAAGTAACTCCTCATCTGACATTATATCCAGTTCAGGATGAGGTGTGTAGCCGGCTAGAATCGGCCATGTTGCTCCTGGTCTACCTAGTGGACCGAGCCTGGTAATGTTTCTGTGATGTTTTAGGGCGCCTTTAAACCAGAGCTGATGCTCCTGGTATGTTAGTGGAATTTCTATATCCTTGAAAGGAATATATTTCTCTGGTGAATCATCTTCTTTGTAGAAGTGAAACAGTTTTGTAACTGGATTTGATTCAGGAAATATTACCCATGAATAGAATACCTCTGTCTGAAAGGATTCGTGTGCCTCTATCACGAAAACTGCTCTACCGCCTCTTGGTGGTAGGCTGTGTTTTATGAGTTTTAGAGTGATGGCTCTTCTTAAGTTTGGATTGATGTCTATGACACCCTCCTCGGTTCCATCTAAACCTGTAATGTTTAAAGCGCTTAAAGCTGGTTGACCCGCAACGTCACCGTTGTCGGAGTCAGGCATTTTGTTTTTGGAAAAATGTAGAACAAGTTTCAAGGAAACAAAGATAAGGTGCACAATATTTTGGAACACTGTATCCTTCAACGTTGAGCAAACCAAACAGCTAATATATAGGGTGCTTCCCTATGTAGCCGTGGCGGATACTTAACCCTGCCCACTCCAAACGTCTTTTGGAGTATATGGGTAGGGGTCTCTGAGAGAAAAAGCACGGCTGAGTTACTCAGTATCTAACGTTAAATTACCGCCTTCCCAAACCGTTGGGCGCCATGTAGTGTAGCTCCTATTTCCCTAATAGGCTCTGCGCATTGGAATAATATACCCTATAGGTTTGACATAGGACTATGGTCAATATGTCCCTATCTAGTATATTAAACTTAATTACTTGTGCCAGCTAGCTCAGAGGCCACTAGAAACTCCTTGATAAACAAGGGAGTAGTTTCTGGCAGCCGCAAAACATGACAACTTTGTTTCCCTTTTAGAATCAGAACGTGTCCCAGAGTCGTGGAAACAATAGATAACCGTTTCACTCAGCTCAATCGTGCATGCTTAGTTTTCCTCAAAGTTACACAGGAAGAATAGACGGGCGTTTCAATAAAATATTTATTGAACAGTCTTGTTTCTCGTGTAAGTAATATGTGCTGTTATGATCACAAGACAATATGCAAGATAAAGAATGTACAGCGTAAGCAGTAGAAATAAATAATACTGCGCTAGCATGATCTTTAGTAGATATTCATTTACATAAATAAGACTAAAAATGCGAGTACTCCTACGATGCGTTTCTAAGCTAGTTCTACCCCAATGTACCTAACCTAGGTGTAGGGAGAGGTATGAAGTAGGTGGAGTATTCCTTACTATGGTATACTAAGAGTATGTTACGCCCAGTATGCCAAGAGCCCCTCTAGGTTCTAGTCAGCTCCATACCGTAAGAATGAGAGAGGTAGGAATCTCTTGCCAGACTCGAACTCCAACACCCCGCGAGGGAAGTCAGATCACTGGAAGCTGGACTCTCTGCGTGCAGGGATGACAGCGTCTTCTCAGTGAGTCAGGCCGGGAAACGGGCTCCTCTGAAGTCGTGGTCTCCTCTGATTTACAAGGGCTAGGGAAGGTATATTTATACCCGAGAGGTACCTCAGAATGTTAGCATTGACGTGAATTGGACAGCGGAAGACGTCATGAATGAACCCTCAAGGTATAACGGTTCATGCATAATAGATGAGTCCTTGAAGAAATCAATAGTCCTGTGCTAGGGAAACTCCCGAAGCCTAAGGGTCTGTTCTTCAAGAACTTGTTGTGACGTTAGGGTGGACGGATGTCGGAGACCATGCCTGTATTTGGAGTGCACGGTTTAATGCCTAAATAAGGACTGGGATTTTATGCCTATATGAGGGAAGGGCGAATTGTGCCTAAATAAGGACATGATACAGGAAAACCCATGTACGGACACCCTAAGAGGAATACAACACGACGGAGAGACTAAGGAAAGTCTGCCCAAAGTCCGGCTGGGTAGGTGACGGACGAGGGGGAGTCCACAGCCCATCTCCTCTTTAGCTATCAGGTAACTTCCCCAGGCATCGGTCAAATAGCGAAGTCTCCACGGTCACGGGAAAGATCCCAGAGTAAAAGTCCAGAAGGGTGAGCAGGATCAAGGTCAGATGAGGGCTGTGATCAAGATCAAAGGCCAGTTATATTGTCCAGGAGTAGTAGAGCATCATGGAGCGACCCACTGAGGCGGCCATCTTGAGGTCAGGCACGGGGATTGTGTCCTTGATGTATAAAAATCAGTCGGTCCCCAATAATCTCAATAACTCGAAATGCATAGGGGGTGTGATCTATGCAGTGGTGCGGCAAGAGGACAGGGCCAGTGTTCGCGTGTTTTAAAAGGGGGAGAGAGGGTCACTCCCCCTCCAGCCGCAACCGTAACTCAGAGGTAATGAGGGCAAGTGAGTAGGATAATGCACAGCGAGCACCCCAGGGGGGTTTGCCGGTAAATCAGGATGTGGGCCGAGGGTAGGGGGCCTTCTCAGAAGGACAGAAACAGAGGTCAGCGGCATCAGAAAGATGCCCTTCCAGTCTATAGTGGTAGACTGAGAGCTATGTCTTACCTTGCCCCACTCTGTGTGGCAGTTTCTGGGGAGGGGACACCAACTTACAGGCCCCATGTATCCTGGCACAATATACTAGGAATTTACAAATAAGTTAGGCTATGCCTATTGGGGACAAGCCAATTAAACATACACAATTTTAAGTGGCGGTGCACATGCACAGAGTTCTGTTTAGCAGGGATTATGGCATTTCAGAGCCATTAAACCAGAACCTAGTAGTCAAAATGGGGGCAAACAGCCAGGGTAAACTTGCAAAAATCCTGTTTCCTTACATACCTAAACACCATTAACCTATACTGGTCTCTACTCACTGCAGCATCCTCTAACCCAGCAATCTGGACATTGAAATCTCAATTGTACTCAAATGAAAGAGCTTTTGTTTACATCATTTTAAAGCGTATTCTGGTTTTGGCAAAATTAAGGTCTTGCACTTGGTGTAACATCCTGAAAGAAAGTTGGCATAACCAATAGGCATTCTATTAGTCTTAAACATTAAATGTGTCCAAAGTTCCTTGATGGCAATCTTAGAGAGGGATGAATATGTAAAAGCACTGAAGTGATCGGACAAATGCGTAAAATTACTACAGCACAAACTGCAGAGCACAAGTGTATTAGCATTTCAATATTGTGGGTCCAAGGAGCAGAACAGGCCGGCTGAAGGGGATGCTTCAGCATCCTTCCTGGAGAATACACACTCGGTGGGGTTATAACAGGGGGATGGGAGACACAGGAAAGGATTGGCATCAAGACAGGAGTTTATAACATATCAAAGTACATCCAGCAGCTTTGCAATATTCCATCACAAACAAAGACAATCTGCTTAACAGGCTGCAGCAGTGCAAGTCAGACACGCACACTTGTCATGTGTCCAGTTGAAAATACCAAATCTGGAGGACTGTGTCCAGTTTCTAGAGGTTACTCGTGAAAGCAAGCAAATGGATAAGTGCGGCCTATAGATAGGTAATCGAGGATAGGTTAAGAAGGGTAAAGGAATGCATGGTGAATGTAAGCATAGTAAATGCAGAATGGGTGAGGCGCTAGTGCAACTCAAACAGCATACAGTAAAGCAAGCAGTCTTGAGAGATGGTGAAAGACAACCAAACTATCAAAGATTCAGGAAAGACCTGAAGACTACTCTAGATTAAAGTATTCCTTACTCACAACCAAACACTATCCCTCAATGGAGAGGCTTTGAGCCTAATGCTTCCACCAACCCCTTATCCAGCATGGCATTCATTTATCTGAACCATTTCCCAGCATGTCAATTTGTACAATACAAAGACAATGATGAATGTGGTGCTAACATAATACTAACAAGATACCTGCAGGAACTTTATTAGTCTCCTTGGATTTACATGCCATGCGTGCTCTCAAGTACCCAGAAGCTAAGTTTTAGTAAAGTGCATAAACTAAACCAATAGAAATGTTACAACTCATTTACCTCGAGATTTATCGAAGCAGGTGATACTGTGGCGATGATTGATGTTTTTGTGCGCCCTCCAAGCGAATCCTGCAGAATTCTAGTGAGCTTTGACTCCCTGTACGGAATATGTGGGGTCCTTTCTACCAGTGCAGTGATAACACGACCTAAAGTCAACAAAGACTGGTTAATGTTTCCAGCTTCTCGAGCTCGTTTATCAACTGCTCCAGAACGACCAATGTTTTCACTTCCTGCAAGATCCACCTAGGGGAGTGAAAGTGACAAGACAAATTAGCACCTGGTATAAAAGTTGAATAGCGGTCCTACTAAAGGACTAATAGTGACATTTGATAAAGATGCCAGTCAAGAGTAAACAGTCAATCTTACACAAGATAAACATTTTAAACAATTTGACTAGAACAGTCAAGAATAAATCTAACAAGATGGATGACGAAAATGCACCAATTAAAGGTTCTTTTTAAACTCTGTGGATGCCCCTGAAACATTGCATTACTCAATATAGCGCTTTCATTTCTTCAGCTGGTATTGAGAAGAAATCAGACTTCCATCAAGGCAGATAGGTAGATTGAGAGGCAACCCAAGTTTATGTGCATTTTCAGCAAAATATGGTCACTTGCCCTCCCAGAATTTTTTGGGCTGCACCGTAAGGACAAGCAGAAGAGGAGGATGACTTGAGAAAAAGAAACAGAAGAGAGATTTAAGATAGCCGGTGAACACCAACATTATGGGGTTAATAAAATTACCCACCAATGAAACCCACAAAGAGGGAAGACTAGATTTTGAAGTCTATTTGGGAGACAGGCTGCCGACCAACTGGTCGCATAAGTGTGTGTGTGGGGAGGAGGGGGGAGATGGGGGAGGGGGGGTAGGAAGTTGGCTCTTTATATAGTATGCCAACCAAGGTATACTGTGCAAACAGTTCAGGTATCCCTTATGAGTGGATGGAGCCTTGCTCTAGCAATCCCATGGTGCTCTTCTAGGGGGTAGTGTGGCTGAGCAACCTTAGGCTTATCAGAGGAGTGTTAGACATCTACAATACACATACAGTCAATAAATGATGCACAAGACTCAATAAGGAGAGCCACACCAATTTATACAAATAATCAGGAAAGTACTTTTAGAGTTATGAATTTTTACAGGTTTGAAAAATCAACAGTGCAATTTCTGAAGCGGACAATCCCTTTGGGGATCTTAGGGTCAAAGGCTACTTCTTTTTCCCTGTTTAAAACTTTGATGCCACCAGAGATGGGTTCCAGGCCCATCTCAGCTCTTTTCTATAGCCAAGAGTTTAGCCTCTAATTTTATCCTCCTGGCTAGCTTTTTAAGATCTGCATCTTCAATGTCTACTTCCAGTGCTAGGAGTAGGACTGCTGCTGGAATCATCTAAGTCCTCATCCACTTCAGCATTCACCTCCCCTTCTCAATTAGGGGTTTCTAACCCTGCCAGGGTCCTAGCATTTTCTGCAAGCAACTTTTGCATATGTGCCTTAGTGTGTCTAGGCCCCATGACAAGGTTCCATGCTTGTCCGAGGGTCTTAAGCCGGCTTAACTTAAGTTCCCTGTAGGGCCCCAGGCTGAGCTCCTGGGAAGAGCAGGTAACCTAAGGTCATGGTTTTAAAGTAGTTGGGACCTTTTTAGGAAATTTGAGAGAAAAAAATAATCAAAATATGCTTTCTAAAAGGCCAAACTAACTAAAATACTTTCCCTAAATTTGAAACTGTTTGAACAAGGAATTTCATCCCACATTTCATTACTTCCCACATCAGTTATTTTGAAACAAGTTAGAGAAAATCAAAAAAAAAAAAAAAACGACAAAAATGTTTTTAGCTAAGGACAATTTTGGATTTCTTAGGGTTATTGCCCATTAAACAAGTGGTACAGCAAATTTCAAGTTGGCATTATATAGTATACCTAAAGAGGTATACTGTGCAAAGAGTCCAGGTATCCCTTACGAGTGGACAGGGGCTTGCTCTAGCAATCCCAAGGTGCTCTTCTAGGGGGTAGTCTGGTTGTGCAGCCTTAGGCTTATCAGAGAGGAGTTTTAGATATCTGCAATACACACAGAAAGTCAATAAATGATGCACACGACTCAATAAGGAGATCCACACCAATTTATAAAAATAACTTATCTTTCTACACCTTTTGGCATCAGGATCAACTAATCAAGTAAGTGTTTCAAGTTATGAATTTTTACAGGTTTGAAAAATCAATTAGTGCAATTTCTGAAGCAGTAATGTTATCCTATAGAGGAAAGGCATACACTGGGGACACCTTCAGTCCACTTCCACTCTGGCCAGGGGAAACTGTTACAGGAAGCTGGGTACTTGTTGCAGTACCCCCAACTTTTTGCCTGGTATTTAATGCACCTTTGACTGAAGTGTACTGGGTCCCTGCTAACCAGGTCCCCAGTACCAGTATTCTTTCCCCAAAAATTTACAATTGTTAACCAAATTGGCAAAACCTTAAGCACCCTCTGTAGGTCCCTATTAAATGGTGCTCCTTGTGCCTAGGGCCTGAGATGCTAAAGAGGGTCCCTAAAAGAAGCAGCACAAATTGTGCCACCCTAAGGGACCCCCTAGCCAAGCACAAGCACGACTGCCATTGCAGGCTGCCTGTCTTGGTGCAGACAAAAGTGAAAACATGCATGTTACACATCCCTGTGTGCTATGTCCTCTACCACTACATGGAATATTTGTAAGTCACCCCTACAGCAGGCCTAACAGTTCTAAGACAGGGTGCTGAATATTACATGTGAGGGAATACCTGCATAAGCAGATATGCTTCTGTGCTAGTCAGTCCTATTACTGCCAGCACGAGTGACCAAGGAAGCCATTTTAAAACATGTGCTGGACACTGGGGAAAACTAGTTCCCCAGTTACATAATGGCTTCACTGAAAATAGGGATGTTTGGTAACAAACATCTTGTATTGGTAACCCCACACTGATGCCAGTGTTGGATTTACCAATGCATGCACCCACAGGGCACCTTAGAGGTGCCCCCTGAAAACCTACCAGCCTCTGGTGTGCTTGCCAACTGGTTTCTGCCAGCCTGCCACGGGAGACACTGTTCTGACCTCCATGGGTGAGAGCCTTTGCTCTGAGGAGAACCAGTACAAAAGCCTGTCCTGGAAGAGGGTGTACCACCCCCTCCCCCAGGATGACCTGCTGATTATCCTTCTTGAGCCAGCGAGCTTCAAAGAAGCTGCGGCCTTTGGAATGCGAAACGGGCTCCTTTCATAGGACAGGAAGCCACCCCTCCTCCCCCCGTCCAGAGCCCAGTTGGCACCTGGAAAGGGAGGAAAATTAGCTGGTCAGGTAGGTGTGCCACCTCCAGGCTAGTACCACCCCTAAGGTGGGCTACTGTGAGGTGGACAATATTTTTCAGAAGTAGCCATCTTTGTGATTGCATACTTAGGAATTCTTGTCAAGTGCTCATATAGGGCGCACAGTGACCTCAAAGGTCAGTAACCCATTGGCTACTAGCCAACACTTCCCTAACGCCCCTAAATTCAGAATATAGGGGAGCCCCTGGCACCAGCGAAGGAGATCATGATGACCTATGAAGGAGGAGGACACGAAGTGCTGCGGAAGACTGGAGAGAGCACCTGACTTGGCCCCAGGCCAGCTGACCTGCCTACCATTCTCCGTCTAATCTGCGCCAAAGACGACTCATCCTGCAGCTGGGTGCCTCTAGAACCTGGGAGGACTGCCTGCCTTCAAAAAAGACCAAGATCTCCTGTGAGCAATGTACCTAATCTGACTTCAAAGAAAAGACAGAGGACTCCAGAACCGCCAAAACCCAACACCTGAAGTCACCACTGCACCCGTCCCCTCTGGCCCAAGTTGGAGTGGGCCAATGTTACAAGTTCCCCCAGCCCTCCAGAGCTAGAGTACATCGTGGTTTCACCCCTCATGGATTCTCCAATGTTACTTGCAGCCTCTGCACGCAGGCCCCCCTCGACCACGACTGCTCCCAGCAAAAAAATCAGACGCATAAAGACACCTCTGCATCCATCGCCCCTAGACCGTGGCAAAGACAGCCAAAGGTGCCCCTATGTCCGAGCATCGCAACTCTTGAAACCTCCCCTGTTGGTTCACCCAAACTGGCCTCCCAGTCAGAGCCTGTAGGCTCTTTATGCAGTGACCAATCTCCATAGAAACCTATTGAGCTCCCGAGTTTGTTTCGCACCCAGCTGCCTTTGTGCTGCTGGTTGTGTACTGCTGGTGCTGCCTTGGACCCTTCCCACTACTCACCTTAACTCCTGGAGATTGGTCCTGTAAGTCCATGTACTGTACCTGTTTGCAGAACTTGTCTTCCTTCCATAGGATAACATTGCAGAACTCAGAAACTGCACTGTGTCCACTTTTTCAAGTGAAAAGAATTTATATTCAAAAACGCACTTACTTACCTGAACAATGTCTCTGATGCCTAAAAATAAATAAAGATACTTTATTTTTATAAATTGGTGTGGATCTTCGTCTTGAGTCATGTGCGTCATTTAGTGCTCATTGTGTGCATTTTCAAATGTCTTGCACTCCTATCTTAAGCCTAAGGCTGCTTAACCACACTACCCCCTACTAGAGCACTTTGAGATTGCATAGCATGCCCCTGTCCACTCATAAGGAAACCCCTGTATCAGATTTTTGATAAATCACATACAGAGCCAGCTTCCTACAGGTGTCTTGAGGCATCAGGTTTTTCACAGTCTAGTCACTCCGGATCAGGGGCGGGCTGCACACAGAGGCTGCAGGCGGCGAAGAGTCCCCTCCTGGCAAACCCAAGGTGGGCTTCTCTGGAGGGCTGGGGGACCACGTTTGGTCCGTTGGCCCACTTCAACTCTGGCTTGGAGCAACGGGTGCAGTGGTGCTGGCTGGAGTTGTGTTTCCGTGGTTCGAAGTCCTCCCAGTTCTTTCTTCAGTGCCTGCAGGGTGAAGAGAAGTAAATCCGCTGCTCCACAGGAGTTCCTGAGTCTGGGCAGAAGTGCTGGTGGTCCTCCCAGGCTTTTGGAGGCACAGCAGCTTACAGGGGGAGTCGACATCGTTGCGATAATCGTGAACAGAGACCACAGTTCTTGCTTTTCGCAGCTCTACAGTCTTCAGCAGGATCGCATTTCCTGGTGCCAGGGGCTCCCCTAAATACTAGATTTAGGGGCGTTAGGGGAGGGTAGGGTAGTAGCCAATGAGCTGACACCTGGGGTCCCTACGCCCCCTATATGGCCACTTCATGTGGGAAGTGGGCATAACCCTGTCCTAGAGATCCTAATTCTGCCATCACAAAGATGGCAGACTCGAAACTTTCACATTCACTTCAGGTAGCCCACCTTAGAGGTGGAACTAGCCTGAAGGTGTACACGCCTCTCCGACTACTAATTTTCCTGCCTGTCTAGGTTCCAAATGTGTCCGACAGGATTTTGGGGGGGGATCAGACATAGACACCCCCACTTTTTGCCTGGCAGCTGATGCAATTTTGACTGGAAGTGTACTGGGTTCCTGCTAACCAGGTCCCCAGTAACAGATCTCTTTCCTAAAAAAGTAAAAAGATTTCCCCAAATGGCAATACCTTTAGCACTCCCTGTAAGTCCAAAGCCAGATTTGCATACCAAAGGCGGTGGGCTCTTTGAAGCCCCCTTGCCTTGGAATGCGAATTTGCAGGTCATCCTGTGGGAGGAGGTGTAAACACTATCTGCCCAAGCAGGCTGTGTTTCTGACCTCCTGAGAGCAAAGGCCCTAACCCCTGGGGGTCAGAAACTCATCTGTGGTGGTAGGCTTGCTAGGACCAGTCAGCACACTAATAGTTGGTAGGTTTCCAGGGGACACCTCTAAGGTGCCCTCTGGGTGCATGTATTAATAATTTCAGCACTGGAATCAGTGTGGGCTTAATAAGAGGTGTTTGATACCAAACATCTTTGGTTTCAGTGAAGCCATAATGTAGCTGTGGAACTCGTTTTTGACCAGTGCCAAGCACATTTATTTAAAATGGCTTCCCTGATCACTTGTACTGGCAGTAATTGGACTGACCTGCACAGCAACATAGCTGCTCAGGCAGATATGTCCACACGTGTAGTATAGTACACCCTACCGTAGGGATGTAAGGCCTGCTGTAAGGATGACTTACCTATACTGCATGCAGTGTCTGCTGGCAGGACACACAGGCTGTGCGCCATGTCGTATTTTCACTTTTGTCTGCACCAAGACATGCAGCCTGCAATGGCAGTTTGGACTTACAGGGAGTGCTAAAGGTATTGCCATTTGGGGAAATCTTTTTACTTTTTTAGGAAAGAGATCTGTTACTGGGGACCTGGTTAGCAGGAACCCAGTACACTTCCAGTCAAAATGGCATCAGCTGCCAGGCAAAAAGTGGGGGTGTCTATGTCAAAAAGGGCCACTTTCATACAGGGAGGATCTGCACTTTGGAGGTCAAACAAAGACAACCACCACTGCCATCACTCAACTAAAAACTCATGTGGCACAGCTCAATATAAAAGTATGCACTTGGTACTAGATGTCCTCGCCACAAACCAAAAAAATATTTGATGCAGTGCCCACACAGACGTGGAAAGATTTTTTAGGTGAATAGCACACTGCAAGATTCCCCTTAACAGTGCCAAGATAACGTGGGGCAGTAAGGATGAATTTGCTGGTGAGCAAATTTGACTGATGAAGATGGTTCAGAGACAAGATAAACGGTTTCTTCTGCCAAAGTTCCTTTCATCTGCACTATTTTGGTTCCTCCACCCATTCTTCACAATTTCTACACTTAAAGAGAAGTTCCTCAGAAAGTACGTGGAGGACAAGGAGCAGTGCACACGCAAAGTCAGAAGCATCAACATGCTCCCACGGCACCCCCTAAATGGGCTCTTTGGTCTTGGATTATAGACTCCCAGTCCAGGAGATGAGAATAAAGACCACGACGGTCTCCTCACTTCTATGCATTAGAAAGGGATGGCTCACCACAACTTCCACGTTAATCAGAAATAAATTCTCTTTTGCTCCATAACTAAAGACACTATTATAACAGTACATTTTTTGCACATATGTAATCCACTAAAACATTGTTAGACGCAAGAACAATTCTTTGGGGGAGTGGCTCAAGCAGTATGAAAGTCTGGGGTATTTCTACAGCATGAACCAATCCAAAAGGCAGAGGAGCGCTGTGCAGGGTGAAAAACGTTAACGAGTGACAAGAGGTATCTGGTTTATGGACCATTGTGATGTAGTGTTCTTTAAAGAGGCGATTCTTCAACTGCTTCTTAAATTGGCCCAGATTAGGGGCGGTCCTGAGGGATACAGGGATGCAGTTCCAGATCCTGGATGCTTAGATGGAAAAGGCCTGCTGCTTTGTATTTCATTCTACACTTCTAAGTCTGCAATATGATGGTATCCTGGTCACAGGTAAGCGAGAACCACCTGCAGTGGTGAGCTTGTGTGCAAGATGAGGGTGGTGCTGTGAATAAACACCCGCCACAAACATAAGAAGTGGCGTGTGGGATCAGAAAAGTGTTGTCTGCAGGTATAGGGGGTGGATGAATTGGTTCACATACACTCAGCTTCTAAAACAGACTATTGTAGTGCAAGTTGTATTTCAGTACCTTGAACTACAAGACAGAATATGTAAAGAGTATGGGGCCACATGCGTGAGTAGTAAGGTTAAAAGGCTACAGAAAAGCCAGATCTCGAACACATTCCTTGGTTCACCAAGAGAAAGAATGATTCACTTTGAAAAACTGGTTGTATATTTTCCAGAATGAAATGGATCTCAGTTCCTTAGAGCAAAGCGCACCCACTCCCGACATTGTATATGGGAAGCTTGCCAGGTCTATTCAGATCATAAAAGAAGCTCCATTTCAAACAAACAAGTCAATATTTTCTTTTTGAAAGAAGGCAGGTGCAGCAGTTTCAATAAAATGTACCCCATGTGGTTTTTAGAAGTGGGACCAAGGGTAAAAAAACTTGTCCTCTTAAGGGGGAAAAAACAAAGTTGTTGGCACCCCGTTACTCAAGCTTCAGAAGTACCCTGAGCAGGAGCAAGAAAACAATGACTGAATACTTCATGATGGCACGTTTGTAAACAGTATCACAGAACAAATACGGCTGATAAATCACTTATTTATAGTGCTTCCTCCCACACTTCTGCCATTTCCAAACACTATAAATAAGAGATTAATATTCAGCCTATTGTACTCCCTTTACCAGAGTCCTCCGGAAAAGCTGTCCATCAAAAGAATACTTTGAATAAGAATTAGAGGCAGGATTGATAAGCACAAGAAGACTGCATAACCCCAAATCGAAACATGTTTCACATGAACAGCCTTCACAGCTAAATTTATTGCATACTTTGTGTGAGTCAAGAGAAAATAAAGCTTTAAAAAAATAATCTAAAAATGATCACCACAAAACTGAGTTTAAATAAACTCAAAAGAGCTTGGTTGTGCTTACTTAAAACTATGAACTTTGGTGAAAATTAAAAATTATAGCAAAGGATTTTAAAGTGTAACCACACTGAATGCAGTAGTGATAGTGGAATGTATGAAGCCTATATTAAGCGATGACATACATCATATCCACAAACTTGAAGACATGCGGAAAATAAATGCATGATGCAAATTGCTTTTAAAAAAAAACAAAAAACTTTCAAGCATGAGCAAATTTGCTCACATAAGGTCTTCAAAGAATCTGTTTTTAGCATCGATGTGGGATGCAAACTCACCAAATTTAATTTTCCAATCTTGACAAGTTCTTCACCATCAACTGTAGTTTCTTTCATGTGGATAGTAACGGAAAACACAGAGTGGGATCGACTGGGTAGGAGAGAAATACAGATAAAAAAAGCGATGAAGATGCAGAGAACTTAGTTAATGTGGAAATTGCATAAATATAACAGAAAAAAACGAAATTAGTTTATTATGCCACTTAATAACATGATAGCAAATTGATGAACTCTAAACAGTGTTCCAGAAAGTGAATACCTGGAGTATGCATTCATCAGTGTGGATGCTGTAGTTCTCTTTGCTGCTCCCCTCTCCAGAATCTGATACACCTCATTCTTGTTGTGCACTGTGACTTCTTCCAAGCCTTTAATGATCACGCCCCTCTAAAATAATTACAATAAATTAACCTGCCAGTTGGGGGAATGTGACAACTGCACTTTTGAGCAAGATGTTTGCACATCTTCACAAATGGTGGTTATGACAATTATGGCAAGATTAGTATATAGAAAGAGCAAAACTGTAGGAACCAGATGGGATCGGGTAAAGGGAAAAAAAAGTTATATTGGGTCCACCAGCCAAATTAAATATATAGATATAAATGAGGTCAGAGTGTAAGAAGGGGGTGGCAGACATTTAATAAAACATGGGGAAATAGTGGCAGATAAGGTTGAGAACAGACCAAGACAAAATTTAAAACATGCACAATGAATAGAAATAAGTGGGAGTGAATGATGGGAGGGGCGGGTGTACGTGGGATAAGTAGTGAAAAGTATAGTGATGCATGGCCAAGAATAAAATTCCACTAAGGTACGCAAGTTATATTGAATTGGTAGTTTGAATTTCACAAGGAAAACTTCACATTTTTACATAGAAGAAAAATGGCCACTAAAAGTGTGCTGGGCATAGCATCCTACAAAGCATACTGCTGATCCAAAATGCCATTAAATATACACATTCCAATGAGTTTCTGTGCCCCAACAACAACTTGAATAATCTCCTATTTTATTCAGGAATGGTTAAATTATAATTTTGCCCTCCGCCTTCTCAGTACTCTGGATGTGAGTTCCTACTAGTCCAAGGCAAGTCTCTAAAAAATAAACCCCACAATTAGTGTGTACCTACAATGCCTTAGGATCCCTTGTGCCATTTAACAGTTTTTTTTTTTTTTAAATAGAATGTTTGAAACAGTTCTTCCTCACGCTTTTAAAAAAAATGGCCACACTAGAGAAAAGAACTCAAACTAAGGTGTTCGAACGTAGACAAGTTTGAAGAATAGAGTTACATTAATAGATACCTTGTTACGGGGATCATCAAACATTTGCAGTCGCTCACTAACATCTGGGCATGGGCTCAAAAGATCAAAAAGTTCTTCATTGTAGATTTCAAGCAAGGATACTTTAACTGAGAATTCTGTACCATTTTCTGAAAGTTTCTCAAAAATTTGATGCAGCGTTCGTGGAATGATACCTGCAAGTGGATCCTGTAAAGATAAGTCACAAATTGAACAATGGCAAGTAGCTAAGAATTGCTATAAAGCACTAATTTGAAGCCAGAGGTATAGTCAAAGATAGCATTGGGGGGGGTGACTAAGTTAACCTAAAAGAAGCTTATGCAAGTTAAACACTTTCCAATCCATTAATCATATAAGCTCCTATAGAATTTACACTACATTTCCAATTTGAGTATCTGAAGGAAAACTTGCATCTGGTATAAACTATATGAAGGATACAAACATTGATCACTTGGTACCTGATCCCCTGCACACACTAAACATATCACCCTCAAACACGTCCCTTAACCCCTTTGGTGCTTGCGTCGGCCAATGGCCGACGCAAGCACTACCTCCCTGGTGCGGCGCACGTCCATTGGCCGTCACCAGGGAGGGCCCCCTTTAAACCTCCGGTGCATCGCACCGGAGATTGTTTTTTTTTTTATTCCCCCTGGGGGAGACGTGGTAGGCTTTCCGCGTCTCCCCCCGCCCCCTCTCCCGCCCATCTGTGACGTCAGCGCGCCGCGAGGCGCTCTGACGTCACTGATTTCCCCACCGGAGCCGAGGACAGCAGCAGGTAAGGCCGCGCTCGACTCCGATGGGGAAATCCGGCCGAAAACGGCCTCCCCAGCTCAGGGATGCCTCGCTTGAAAGGGGAGAGTCTCCCTTTCAAACGAGGCCTTCTGAAAGGGCTTGCTACGTGGATCGCGGCAGCGCTGCGATCCACGGCCAGGAAACCCCACTAGACACCAGGGATGTCTTTGGGGGTCGGCCTCGTGGTAATGGGTCGGCCCCTCGGGGGCATATTTATTTTATTTTTTTAAAGTTGGCTTTGTTTGGGGTGCGCGATTGCACCCCAAAAATGAAAAAAACCGAAGAAAAAATAAATAAAAATGGCGGCGATATTGGCAGGGGGTCGGTCCTCCTGCTCAGTGGCCGACCCCCTGTGGGGGCATATTTTTTATTTACACATGTTGGCTTTCCTTGGGGGCATGATCGCCCCCAAAAATGCTAAAAATAATTAAAAAAAGTACAATGGTGGCAATATTGGCAGGGGGTCGGTCCTCCTGCTCAGTGGCCGACCCCCTGTGGGGGCAATTTTTTTATACCTATGTGCTTCCGTGGGGCCACAATCGGCCCCCAGGGAAGCCATAGCTATAAAAAAATTAGAGAAAGAGATATATATATATATATATATATATAGAGAGTCTTTCTCTCTGTAGATATATGTATATATATGTATCTATATACATATGTATGTGTATATAGATACATATATATACATAAGTCTAAAGAGTGAATGATATATATATGTATCTATATACATATATATGTATAGATATATGTATATAGATGTATATAAATATATGTAGAGATAAAATCTATGTATATATATATATATATATATATATATATATATATATATATATATATATATATATATATGTGTCCGTGTGTGTGTGTGTATATATATATATATTATAGCAAAGGTATCGAATAAACGTCAAGACTGAATGGCAATGCTACCCTTGTGTCGGTGACCGATTCTTATGAAGATTTCGGAAATGGTTTATATATATATGTGATCAAGGACCCAGTCGGTGTCCGAAACGCGTCTGAGGCTGCACCTTTCTTTTGTAATAAAGCACGCATTTTGGCTACAGCTTAATCTTGAGTCCGTGGTCCCATGTGTGTGCGCTCGCACGGGGATACTGTCAGTATATATATATATATATATATATATATATATCACAACAAACGCCATTTCCGATAAAGAACAGCTACTGTGGACACAGTTTCCTTAAGAAAGCAGTTTAATGAATCAATCACCAGCTCGACGCGTTTCGGGAAACACTCCCTTGCTCACGAGTAATGTGTGACTTAACTTCCTGGTTTAAATAAACACGTGATTACATTTTAATAGCAAGTGACAACAGACTATATGGCGAGTTGAATCACTCTTAGTTACAGACATTTATACAAACTTACTAATGAGTGTAAATAAAAAAATCAATTTGAACATAGTTTACCAGAACAATGAGCGCATTATTACTAAGGTCTCTGAAAGCAAGACTGAAAAAATATATATATACTTCATATTGAAATTATTCGATCATAACAAAAATAATTGTAAAATACATCGTATTTGCAATGTGTCAATTTCATGGCCATTACTCATTAATAAACTGAATAATATCATCAATAGACCCAAAAATTAAATAATGAATCCAGCTAGAAATAGTGACTAGCATCACGTCAATTAGCCCAAGTGGGCAAATGCATTGCAACAAAATCCATAATGATCCATCAATATTATGACATTGTTGTACCGTCATTGATTCAATAAAGCTGTTACACATGAACAACATTCGCCCCAATGGGCAGATAACAATATGTTGCGGACAAACCCTGCCATATTAAATCGTGATGGTAACACCACCAAATAGATAATTTAGCTTTCTTGCCTTCTTCAAAAGGACCTTCACTCACACGTTCAAAACTGTAACAGAAAAAACACAAACATAAAATTAATCCCTTCACATTAAAAACACACAATATTGTTTAAAAACAGTCACTGCAATGGCAAAACTTTAAGGGAAAACAAGAAGACTCTCCTTGTCCCTATTCCCTATTTGCAATCTAGAGACATACATAGCGCAAATTATGCTAGCCTAGATGAACTGCTAATTCCTCATCGCAGTTATGGCCTATTGGGACCAATGTTCTATACTGAATAATAAGCCTTGATTCCAATCGTCGCAGTTCCTGCACTCGGTTGCCACCTCGTTCGTTAGTTCTAACAGTATCCAAAACACAAAAACTCAATACGTTGACATTTTTATCGTGGTGGATCTCAAAATGGCGAGCAACAGGATATTGTTTATCGCCATTTTTGATTGCACGAAGATGTTCAAGGACTCTCTTTTTAGCCTTATGGATGGTACTGCCTATGTACACTTTCTGGCATGGACAAATCAAAGCATAAACAGCATAGTCAGTATTACATGTAGTATGTTTAGCTATCACATACGGTTTACACTCTGGAGATAATTTGCATTCCTTACGGTTTTTACTGTTTTTGCAGGCTTTACAGTTTCTACAAGTAAAAATCCCTGAATGCCTAAAGTTCTCACGGGTGACGGCTCAACTGCCCTGCATAAAGTGTCTTTCAGTGACTTCGTTTTTTAAACGTAATCTGCGGAAAGGATCCCACACTGTCTGCTAAATCTTTGTCAGTTTGTAAGACTGGCCAGTACTTGTTGATGCTTTTACGAACTTCTTGGGCTTGTCTATGGTATGAGGTGATGAATCTAATTTTTGGGTCAGAACTAACATCTTTCCTCTCTTTATCAACCAAAAGTGACTCTCTTGACCGGTTATCTACCTCTAGACTTGCTTTATTAATGACTGATACAGAATATCCTCGCTCTAGAAATCTCTGCCTCATTACTTGTTTTTCATTAACATAGCTTTCTTGTGTACTGCAATTACGCTTAGCTCGTATCAACTCACCTAAAGGTATGCTGTTAATCAATGTGTTAGGATGGCAGCTACGCGCATGTAACAGGCTATTGCCTGCTGTTGTTTTCCTGAAAAGAGAACTTTCCAGTTTGTTGTCATGAATGGACAGTTTCAAATCTAAGAACTCTAGAGTCTCTCTTGACCAATTTTTTGTGAAATGTAGATTGAAGTTATTGATATTCAGAGTTTCAACAAACTCATTAGCTTCTTTCTCGTCACCTTTCCATACACAAAAAATATCATCGATGTAGCGAGTCCACATCACCACTTTGTTATCAAAGGCTCTAACATTTTTAACCACCTCTGCTTCCCAAAATCCAAGATAGAGACCCGCAAACGATGGGGCAAAGCACGTCCCCATCGAAGTCCCAAGAGTTTGTTTAAATATTTTGTTGTCAAAAATAAAATAATTTTGTTTCAGACACACTGACATCATTTCCATCAACATTTCCGTGTGGAAAAAGTATGATATAGATCTTTCATTAAGGAAATGTCTGCAGGCTTTCAGTCCTAAATCATGGGGGATACAAGTATACAAACTTGTTATATCTAATGTGAGTAGAGAGTACTCGCTCATCCATTTTAAAGTGTCTAGGCGTCTTAAAAACTGCCCGTGTCTTTAACATATGAAGGTAGCTGTGTCACATAGGTCTGTAAGAAAAAGTCAACGTATCTTGACGTATTTTCCAAACAACTCCCCCTGGAAGAAACAAAATATTTAAACAAACTCTTGGGACTTCGATGGGGACGTGCTTTGCCCCATCGTTTGCGGGTCTCTATCTTGGATTTTGGGAAGCAGAGGTGGTTAAAAATGTTAGAGCCTTTGATAACAAAGTGGTGATGTGGACTCGCTACATCGATGATATTTTTGTGTATGGAAAGGTGACGAGAAAGAAGCTAATGAGTTTGTTGAAACTCTGAATATCAATAACTTCAATCTACATTTCACAAAAATTGGTCAAGAGAGACTCTAGAGTTCTTAGATTTGAAACTGTCCATTCATGACAACAAACTGGAAAGTTCTCTTTTCAGGAAAACAACAGCAGGCAATAGCCTGTTACATGCGCGTAGCTGCCATCCTAACACATTGATTAACAGCATCCCTTTAGGTGAGTTGATACGAGCTAAGCGTAATTGCAGTACACAAGAAAGCTATGTTAATGAAAAACAAGTAATGAGGCAGAGATTTCTAGAGCGAGGATATTCTGTATCAGTCATTAATAAAGCAAGTCTAGAGGTAGATAACCGGTCAAGAGAGTCACTTTTGGTTGATAAAGAGAGGAAAGATGGTAGTTCTGACCCAAAAATTAGATTCATCACCTCATACCATAGACAAGCCCAAGAAGTTCGTAAAAGCATCAACAAGTACTGGCCAGTCTTACAAACTGACAAAGATTTAGCAGACAGTGTGGGATCCTTTCCGCAGATTACGTTTAAAAAACGAAGTCACTGAAAGACACTTTATGCAGGGCAGTTGAGCCGTCACCCGTGAGAACTTTAGGCATTCAGGGATTTTTTACTTGTAGAAACTGTAAAGCCTGCAAAAACAGTAAAAACCGTAAGGAATGCAAATTATCTCCAGAGTGTAAACCGTATGTGATAGCTAAACATACTACATGTAATACTGACTATGCTGTTTATGCTTTGATTTGTCCATGCCAGAAAGTGTACATAGGCAGTACCATCCATAAGGCTAAAAAGAGAGTCCTTGAACATCTTCGTGCAATCAAAAATGGCGATAAACAATATCCTGTTGCTCGCCATTTTGAGATCCACCACGATAAAAATGTCAACTTATTGAGTTTTTGTGTTTTGGATACTGTTAGAACTAACGAACGAGGTGGCAACCGAGTGCAGGAACTGCGACGATTGGAATCAAGGCTTATTATTCAGTATAGAACATTGGTCCCAATAGGCCATAACTGCGATGAGGAATTAGCAGTTCATCTAGGCTAGCATAATTTGCGCTATGTATGTCTCTAGATTGCAAATAGGGAATAGGGACAAGGAGAGTCTTCTTGTTTTCCCTTAAAGTTTTGCCATTGCAGTGACTGTTTTTAAACAATATTGTGTGTTTTTAATGTGAAGGGATTAATTTTATGTTTGTGTTTTTTCTGTTACAGTTTTGAACGTGTGAGTGAAGGTCCTTTTGAAGAAGGCAAGAAAGCTAAATTATCTATTTGGTGGTGTTACCATCACGATTTAATATGGCAGGGTTTGTCCGCAACATATTGTTATCTGCCCATTGGGGCGAATGTTGTTCATGTGTAACAGCTTTATTGAATCAATGACGGTACAACAATGTCATAATATTGATGGATCATTATGGATTTTGTTGCAATGCATTTGCCCACTTGGGCTAATTGACGTGATGCTAGTCACTATTTCTAGCTGGATTCATTATTTAATTTTTGGGTCTATTGATGATATTATTCAGTTTATTAATGAGTAATGGCCATGAAATTGACACATTGCAAATACGATGTATTTTACAATTATTTTTGTTATGATCGAATAATTTCAATATGAAGTATATATATATTTTTTCAGTCTTGCTTTCAGAGACCTTAGTAATAATGCGCTCATTGTTCTGGTAAACTATGTTCAAATTGATTTTTTTATTTACACTCATTAGTAAGTTTGTATAAATGTCTGTAACTAAGAGTGATTCAACTCGCCATATAGTCTGTTGTCACTTGCTATTAAAATGTAATCACGTGTTTATTTAAACCAGGAAGTTAAGTCACACATTACTCGTGAGCAAGGGAGTGTTTCCCGAAACGCGTCGAGCTGGTGATTGATTCATTAAACTGCTTTCTTAAGGAAACTGTGTCCACAGTAGCTGTTCTTTATCGGAAATGGCGTTTGTTGTGATGTTATGAGGCTCGCCCCTGACTGTGGACCGCCGCTGAGGAGAGGAAGGGGTAAGGCGATTACGGTGCGCAAGCACCGTTTGGCGGTTGTGTGTATATATATATATATATATATATATATATATATATATATATATATATATATATATGCTCCTTGATGCACAGTGAACGGCGCACTTGCGGACGGGTGCTTCACAAACGTGGGGGTGCGCCCGCGATATTTATCCAGGCTCTGTTTCCTTGTTTCCAAAAGAAAAACAGCACTCACGGGGCAGTTGCTAGAGTTTATTGGCCCACGCGAGTGCTGTTTTTCGTTTTGGGAAACAAGGAAACGGAGCTTGGATATATATATATATATATATATATACACATATACACACACACATATATATATACATATATATATATATATATATATACACACACATATACATACATATATATATATATATATATATATTCAGAAACACAAAGGATGCCGCACTCCAGAGATTGGTTTCAGAGTTGCTTTATTTTCACCACGACTGGTGGTAGTGGTGGTGAAAATAAAGCAACTCTGAAACCGGTCTTGGAGTGCGGCATCCTTTGTGTTTCTGAATTTAAATATCGGGTAAGGATTCTACCCGTTGCTGCCTGCACCAGGTATTGAGCGCTCTGACATTGGGAATTAATTGTTATATATATATATATATATATAAATATTTATTTACAGAGATATTTCTCAGTGCTGAAATTATGAGACTGTGAAAGAACTATAATGAGTCTCTTTGAAGTTACCTGAAAGGCAGTAAAGTGTGGTACTGCTGCAGAGTACAAAAAAAATTCTGCTAGATAGAGATATCTGACTTTTGTGTAGTGGCAGTTTTGACGCCATAAAGGGTATGCTGAAACGAACAGATCGGTATTATGTAGACAGCTAAGTGGATTAGTAAAGCCACAAAGTAGAAACACTTTGTAACAGACTAAATGTATGTGAGAGAGGGGCTATGGAGAGATGAGGGGCACGTTTGCAAGGATGGTAGTGGGCGCATCAAAGGAGGTCATAGTGTGCAATTGTAAAGCACACGTTCACCCGTAGGCATCTTGGCGCCAAAATGATGGTTGCAATGGCTCCCACCAGCGCTAAAAGGCTGCGATGATGGGTATGTGGCAAGGTAAAGTAATACTGTGTCTTTTTTCTCTCTTAGTCTTTTTGGAGAGCGTACAGAGTTCGCAAAGGTAAGGTGACTTCGTCATTATTGACTTAAACACTTCACTCACGCGCACACACCCACCTACACTTTAAAACCAACAACCTATCTGCCTTCTACGTAGGATTGTGTTTTAAAAGGATAGTTTAGGCACTAGCAGAGATGGCATATCGTTGGATGGATGCTGCCCAGGCCCTAAATCTGGTTCTGGAGTCCAGCTCTGAGGCAGGATCAGAGATTGAGACAGCAGATACTGAGACAGCATCTGAGGGAGAGGACAATGGAGCCGAATCTGGGAGTGACTTTTCAGTCGGCGCAGTTCCATCCGATGACTCATCGTCCAGCGATTCTGAAGGAGACGATGTCAGTCGTGCTGTCCCTTTGCCAGCACAGTCTGTGCAGCAGGACACCCGTAACAGGTTAGAGCAACCCAGAGTGCAGGCACGTGCGGCCGCAAGCACAGACTGGAGTGCTGTCTTGGCAGCCTCCCAATTTAGTTCAGCCCCAAATTCCGCCTTTCACTGGTGACGCTGGATGTAAAGTAGATACGGCAAATTTTTTGCCAATTGACTACTTCCATCTCTTTTTTGGTGTTTACTTCCTAGACGAAATTGTGCAGCAAACAAATTTGCGTGCCGAACAATTTCTGAGGGAGCAAGGAGGCACTCTTGGGCCTCATTCTAGGGCGCGCAAGTGGACTCCCACTTCACTAGGGGAGTTGAAGATATTTTTGGGCCTCACACTTAAAATGGGGGTAGTGCATAAACCAACCTTGCTATCCTACTGGTCTACTCGCACGGTTTGGTTAACCCCCATCTTTGCACCATACATGAGCAGAGATCGTTTTTGCTATTGCAGCGCATGCTGCATTTCAATGACAATTCTGCTGCATTGCCCCGGGACCATCCAGACTATGACAGGTTGTTCAAAATTCGGCCTGTCGTGGAACATTTGTCTGCCAGGTTTCCAGAGGTTTATACTCCTGGAAAGAATATAGCCATTGATGAGTCCTTGATCTTGTATAAAGGGCGGCTGCTGTTTAGGCAGTACATTCCGAGCAAACGTGCTCGTTATGGCATCAAGCTGTACATGCTGTGTGAGAGCTCGACTGGCTATGTGTACAGCTTGAGAGTGTATACAGGGTAGGACACAACTCTTAACCCTGTAGGTTGCCCTCCCATGCTAGGGGTCACAGGAAAGATTGTATGGGAGCTTGTCCAGCCACTTCTTCACAAAGGTTATAACCTTTATGTGGACAATTTCTATACAGGAGTAGAGCTATTCAGTGAGCTCTACAAAGCTGGCACCGTGGCTTGTGGTACAATTCGTTGTCGCCGCAAAGGATTCCCGCAGGAGCTTGTTTGCAAGAAGCTCCAGAAATCCCAGAGCACTGCGTTGCGTTCCAAACGAACTGCTCGCAGTTAAGTTCTCAGATAGGCGTGATGTGTACATGCTCACTACAATTCATGCTGAGAGCACTTCCCTGTCACGGTTTGGGGTCAGATGGCCGAAGTCCACAAGCCCACCTGTATACTTGATTACAACAAGTACATGGGCGGAGTGGACAAGAACGACCAGGTTCTTTCAGCCATACAATGCGAGTCGTAAAACTCGCACTTGGTATAAGAAACTGTTTACGCACCTGATCCAGATGGCAACATACAATGCGTATGTTGTTTATCGTGAGACCACCACAGGAAGACTCATGTCTTTCCTTGACTTTCAGTTGTCTGTAATTGAAAGTCTTACTGCTTCAGAAGCAGAAGCCTCCACTTCATGTGTTCTGGAGGACGTGGCAAGGCTGCAGGAGCGACACTTTGCAGATAAAATTCCTGCAACACCCAAAAAGGAGCGACCATGTCGTCGTTGTAAAGTGTGCTCGATGCAGGGAAAGAGGCAGGAGACTCATGTTTACTGTCCCCAGTGCCCAAGTAAGCCTGCCTTCTGTTTTCCTACTTGCTTTATGTTGTATCACACTAAAGCAAAATACTGGGAAATTGACTGAGGTGGAGCTGCCAATAGGATAACCTTTCAATTGGTGTGAATGGATACCTACTGTCTGTGGGCCACTCCTTCACTACGCAAGCAGCTGCAGGATATTTCTTCCTCTACTTCATGAAATCATGGACTTCTCAACACCTTTATCTGCTTTCAGAACGTGGTAGTTGTTCTGTTCGCCAATTGACAAGTGCATTATAGTCCCCACGCTGCACATACTGGTGGGCAGAACATATGCCACGTTGTCATGGAGTACCCGTGTTTCACATTCAACCGTTCTTCGTAGTTTATGATGTTCTCTTTAGGAAGTTTTTGAAAATTTCCAGCATGTTTGCCTTAGTTTCAAAGGTAGATATGCTTGCTCAGCTAGAGAAATGTTTAAGCGGCATACTCGGGCACCCCCAACTTGCATCCACAAACTGGAAGGAGTTGGATAGAGCATTGTGAGAGCATTGATAGCTCGTGACAGAAATGTTCACTCAAGCTTCAAGTAGCTAGAGATGAAAGGCATTAGTATAGGGTCTCTTAACAATTGGACAGGGTTAGTCAGGACTCTGAGGACAGACACACGAACGGGTTGGAACAGCTTACGGTAGGTACGCTTTCCGAGGAATATTGCAAAGGTAGAAGGCAGATAGTAAAGGTAGTATAGATACACGTCCTGACTTCTTCTTCACCCATGGATTCAAATCCATTGCTGCCACACTCACTGAATTTACTGTGGTACTTATGGGTCAATGCTGCTTGCCATGTTCATCCTCCGCTAGAACTTAGTAGATGGTCAGTTTGCTGTATGATAAGTGCATTACAGTCACTGCACATAACGGTGGATTGGACATATGCTACGTTGTCACGGACTACCCTTGTTTCACATTCATCCGTTCATAGTTTATGATGTTACCTTTTGAAAATTTCCAGCATTTTGCCTTAGTTTCAAAGGTAGATATGCTTGCTCAGCTCGAGGAATGGGCTTCACGGCATACTCGAGCACCCCCCAACTTGCATCCACAAACTGGAAGGAGTTGGATTTAGCATAGTGAGTGCACTAAAGGTGCATGAAAGACATGTCTTCCTGAGCCTCATGTGGCAGTCATGGAAGTCATTAGTATAGGTTCACTGGGCAGGAGTTCGGTAACGTTCTGGAAGAAGGAGGTGGAGACTTGACAGGTGGTAGAATATAGTCAAAGTCATTATGTCTTGTGGCATATGAATGTGATGGGCCCTTGCATGGCGGCAGTATGTTTGTGTGAGTGCAAGTGATATGGTTGTTTGGGCCCGTGGCTGGCGGTACGGAAGTCTTGTGTGTGGTGTGTGAATGGCGTGTGAATGGACCATAAAGTGGTTGGTGCCGTGATGTGGCTTTATGGCTCCCCTTCAGAAGGCTTGGCTTCAATATTTATATACTTTGATAAGTATTTGTGCTTTGAAGCCAGCGTTTCTGGAGGTGCTAAAACCAACCTGTAAGTGGTGGATTAGCTTTATCAAATGAGTGTTAGATTTATATTTGTGTCTGTTTAATGGCCTTTTGTAAGATATTTTTTTTTCCACAATGGGTAGCAGGGGACTTTCTGCCCTAGCTCAGCTCGTCACCTAGGCAAACCATTACATTTTTGAGTAGTAGACAAAGGGGGAAGTACAAGGGTGAATGACTTGCGTGGTTCTCACTGTTTTTTTACCCCAACATGCCCTGCTAGCCTCATATTTTGTTGAAAAAATCACTATTTCCCACACATTTTTGTGTGGGAAAGTTGTGGCATCGCCGGGCAGACATGCATTTCCTACCACCCAGTGTTCCTCAAGGTCTCCCGATAAAAATGGTGCCTCACTCGTGTGGGAGGCCCAAGTACCCGCGACAGGCTAGGGCCCAAAAGGTATTGAGGCGACATTAAAATTGCCTCATCACAAAACAACCTGGTTTTGCAAGGGGGTCACCTCGGTTTTTGGCCCCGTGCTCGGTGGGCAGCTAGGGAAACCTATCAAACCCACACATTTCTGAAAACTAGACACCCGGGGAGTTCCAGGGAGGTATGGCTTGCGTGGATCCCCCAACGTTTCTTACCCAGAATCCCCTGCAAACCTCAAATTTAGGTGGAAAATCACTTTTTCCACACATTTTTGTGTGGGAAAGTTGTGGCATCGCCGGGCAGACATGCATTTCCTACCACCCAGTGTTCCCCAAGGTCTCCCGATAAAAATGGTACCTCACTCGTGTGGGAGGCCCAAGTACCCACGACAGGCTAGGGCCCAAAAGGTATTGAGGAGACATTAAAATTGCCTATCACAAAACAACCTGGTTTTGCAAGGGGGTCACCTCGGTTTTTGGTCCCGTGCTCGGTGGGCAGCTAGGAAACCTATCAAACCCACACATTTCTGAAAACTAGACACCCGGGGTTCCAGGGAGGTATGGCTTGCGTGATCCCCCAACATTTTCTACCCAGAATCCCTGCAAACCTCGAATTTAGGTGGAAAAATCACTTTTCCACACATTTTTGTGTGGAAAGTTGTGGCATCGCTGGGCAGACATGCATTTCCTACCACCCAGTGTTCTCAAGGTCTCCCCGATAAAAATGGTACCTCACTCGTAGTGGGAGGCCCAAGTACCACGACAGGCTAGGCCCAAAGGCAGTGAGCTGACATTATAATTGCCTATCACAAAATAACCTGGTTTTGCAAGGGGTTCACCTCGGTTTTGGCCCCGTGCTCGGTGGGCAGCTAGGGAAACCTATCAAACCCACACATTTCTGAAAACTAGACACCCGGGGTTCCAGGGAGTATGGCTTGCGTGATCCCAACGTTTTCTTACCCAGAATCTCCTGCAAACCTCGAATTTAGGTGGAAAATCACTTTTCCACACATTTGTGTGGGAAAGTTGTGGCATCGCCGGCAGACATGCATTTCCTACCACCCAGTGTTCCCAAGGTCTCCCGATAAAAATGGTACTCACTCGTGTGGGAGGCCCAAGTACCCGCGACAGGCAAAGGCCAAAACGTATTGAGGCAACATCAAAATTGCCTATCACAAAATGTTTTGGGCCCTAGCCTGTCGCGGTACTTGGGCCTCCCACACGAGTGAGGCACCATTTTTATCGGGAGACCTTGGGGAACACTGGGTGGTAGGAAATGCGTGTCTGCCCGGCGATGTCATAACTTTCCCACACAAAATGTGTGGAAAAGGTGATTTTTTCAGCTAAATTTGAGGTTTGCAGGGGATTCTGGGTAAGAAAACGTTGGGGGATCCACGCAAGCCATACCTCCTGGAACCACCCGGGTGTCTAGTTTTCAGAAATGTGTGGGCTTGCTAGGTTTCCTAGCTGGCTCGCCGAGCACGGGGCCAAAACCGAGGTGACCTCTTGCAAAACCAGGTTGTTTTGTGATAGGCAATCTTAATGTCACCTCAATATGTTTTGGGCCCTAGCCTGTCGCGGGTACTTAGGCCTCCCACACCAGTGAGGTACCATTTTTATCGGAAGACTTTGGGGAACGCGGGGTGGGTGGAATTTTGTGGATCCACGCAGATTCCAGAACTTTCCACCACAGAAATGTGAGGAAAATGTGTTTTTGGACAATTTTTAAGTTTGCAAGGGATTCTGGGTAACAGAACCTGGTGAGAGCCAGTCAAGTCACCCCATCCTGGATTCCCTGGGTGTCTACTTTTCAAAAATGTATAGGTTTGAAAGGTTTCGATAGGTGCCGGCAGAGCTAGGGTTCAAAAACTACAGCTAGGCACTTTGTTGAAAAAGGGTCCGTTTTCACTGCGAAAATGTGGTGTGTCCACGTTGCGTTTTGGGCTGTTTCCTGTCGCGGGTACATGGGCCTCCCACACAAGTGAGGTACCATTTTTATCGGAAGACTTTGGGGAACGCGGGTGGGTAGAAATTTGTGGATCCACGCAGATTCCAGGACTTTCCACCACAGAAATGTGAGGAAAATGTGTTTTTTTGACAATTTGTTAGGTTTGCAAGGGATTCTGGGTAACAGAACCTGGTGAGAGGCAGTAGAGTCACCCCATCCTGATTCCCTGGGTGTCTAGTTTTCAAAAATATATAGGTTTGCTAGGTTTCCTAGATGCAGGCAGAGCTAGGATTCAAAAACTACAGCTAGGCACTTTGCCAAAAAAGGGTCGTCTTCACTGTGAAATTGTGGTGTGTCCACGTTGCGTTTTGCACCGCTTTCCAGTCGCGGGCACTAGGCCTACCCACACAAGTGAGGTACCATTTTTCTCGGAAGACTTTGGGGAACGCGGGTGGGTAGAAGTTTGTGGATCCGCGCAGATTACAGACCTTTCCACCACAGAAATGTGAGGAAAATGTGTTTTTTGGACAATTTTTAGGTTTGCAAGGGATTCTGGGTAACAGAACCTGGTGAAAGCCAGTCAAGTCACCCCATCCTGGATTCCCTGGGTGTCTAGTTTTCAAAAATGTATAGGTTTGCTAGGTTTCCTGGGTGCCGGCAGAGCAAGCGTTCAAAAACTACAGCTAGGCACTTTGCAAAAAAAGGGTAATTTTTCATTGTGAAAATGTTGTGTGTTCACGTTGCGTTTGAGCCGTTTCCGGTCGTGGGCACTATGCCTACCCACACAAGTGAGGTACCATTTTATCGTCGAGACACTTACGGTAATTCAGATTTGTAAAGCAACTGTTATTACCTATTGACTTTCGATGCATTTCTGCCTTCCAAATGAAAGACTGTGTAAAAGAAGTTATTTTGAAAATGACCTATAATTCTCATGCTAGTATGAGTATTACCAATTTCAGAAATGTGCAAATATCTACCGTTTCTAAACTCTATATTGTGTTCCCATTTCAGAAATGTATAGGAGTCTTTCATACCGAATATTCCATGTATACATTTTCCCAGAATAATTGCTATATACCCGGTACATAATAAAAACCATTGCAAGACGCTGCTCAGTTTTTGGCTCTGGGTTCGTCGGGTTCTTGGTGAACCTACAAGTCCTATATATCCCCACAACCAGTAAGGTCCAGTGGATGTAACGGTATATTGCTTTCAAAGAGCAGTCATAATTAGAAGAAGTTACAGGTGAAAACGTTGACACAAAAGGCTGTTTTTTTCAACTAATTTTCCATTTTTCCTATATTTAACTGTTAGTTTCGATAAAGAAACCTTGATGGATTTACACAAATGACCCCTTGCTGAATTCAGCATATTGTCTACTTTTCTAAAATGTATAGATTTCCAGGATCCATTATTGCTTTCATACCCATTTCTACCATTAACTGAAAGGAGGTTGAAAGCACAAAAAATTGCAAAAATAGGCTATGTCCCAGAAAAATGCCAAAACTGTGTAAAAAAAGTTGGTTTTCTGACAAAAGTCTGTCATTCCCTAAAATCTGGGGAAATGGAGATTTCAGCCCCACAAACCTTTTTTGATACCATTTGCAGGAAAACCCAGACGCTTTTATATGCGGGACTTTTTCCCATTTTTCCTCAAAAACCAAAATATAGCTGTATTTTGGCTAAAATCTGGGACCCTCCAGGGAATCCACAAACCCTGGGTACCTTTAGAATCCCCATGATGTTGGAAGAAAAGGACGCAAATTTGGCGTGGATACCTTATGTGGTCCAAAAGTTACAGAGGCCTAATCGCGAACTACTACAAATAGCCAAAAAAGGGCTCAGCACTGGGGGGGAAAAGGCCCAGCAGTTAAGGGGTTAACAGCAATTTGCAACCAAGTCAACGTTGCCAAACAGTGACTTTTTGACTGATCGAAAACAGCAAGAAATACTCAATTAGAAGGCTATACATTCATGCTTTCAAAGCTCCACTGAAACAGCATGCAAAGTTATGCCCGCAGACAACCCCTTCAGTCTCCTATCAAGAACCCCAGGATTCTTGGAAGTGAGACTTGTCTGATGGCTTGAATCTTTTGCAGAATACGAAAACACGAAAAATGGCTGATGTTTAGAGAGCAAAGAATATCCTAGCAGCACTTAGCCCGTCCACGTTGATAGGCCACAGAAAGTGCCTTGACCAGTAGACTAGAGCAAAACTTTCGAAAAGTAAGCATGCAGGCTAAAGCGTAAGGCTATGATGGGCAACACTGAACAATATATTCAAAACACCTTTCCCCCTGCCCCCTTCAGTTCTTTCAAGGGCAATGCCATTCAGGAAGCCACTTTTGCATAACTACTCATCAAAGAAGCATGTAACAGTGTTCTGAACATGGCAACGACAGTTCTGCATATGGGTAATGCGTACATCAAAGAATAGCACATATGTCTATATTAATGTTGGAATTAAAAAAACAAGAGTTGTGAAAGAAGTATGCAATGTCCAATTTCTTGTTGCTGCTGGAACAGTACTGGTCTCAGGCAGCACATTTTAGCCCTAACATAGATCAAGTTTACGAGGCATAATTAATTAGATCAGTAAATCCTTCGGCCCTGTACCATCGCTGCTCAAGCAAGGATCTAAGCAGGGATGTGGTGAACTCGCACTAAGCACATCCTGCAGGACAGTATAAGCAGGGCTCATCCGCGCCTCCATCTACCCACTCTTCGCTGCCAACTATTCCATCTTGCAGTGGTAAGCTTCATCTAGACCAGGTAATGCAGGCTCTTGCAAAGAAAGAAGTGGAATTTTAACTGTTGTACTGGACGAGAGAGGCACTCACCACATTAGGTCAGTTAATAGTTGTCAACCCCTCTGAGCCCTGAGAAGCACTTTTAGTTGGTGTGGCTTTCAGGCCGTCTCAGACTTTTTTTTTTTTTTAAGAACAAAATATTATATGTTACACAGACGGCATTCTGCTTGTTCACAATGTAGATGTTCTAAATAATTAGTCCACTTGAGAGCCAGTGTTCGAGGCCCAAGGTGCAATTTATATATTTATTTTTTTTTAAATTTTTTTTTTTAAAAGAGCACTATTTTCTTTATAAAAGGGGCTTGATATTTTCTCACCTTCAGCGAGAATCACCACAAAGTCACACAGACTGCTGCCAGGATGAGCGCTGCTTCCAGGATAATAGTTACTTTTAGACTTCCGAAACCACGAACCAGATTGGAACTGCTTTTGAATGCGTTCTAGTTTTACATTCCAACAGTACCGTGGCTCTCAGCGAATAAATTTAAAATACTATTCTGACAAACAAAGGTCTTCACTTATATTTCCCTGTCAGAATGGTATCCTTCCCGTAAGGCAAACGGGTATGAAAACTTGTAACCGACCATTTCATTTCATGCCATATTCAATGTTCAGCGAGAAAGACACGTGTTTATTTACTACTAGTTGCTCTTGGACCATGCATCAGAATTATATTTACACACAAATTAACCTCTCTATGGCATAATGAGCATATATGGTGCATAAATGCATGACGCACTAAATTACGCTTCATCGCTAGTCCTTTTTCGTTTTCTAAACAACGCCCAAGTTTGTATTGCATCAGTTTTTCAAACAGTATCTATGCGTTATGGAATGGGTCATTTCTATGGGGAATCAAAATGTACTGTGTAAGCGTTTATAGCACAGAAAGTACCCAACACTTTGTGTTCATGGAAGGGAATCCTTCATACCTTTCACCAAAAAGTAAAAAACAGAAGAAAAATGGTAAAAAACTGATTTTACTGACATTTCTAGCAGCGCTTTATACTGCCCTGCGGAAACCTTTTCTGTCCATGGCTAGCGCACTGACATTTACATAAACATGACTGTAGTTCATATGAAGTATTTTCTTCTATTCTATGGCGTTTACCACCTTTGTGTGCTTAAGCCATGCCTTCAGCTTATAGTACTGCAAAGCAAATAGCACCCGTTGTAAATGTACCCTTTCTGCAGAGTCACTCGGGTCTTATTTTGCTTTTTTGCTAAACTCTATTTTTCCTGTCTGTAGGACTCTCTGCCCTTTCCCCTGCTAACCAGTGGTAAAGTGCTTGTGCTCCTCCTTTCAACAAAGGAAGATTGGTATACTCCAGACTGGCACATTTAACTTTCTTGCACGGCCCTAGTATATGGTACCAAGGTGTAGCCAAGGCCTAAAAGTTAAACACAACAAAAAAAAGGCACATTTACATTTCGCCATCCACTACAGTGACAATGTGAATGGTACTCTAACCCCAAACATAAGATCCACTGATGCCTACCTTATCTTCAGAAGACTACTCAAGAGTTGGCTCTTCCCCACATAACCACCATACTCAAATATACAGCATATCCCTCTGTATAGAAGCATTTATTTGGACTATAGATTTGTATCTACATGTGTATTGCTTTTTAGAAATGGGTATAACAAATAGGTTTTTAATTATATAGATATTCGTTAGTTCTGCTTAATAAATGTAAATATTACTTGGTTATATTATTTTATGTTTAACATGTTTATAGGTAACTAAATAAATACATCTTTTATCATAATTACTTATCTACAATGGATTCACTATTGAATTACAAAAAAAAAAACTTTACATACAGCAACACTTGAAAGTCTGAGTTTATTAAATACAACCTAAATCTACATACATTACCTTCCTTATACATATATACCTTCCATGAACTTATGCAGCTTTATATTTATTACTTTGCTTCTAATTCAGCACATCCAATGCACTACCCTATATCTCACCCTATACCTCTCGCGATATATCTTCTACCTCCACTTACTCAACCCAAACCCCATTATACTATGAACCTCAAAATAACCCTTTATAGACTCACCTACTTCTCACCCTATACCTCTCTCAATATATCCTCTACCTCCACTCTCTCAACCCAAACCCCTTCTACTACGATCCCCAAAATAACCCTTTGCAGACTCTTCCCTCTTTGCATCAACTCATACCTCTTTTACTATTCAGATCTCCCAAACTAGCCTTTGTAAACCTCTCGCTCTGACTTTCCCCCCCTCCACCTTTCCTTTACTGATCCCAAACCTCCTCTTACTGCTAGGAGCTAAAAAAAATAAAAATAAAAAAATAAAAATAATCATTTCTAGATCGTTCCCTCGTCTATCCCTCCACTATCCTTTCCAATCCAAATAACAGACTAACATGTCCACCAATCATATTAATTTCATATTCCCCTGTATTAATTCCCCACTAATCCTGTCTGGGTTCCGAAGTAGATTGCTACCCGCCAAAAAGCACTTCAACACCTCATCAGGGGTAGAAAGCGCTATTTGAATGCACACTTTTCCCTCCACTATACTTTTTCAATACACATAAACTTGCATGTCCACCACTCAAATTAATTTCATATTCCCTATACTAATCTCCCCACTAATCCTTTTTGCATTTTGGAGTAGTGTGCTACTCACCGAAAAGGTGATTAGGCGCCTCGTCAGGGATAGTAAGCGCTATATAAATGCAATTAGATTACAATGACTGCAGGCCTGCCACCTGTAGCCTGTCTGTGCAGGTTGTAACTGCAAAGTTGACCTGTCAAAATAAGCTCCATGGCAGACCTAAACCTTCCTTTTAAATATTTTAAGTCACCCCCAAGTAGGCTTTACTCCCCATAGGGTAGGGTGCATCGTTTTAATAAGTAGGAAATGTAAACTTTTAATGTTAAATATGCCCTCACAGTGACTGGAACCCCAAAGCCATTTTCACAGTCGCAGGGCTGGCTGTTCCATAGAAAAGCACTGGGATTAAGTTTAATAGATGTTCTCTACAGTGGAAAAAGCTAAATATGGAACATTTTGGACGTTTGCAATATTTATAATAAGCCCAATTCACTGATGAAGTCAAATTTGTAATATATATTCTGGAAAGAGGACGTTTAAAAGGTCACCTTTGCCCTGTCTACATTCCCTAGAAACGAAATCTCCATTTTGTTTGCTTACTTTTGCTAGCTAGCAATCAGCATTTCTATTGCCGTGAAGGTGTGAACTTGCTCCCAGAACAATGACAAAAGGCCTTGGGTGGGGGGGGGCAGTGTAGTTGTGTGCTTGACAGGATGGCCTGTGACCTGTACCCAAGGACTTGATTAACGTCAAAGAGGCCTTTTCTGTCACAAGCAGATGAAGCGAACATCCAGGCCTGCACCCTCTATCGTCTCCCTCAGCCAGAGCGGCCTCCATCACATGGGCCTCTCTGACATCCGTGTCAGATCCTGCTGGAGTGTCAATGCCTCTTGGACAGGTCTGCTGGGCTTATTCCCATGACATTTGGGGCACACTTCAAATGGCGAAAACAGAATGCCAACACAATTTATGTGTAGCCACTGTGATTGCTGAAAGCTCATCTTTGTATTACCAGACTTCTGAGTTTATTGACTGTACAGGGACTACTTCAAACTGGATTTCAGTGTTAAATGTGGGAGGACCCTAGGATTAACACACACACACACACACACACACACACACACACACACACGTTTAGTGTGGCCAAACACATTGGCCCTCTTGAAAATGTAAGAAGTGGGTAGGTTTAGTCCCTGGGAAGCATTACCCCATTAGTTAGAGCATTCCCAGGGTTATCCCCACCCACTAGCTCTTGCCAAGCATAAATGTGGCATCTACATGTACCAACTTCAGAACACTCCTGGGCCTGTGGAAAATCAGAAGAGGATTGAAACCGCTATCTGAGACCCAAGAAGAGCCCTAAAGTACTGGATCTGCTCCCCCTCTTGTCCCCCAGACAAAGAAGTGGACTCCAAGGGTCAGAAGGCTGACCTGTTCAAGTTACAGTGATACATCAAGCTAAAAGAGGCCTTTTCTGCATCTGCCCAGCAGACTGGTGGCAACAGGACCTGGACTTGACTCTGCCTGCCGCCCTGCAAATCTCCCCTGAGGTTAAGGCTTGCTTTAGAAGCTTACTTTTGAGGTGGATTTTGACTTAAACGACAAAAAACAGAAGATAAAATCTTTATCTAGGAAGAACCTAGTTAGTGTATCAGACTTTTTACACCTAGGTCCCGTTCTACTGCGACAACTATCATTAGCACTTTGTGCTTTTTGATGGGTTAAATTCAGATTTATTCAGTGTCTTAAGTGGCTCACCCTGACAAGGACTCAGAGTGCTTGAGTTAGGCATTTACCCTCCCTCACCCGATTAATCCAATTGATTATAATACCTCTTTGCTGCATAAATGAGAATAATTTTCCTGTGATGTGCATTATATACCTCTTCCAAGAATGCCTACCTTCATCCTGTTCCTTTAAAAACGACATACAATTTTTTTAATTGCAAATTTTGAATGCAAGGATATGGCTGCTCCTTTTAGGCAGCATGGTTTCTTTTGTACTTTTTTTATTGCCAGCATATGCCACAACAATTAAAATAATGCTGAAAACAATTGGCACTTGCCAAGACCAGATCCGTTTGCTTTCCTGATGCTCATTTTCTGTGGCAGAAGATAGGAGACTTAGGAAGAGAAAGAGGAGCAGTAACAAGATGTAGCTTTGCACAACAGCACATTCCTGTTCTTCCCTGTGTGTCGTCCAGTTTTAAGGGTTGAAAATCTAGATGACCTTTGTCACAAATGTTAAGTCGTCGAGGCACTTGAGTTTCTTACCAACTATGTATGTGTCTGTGATAAAAGCTTTATGACTCAATGCATTATTTTGGGGTGCACACAGTAACCTCTTTGGTGAGCACTGCCAGCTAAAATCATCTCCACGTTTACCTAGATTATAGCTACGTGGCGGTTCAACCACTCATGTTTTCTGAGTAGCAGAAATAAAGTAAGCGCCCCTTCTGGATTAAAAATATGAAATAGAGTAAAAATTAACCACAGAGAAATTTCAATTAAAAAAACAAGACCTTGTATCAGAACCTATTATTTTAGAAAGAATTACTCAAGGCACTAGTTGCCTCCGATATCTTGGAGCATAGCCAATGCCAGAATCTAACGCCTATTAGTTGTGCCAACTACTATGAAGTATTCAAAAGAATTCACCAGATTTAGTGAGCTATAATGTCCACAAACATGAAGAACTTCCTAAAATGAAACCTCTAAATGGCAGGTCAGAAATGTCAAAAATATGCAGTATAAGCTAAAATAGTCTAATCTCTACTATCAACAAGAAAGAAAGGCTTGTAAAAATGGATCTCAAATCTCATCACCAAGTTCAGGATCTCAGACCTTCCTCTGTTCAGGTTATTGAGAATTACTGGTTCCTGTAGCAAGCTACCTTTGATGGACCAAAATTACCTTGTGGAAACGGAATAGAAATAGTGGAACAGGTTTTGCTAATCTACATGGAATTCTCACCAATGCACAGATATGGTTCCCCTTGACGTTACTTCAAAACACAACTCAAGAGGGTGCTGGACTCTTGAGCTCAGTTGCCTCGCTGGATTAAACAAACTAGCAAGTCAAGGAAACAGTCTGCTGGCCCTGCTAATACATGTAGGCGTTATCCAACAATAGGTAGTCAACTCTGCTTAGAGTGGTGTTGCCCCATTCACAGTACAGCAGGCCAGCTATATGAAGTGCCAAACTGACAGTAAGACTGAGAAGTAGTCCTGCTGAGAAGCAGTTGTTTGAACATAGGATGCTAGCATTTATTGTTGGCGAACAATTATAGCAGCGAGACTAATTTAGCTGATGACATGCATTCAGAATCTCACCTCATCCCAGGTAAATTCTCCATCAGGTGACCTTTCCCCTTCCATTGTAAAAGTCTTTCCAGTACCAGTTTGACCATACCTGGAGGTAAATTAGAGAGCTGTTAATCATTTACAGGACATGTGAAACATGCATAATTAAATAACGTGCAATAGAAAGGACGACCATTCATACACAACATACTGATCTTCAGAACCAAACACACCCCAATTTCAAATGACATTTGAAGCTGCAGAAGTTAATTCCTGATCAATGGGTAAATACATATTAATCAATTGCGAACGTGAGGAACACATTCCAAACGTTGCAATATTCACATTTCTTGTAGTGCTTAAAACAAAAACCCTAGAACCATGAATTCCAATTATGTGGGACATTTAATAGACCCCCAAAACCTAAACTGAGCAGAAGCCCAACTTGTGATTGAATCACAACAAAACTAACAATTGGCATTAGTGCAATAGAGAACAAATGCATTGAAATTACAGTGTTCTGGGTAAATTGAGAACAATTTATTTGTGAGGGATACATTTAGGCAAACCACCATAAGAGACACCCCTTTAACACTAACCCAAGTTAATTTATCTATCAATATTAAAATTTTAATTATCACTAGACATGCGAAATGAAGAAATTTGTTCTGATAATTAGGTTTTGTAGGAAAAGTAATATTTTGTGTGCAACCAGGATAGTTTTTATGGACACAGGTGACTAGTGGCCTGTGGGCTGTGAGGGGGGGGGGCGATGCTGAACAGTACCTCATTGCATCTGCCTTTCCCTAATCTCGGACACTATTTTGGCACTATCCATTGCCATATTTGTGTAAGTTAGCCATGCACATCTTACACAGGCTGTGTAAAAGTCAAATACCTGATGTGCGCTGCAGCTTTCGCTACACGCAAGTGTGGTAAAAATCTAGCTCATGGTTTGAAAAGTAGTAATATGGCACTGCAGGCCAAGTCAGTGTGGGCTTGTAATCTGAACCAATTTCTTTGGCATATAGGAATTTAATTTGCTGTTCGGCAAGTCAGCTGTCTTTGTGCTTTGTAGCATTAAACTTCTGTGCTCAATGTTCAAATTTATAACACCATGCTTCAGTTTTTAAAAGGCTAAAGGACCATGCTACAATTAAGGTTGCAACAGCTTCACACATCGGTTTTAAAAGTCTACTTCTTCCTAACATTTTATTAGAAGCTAGAGGCAACATTTTTGCAACAAATGACTAAAAAATAAAAATAAATAAGTCAACATTTGTAATTTATGCTGCATGAACCACTTTGATAACGTTTTATATTCGGTCTTTCAAACAGCCTGTATGTTGCAGCAAAAACACAAGGCAGAGTTCTCATTGAGCCGTTGAGTGGGGAAATCGGATTACCAGTCGCTTTTTTTTTTTGAAACACTTGGTGCACATTTTACCAGGGACTAGAAGCTAAAACATACACATAAGAATTGTTCTAGTTAACTAAAGAAAATTCACGTACAATATGGCATAAGATTTTCTTAAACTGCCGAAAATAACAATATTGGTAAACTGAAGTGTACACCCCTTAGAGAAACACATGGAGCTAGTTGATCTGTGAAATCCACAACTTAATGAAGATGACAAAATTGAAGTACCTTGCAAGATCTGGACCAAACCTGCGGTTCCAAGTTGAGAGTTTAGTTATAACAAACCAGTCCTTAATCTTCGTGAGTATGCACAGACACACCCATTATAGTCCGGTATTTTTAGGAAGGCTCTTTAGCATGATGTCGACTACACACTGGAGAGAATACGATTCAATGTAGATGCCCGTCATTCGTACCTAAATTTTCTCTGTACCCATACTTTGTTTAATGGACTGAGCCACAAACATTTCAGAAACGCATCCATATTCAGAGTTTCATGGAAATAAAGAAGTGGAATTTACCAACAGTCCGGTAAACCACACCACCTAGGTATTGGTTCGCAGGCAAGTGGGGATTCCAATACTCGTCCAGCCCATCTATCTTGAGTGCATTCACAACCACAAGCTCATAGGGGGAGCACATGCCATGACATCCACATTTTGTAAAGTGTTACTTACGCGAAAACTGTGCAGTTGTAGCCCATGATAACTTCATCCAAAATTGGACACACCACATTTCTGTACACTTCAATTTGTTTTGCAGAAGGACCAAAAACCTGTTTTCAGGCAAAAAAAAGATATATATTTATATACATACACACAGAGAAGATTAGATGTTAAGATAAGGTACTTACAAACAGTAAAAAAATTAAGTTGATAAATCGCACCTTTAAGCACAAGAAGGGTCTCAGTCTTTTTTTGTGTTCAAGTCGGCAAGTGCAAACATGAAACTCAGAAGTGCTAGAGCAGACAACATTTCAATCCAGTAGAGCATAATCGCCACAATTTTAGCAACAGTAAGAGCAACAGGGTGGTAACTCTTCTCTCAGAGGAACAAGAGGAATTTTTTCAAAAGGCAAAAAACTCACAGTGTGATGTTTCTATTGCATCTGCCACAAGTTCAGCAGGTGGGATGGTTGAACTGTTCAGTATGCTGGGCTTAAAGACCATGTTAGTTCTCTGGGACAAGGTTGAGCGTTTGACTGGTCTTACTGCTACCACGAGCCAAGCATTTGTTGAGGATGAGGCAGCTTAGGAGCAAAGCTCTCACAGACTAAGATTCTTGAGATCGGGAGGTAGGATAATCAGTAGTCTTCTTTGGAACATGGGGTACGAGACAATCATGGATGCAGTTCCGGCGGTTACACTTTTTACTTGCGCCACAAGGGATGTTCTGGTCAAGGCAGGTGACCAGGCATGCATTAGTTGTCCGAGACCAGTTTACTAGATTTGCCTCTGGTCACATTATGATTCTAACTACTAGAGTTATAAGCATTTTCTGCATATGAAACCTCAAACAAACTACAAGAATCACTGGCAGTTGTATGTGGTTCATCTCATGATGACAAGGACTTTAAAGGTTTCAAAAATAGAAAGATAAAGGATTGATGGGAGGTTATTTTATTGTAGGGAGCTTACTTGCAGTGAAACAGCTATTTGACAATTATCTGTTCAGGTTGGAGCACAGTACTTCAACAAACGTTTAAAAAAAACTGATGAAAGCACACATGACCCACATAAAGGTGACAATTAGGAGGCTCTGTGGGTACAATTTAAAAAAGAAAAAGTATCAAACCAACCAAAACTCTTAAAGAACATGCATGATTCTCTCGGAAGTAAGCTTTGGCACAGCAAGATGTACTAAATAAATTAAATATCATTTCACAAGTATGAACCACAGCACAAGGGCAAACTAAAGGATACCATGAAAGAATATTAACAGAACACACTAAATATATATTACCATATCGAAAGTATAGGTCTTCCTGCCAATTTTCTCATTTATTCCCCCAGGTCGTACAGCAATTTCTTTTCGCAATGGTTCACAATCTATCACAGAGTAAGAGCCAGCTTTTCGCTCCTGCAAATTAAAAGGCCTATGACGGAGAGTTAAAATCCAGTGTTGATATAAAAAAACAAAAACATTTTCTATACAACATCAATACCGACAGAACAAAACACACTATGAAATCATGATGTAAAAGCAGTCTTGAGTATATGAAATAATGTATAAAAACATACATTTGCCACCAATAGTAAGTGATCACTGGAAGAGATGAACGAGGTCCACAACATGCAGCATCAGCTTCCTAGAGAATCTCAAAGTCCTTGCTTTTCTGTAGCAAATAACTAAATTGATTTAATCAGCGAGAGATGCAAGAATGTAACAAACGAGCACTAAGAAATTTAGTCAAACCAAAGAAGTGAAGGTTGAATTGACAGATAGGAAAGCAACACTGCACTCACCAAATTGCAGGAAAAGTATTAAGATAAAGTAAAATCATGATAACCACTGAATAAAATGTTTACAGTTAAACAAAGGCTATAATGGACAGAGGGGGGAGGGGGGGGGGGACGACGACCATGAAGCCTACATTGGTAATTCTCATAGCTACTTCTACATTTATTTATGGCCTCCTACTACAGAATCTCTGGGCGATGGCCAGTGCTTAAAAAAACAAAAACATTTTAGGACATTCCCAGTTAGGTGAAGTACTAAAAATAAAACCTGTATTAAGAATCTTTTTGCAGTCTTTTAGGAAATTCTCATCTCAGATTCTGAAAGGCTGTGCAATGCCCAGTGAGCAAAAACAGAAGCACCTTCCAGAGTAGGTGAGCAGCTTAAAAGCAGACACTATCTGGATGTTTTCACTAGAATATCGCAGCTGACAAACTGTTCTGTAGTACAGAAGCACTGCACTCTTTTGCAGGCCCAAATTGAGCAGAGCTATAAAGACTAGGCAGAATAGATGAGGAGAATTTGTGTCTTAGCCGAGAGCCAGAACTTCTATTCTTGAATGTAATTGATACCCAGGACACGGCTAGGAGTGACTTAGAAAACCAACAACTTTTGAAGCAAGGTTTCCTGCAAGCCGTTCAAGGAAGAAGTAGACTCTTAAGCCTTCAAAGGGAATATCTATTTAACTGAAAAAGTACACGCTTGCTCCAGTACAATCTTGGCTGGTGACAAATTGTGTAGAGGAAATAGCCCAGCATTCATCGTCTTCCCTGGCTTTCATTTCCAAGCCTTTCAGGGCAGAAATTCTAGAAGTATATAAATGTAAGAAAAGGTCTCTTTGTATGGTCTCCCCCAAATTTTTGGACTGATGCTGCTTGTTTTTCGACTAAGTGCACTGGGGCCTGCTAACCCGACCTCCGGCCATGACTCCAAAACGTGTATTTTATTAATTGGCTATGGCCAATTGGCATAGGCTAACTTACAGTTAAGTCCCAATTATATGGTCCCCAGGACATGCAAGCTAGAGAGTAACCCCAGGGATTGCAGCACTGGTTGCGTCACCCTGCGTGCGACACGTAAAAAGAGTATCCTAGTCTTCCATTATAGACTGGAAGAGCAGTTTTAAACTGCTAGCCCATCTACCATTTACAGCAATGCAAAGCCAAACCTCCCTCCGCAATGTGAGTAAGTCACCCCTATGGCAGGCCTACTGAGCGCAAGATAGGGTGCAGCATATTTCAGGGGCAGAATATGTAGTTTACGTGTTCTGGCAGTAAAAACTTTAAACTGACGTTTTTGCTGTGGAAAGGCTTGGTCACCCCATTGTAGAGTATAGGGTTACATGTTCTTCTTGTGTCTGTCGGGATCCACCTGTAGATCTTGCGAAGCATGCGGAGGGTGTTGAAGCAGGAGGATGAGACTGCGTTGACTTGCCTGGCCATGGAGAGCGTTGAGTCGAGGATGACTCCCAGGTTGCGTGCGTGGTCGGTGGGTGTCGGGGCTGCTCCCAGCGTCGTTGGCCACCAAGAGTCGTCCCAGGCTGAGGGGTTGGAGCCGAGGATGAGGACCTCTGTCTTCTCCGTGTTCAGTTTTAGTCGGCTGATCTTCATCCAATCGGCGACGGCCTTCATTCCTTCATGGAGATTGGCTTTGGCGGCGAGGGGGTCCTTGGTGAGGGAGAGGATCAGTTGAGTGTCGTCGGCGTAGGAGATTATGTTGAGGTCGTGCTGTCTGGCGATGCGTGCGAGCGGGGCCATGTAGATGTTGAACAGTGTTGGGCTGAGGGACGATCCCTGGGGTACGCCGCAGATGATCTCGGAGGCTTCGGATCGGAATGGTGGGAGGCGGACTCTCTGGGTTCTGCCGGCGAGGAAGGAGGTGGCCCATTCCAGGGCCTTGTCTCGGATCCCTGCGTCGTGGAGGCGTGCGCGTAGAGAGCGGTGGCAGACAGTGTCGAAGGCGGCGGAGAGGTCCAGCAGGATGAGGGCTGCGGTCTCACCGTTGTCCAGCAGGATCCTGATGTCGTCGGTGGCGGCGATGAGGGCAGTCTCAGTGCTGTGGTTGCTGCGGAACCCCGATTGGGATGGGTCCAGGATGCTGTTTTCTTCGAGGTATCGGGTTAGCTGTTTGTTGACAATCTTCTCGATGACCTTGGCTGGGAACGGAAGCAGGGAGATGGGCCAGAAGTTCTTGAGGTCTCTCTGGTCCGCCTTGGGTTTTTTGAGTAGGGCGTTGATCTCTGCGTGTTTCCAGCTCTCTGGGAAGGTCGCGGTCTCGGAGAGATTGATGACGTTGCACAGGTGGGGTGCGATGGAGCTGCTGGCTTTGTTGAAGATGTGGTGCGGGAAAGGGTCTGACGGGGAGCCGGAGTGTATTGTGCTCATGGTCTTGATGGTGTCCTCAATGTTCACGCTGGCCCAGGCTGGCAGGGGGTCGTGGATGATTGTGTGCATCGATCTTAGTTGGGGCTGTCTGGGTGTTGAAGCTGTTGTGGATGTCGGCGATCTTGCGGTGGAAGAAGGTGGCGAGGGAATCGCACAGGGGTTGCGACGGCGGGATGTCGTTGGTGTTGGAGCTGGGGTTGGAGAGTTCCTTCACGATGTTGAAAAGCTCCTTGCTGTTGTGTGCGTTGTTGTCGAGGCGGTCTTTGAAGGAGATTCTCTTGGCGGACTTGATGAGGTGGTGGTGGTGGTGGTTACGGATGGCGTCTTTGTGGGCTGCGTGGCTGTCCGGTGTCTTATCACTGTGCCATTTCTTCTCTAGTTTCCAGCAGGTGCGCTTGGAAGCTAGGAGTTCCGAGGTGAACCAGCTGGCTCTTTTGGTGGTGTCACTGTGGGTGAGTTTTTTCAGCGGGGCGAGGGTGTTGGCACAGTCGTCCATCCATCGTCTGAGGTTGCAGGCGGCATCGTCGGTGTTGGATGGGTCAGAGGGAGGGCTGAGAGCGAGGGTTGCCCGTAGTTGGTCTTCGGTGACTTTGCTCCAGCAGCGGCGTGGGATCTGTTGGGTGCGGTGGTGTGTGGTGGGTTTCTGGAAGGTGAAATGGATGCAGCGGTGGTCGGTCCAGAGGAGTTCCGTGGTGTGGCTGAAGGAGACGTGGGAGCTTGAGGAGAAGATGGAGTCAAGCGTGTGGCCGGCGGAATGGGTCGGTGTTGTGACGAGCTGGCTCAGACCGAGGTTGGCGAGGTTGTCGATCAGGGTGGTGGAGTTGCTGTCGTTGTTGTTCTCCAGGTGAAAGTTCAGGTCTCCGAGGAGGATGTAGTCGGCAGAGGTCAGGGCGTGCGTGCTGATGAAGTCGGCGATGAAGTCGCTGTACTGGGGTCGGGCCCAGGGGGTCTGTAGACAAGGGTGCCTCTAAGGGTGGTGTTGGGGTCCGTGTGGATCTGGAAGTGCATGTGTTCGGCGGTGCTGAGAGTGTCGTCGGTGCTGGTCGAGACCCTGATGGTGTTCTTGTGGACAATGGCGATTCCTCCTCCTACTGCGTTGACGCGGTCTCTGCGGGTGATCTTATAGCCGTCTGGGATGGCTATGGCGATGTCGGGGGCAGAGGAGTCGTTCATCCAGGTCTCTGTCAGGAAGGCGACGTCTGGTGATGTGTCGAGCAGGTCCCAGAGCTCGACGGCGTGTTTGCGTGCGGAGCGGGTGTTCAGTAGGATGCATCGGAGGTGGTTGAGGTCCTTCTTGGTGGGCACTTCGGTGGCTCTGAGGCTGGTGTAGCTGCAGTTCCGGCAGGTGAAGGGGCCATGTGTGCGCTTCGGGGCGGCCTTGAAGCAGTTGTGCGTCCGTCCGGGGTTGAGAGCGTGGAGTGTGGTGGCATCGTAGCGGCGTCGGTCCTCGAGGCTGGTGCGGGGGCGCACGGCCCAGGGGTTCTGGCGCTGGGCACGGTCCAGGCGCGGACGGGCTTGCCTTAGGCGCGCCAGCGGCGCGCCCGCTATATATGGGGAGGTGGGAGGGAGGAGCAAGTGGGAGGCGGGAGGCAGGGGCAGCGAATGGGCAGTCAGGGGGGCGGGGACGCAGCGGCGGGAGTGGAGAGAGGCAGCGAGGGGTACAGAAGGAAAAACAAGGACACAGTGAAAATGGGGGCAGCGAGGACACATTCAATGGGGGCAGCGAGGGGTACAGAAGGAAAAACAAGGACGCAGTGAAAATGGGGGCAGCGAGGGTTACAGAAGGAAAAACAAGGACACAGTGAAAATGGGGGCAGCGAGGACACAGTTCAATGGGGGCAGCGAGGGGTACAGAAGGAAAAACAAGGACACAGTGAAAATGGGGGCAGCGAGGACACAGTTCAATGGGGACAGCGAGGAGTACAGAAGGAAAAACGAGGACACAGTGAAAATGGGGGCAGCGAGGGGAAACAGAAGGAAAACGGGCACAGAGGCCACAAGCAGAGGGGCGAGCTTACCAGCAGCAGCAGCGGGCGGACAACACAGGCGGAGCTGTGTGGTGGTGGAGCGACCTACCTGGCAAGGTCAAGGGTCAAATGGACAAAGGCTGCACTGGCGTGGACTGCACTTGCTGAACGTGGTGGCTAGCAAAGAAGAGGGACTGTGCCTGCTGTGTCCTGCTAGTGGAGCCCAGCCGAAGCGCCGAGACTCCAAGGGTCAGTTGACTGACCTGTTCAGAGCACAGAGCCACGACAGCGGAGAAGCAAGTTGATGCAGGTTGAAAGCCCAGAATCGACAACATCGCCAACCACCACCGCCCAGCACAAGACCAGGATCCAACGTTCAAAGTTGCACTCAATTTTGCTGAGCCCGGGAGAGGAATACAAGTGCAGTTTGGTTGCCCAGAAGAAAGGTTATTATCCACGGAAGGATTTATTTGGGAGTGCTATACCGGGCAACTGGTAGCCCAGTGGTGACGTGACTTCTACCAGGTACAAGAAAGGACTTTGAGGGACGTTGACTGTGACCAGGACTGCCTCACTCCCCGTCGTGGACCAAGTAGCTACCGCAGGAAGATCCCCGTTGACCCCATCACATCCACAGCATCCTCGAGCATCCTGTATCCCTTGCATCAAGACGACTTCCATGGGAAATCACTGCAGCGGCTAAACATGCCTGGAACGGACTGAAGACTGCTTCACCTGTTGAGGTAACTGAGTGCTTTGCTGGTCCCGCTGACTGGCTCCCTGTCGGAGTTGGTCGCCTAAAGTAACTCCAACAGCCCGCAATACAACTAGCCAAGGATTTTGCTCAAAACGTTTTCAAGTGCCAAATCGGTTGAATCTGCCAGCACTTGTTTGCGGATGAGTGACATGTTTTGGTTTACTATGTGTGTGTACATGTGTGCGTGTTTTTAACCAACTGGCAGTAGTCAGTAGGTATTTATAGTTAGGACCAGGTTTACATAGGAAAAGAGTTTTTTGACTTGCTTATATCTTTGGTGCAGTTTGACAAATCTTCACAAAATTTCCCCCAAAAATGTGCCAGTAAGTCTAGATGTGCATGGAAAGTTTTGGGGTGATCCGTCAAGCGGGGACAGAGAGAAAAAAAAAAGGCGGGGGGGACACCATAGTGTCATTCAGGCTCCCCCACGGTTCCCCTCAAAGCACACTGGGTGGGGCCAGGGGACCCAGGTAGATGTGGCAAGTCCCGGGGGATGGGGTCCCTAAGGCCGAAATCCGCCTGGGGAGGGGGCCGCGTGGCCCACTTCCCATTGGAAAAAAATAAAAACAGACGATGGGTCTCAGTTTTAATCACCCAGAGTGTGCAAATGCACAAAATCTCCAAGCTCCGCCCATTTAGTCACACCCCCTTTTCCTTAGTAGTATGTAAAGGTGTTTCCTCTTGTATTCCACATTGAAAAACAATATGAAATCCTTAATGGAAGTGAATTCATTGTGGATCTATTGGAGCACAATCTGGTGTGTAGTGACTGATTTGTGGTTTATTTCTTGTCGTCTCCTAGTGAGAATAGAGTCAATGGTTCTCCCTTTTAAATACCCGAAGTATGCAAATGCCCAAAAGGCATAGCATCACTCACACACCCACTTACAGACCCACACAGGGTCTCAGACTCACAAACCGACACAGGCACTCTCAGCCCCACACAGATACTCACAGACCCATACAGCCACTAACACACCCACTCACAAAGGTGACAGGTTACAATAGGATTAAAAAGTTTTTAAAAACGTAGAAATTCACTGAAAAAAACCAAAGGTTACAGGGATGTTATAGTTAGGAAATAGAATTTAAAAAAAGCTTGTTAATTCCCTAATTCCCACTGGAATTTTAGACACGACTACAGCCCGAATCGCTGGACAGAATTACACCAAATTTGGCAGAAATGTGGTTGTTGGCCAGAAAGCAACCTCTTTGAAAATTGGTGTAAATCCGTTCCAAATATCTATCTATCTATCTATCTATCACGAAAAGGTTGCCCTCTGAGGAAAGGCCACACCTGGGGAGTTAACACCTCCTTTGTGAGGACAGCAGATGAGCCAGCCTCCCCCTCCAAACAAGCGCCAAACATGTTTCGGACGATAACGTCCTTGATCACTGGCAACAGAAGACGGACAGCAGCAAGTAGTGGGATACACGCCTCTTTAATTTGATAAGTTCCCGCCCCAGTGGGCGTTGAGGTCTTGCCCAACAGAGGCGTGTATCCCACAACTTGCTGCTGTCCGTCTTCTGTTGCTAGTGATCAAGGACGTTATCGTCCGAAACATGTTTGGCGCTTGTTTGGAGGGGGAGACTGGCTCATCTGCTGTCCTCACAAAGGAGGTGTTAACTCCCCAGGTGTGGCCTTTCCTCAGAGGCCAACCTTTTTGTGACACACACACACACACATATATATATATATATATATATATATATATATATATATATATATAACAACCCCTGCTCCAAAAGGAAAAGGCACGCACACGAGGCTTGCTTGCATACGGCTTCTTTTAATGGAATGGGTCACCCACGACCCTGCAGCTAAAAGACACGTTTCGGCTGTGGTAACAGCCTTTATCAATCTGGTAGACGCCATATTTGACATAGAATATATAGTGCCTGGTGCATAGAAATGGAAAAAATACTTAAAATGCTACCAAATGCTTCATGTTTAAATACACATCGGAAATATTTTGCACAGTGTGCAAATGTATGAGCATAAAACATTTTGAATTAGGCAAGTTAAATGCATTGAATCCACTTCTATTAAATAACAAATGGCGTCAACCACCTCACATAGCATAAAAAAAATGTGTGTTCATTGGGCTGGGTTTAATGAAATCCTGTATTCGACCAGAAATGCCTGAATTTATAGAGACCATCTGCTAGCCTGCTGACTACATTATTCTAATATTCATTCTATTTTTTTTTTTTTTAATTGCAATGAATACCGAGTAGTGCAGAAACAATGTATACATCACAATACATACTAATCAAGTCTTGCACAGTGGAGTGTATAGCCCATAAAACCTATTGACGCCACATAGCACTCTAAAGGACTATCACGGGACTACCAGTCCCATGATGCCATAGTGAAACATCTATCCGATGTCCTATGAAATGGCATTAGCAAACATAAATGCTGGTAAATACTATTGAGGTAAGGCCATCTGCACAAGTCAATGAAAGTCAACATCTCTGTGCTGCTGCAAAGTTTCTCGGCAAGGATAAAAATTAAGCAACATTAGAGTTAGTAATGTTCAGCATAAAGTGCGAACCTGGAAGCAGATCCACGGCATCTGTCAGTCAGTCAACTCGGAAAACTTCCCCTGTTAACAGCAGCCCAACGTCAATCATAATGCGGGGTCGGGGGAGATCCTCATATAAAGATTAATAGACACCGCAATCCTCACCAAACAGACAATGCTCATATGGGGGGAGGGGGGAGTGTGTATATATATATATATATATTTTTTTTTGCAATTGTGGTTGCAACTAGATGACACCGACACTCTGTATATATTAACAACATATATGAATTGGTTTTTATGCATAATCTATATTTTTGAAAAATGCTAATTTTTAAATGAATTAGAAAATAATTTATGAATTTATATACATGAAATTATTTATCAATTGTACACATGGATTTAATCTTAAATGAAGGTTTTTAGCATCATTTTTCTATAATTTTAGTAATGCTAAATTATTGTTTTCATGTGTACATAGGAGTAGTTGTGTCACTGTTGCTACAATGATGTTTTTAAATACAGCACTGAGCACTTTGGGTACTAGCACTTTATGTAAATAACACGCTTTAAGATGGCTGCCATGTATCTTCATCACAAATGTTGCGTAAGTCCTATCTTTATGCCTAGTGAAAAAACACGTGATGTATGAGATTTTTAAATACTCGCGCGAAACACTATGGAAACTGCCATTGAGGAAGCCGAAAGGTGAAACGCGTTTGTCAAGGGGGGGGTCTGCACATTAAAATCATCAGCTACAAATGATCCGTGTGTGCTCTCCATTTTTGGTCTGCTGAATGGCTGCCGAGTTATGGAATATATATATATATATATATATATATATATATATATATATATATATATATATATATATATATATATATATATTTTTTTTTTTTCATATTCCGAGGACCCGACAGTCCCCGTGCTTAAATCCGATTGGCTGCCAACACTTCAACCAGGAAGTGTAGGCAGCCATCTTGGGACTCTGCTTCTGCAGAGTACCACAAAACAATGTTAAAAAGCATTGGCATAGCCAATAGGTCTCGCCTTTCTGGCTTTATATGTTTTTTGCCAGAGCTATTGGCTTTGCCAATGTCTAAAAGTGCCTTCAGAGCCAGTTCCAACAGTGAGGGAGGGTGGGAAGAGAGCTCATAAAAGCATGAGCAAAACAAAGAACAAGATTTACAGGCCTATTTGCAATGGTTTGAGCGCTCTAAATATAAAGGCTGGGGCAGCAGCTGCGCGAGAGCCTTTCCATGTCGCTGAAGACACCTCGCAGCAACACTACAAAGGAAGTACCAACAAGCATTGGCATAGCCAATAGGTCTCGCCTTTGGGGCCTTATAAGTGTTTAGCCAGAGCTATTGACTTTGCCAATGTCTTTAAGCTGTGCTGTAGAGAAGTGTGGCTGCTGTGCAGCATGCTAAAACGTTTTAATAAAAAAGTGTCAGAAGCATTTTTGTTACCTTATATATGACCAAGAAGGCATTATGTACAATATTAAAAAAAAGTATTTACAATAAAAAATTCTCAGTTTTCTTTTGTTCTTGCAATGCTGGCAACTTGTTTCTGCCTATTCCAATGGTTGTTTGTTAAAGCTTTTTTTTGAGGGGGCATAAACAATCGGAGGGTGAAGGTTGGGAACTATTACCATATAACACTAGCAGCGGCCAGGGGAGAATCAACAGATGCCAGATTGAGAGCAGGCTGAGGTGGTGCTGAGGGATGCTGAGGTGGTGGTGGTGGTGACTGGTGCGGAGACGATGCTGAGGTGATGCTGAATGATACTCCGGTCTTGCGGAGTAATGATGATGTGGTGGTGTACTAGTGCAAAGGCGATGCTGAGTGACGCGGTGGTGCCCCCCGAGTGACGCGGTGGTGGCCCCCCCCCCCGAGTGACGCGGTGGTGGGCCCCCCCGAGTGACGCGGTGGTGGGCCCCCCTCCCCGAGTGACGCAGCGGTGGGCCCCCCCCCGAGTGACGCAGCGGTGGCCCCTCCCCCCCCCGAGTGACACGGTGGTGGCCCCCCCCGAGTGACGCGGTGGTGGCCCCCCCGAGTGACGCGGTGGTGGCCCCCCGAGTGACGCGGTGGTGGCCCCCGAGTGACGCAGTGGTGGCCCCCGAGTGACGCAGTGGTGGCCCCCGAGTGACGCAGTGGTGGCCCCCGAGTGACGCAGTGGTGGCCCCCGAGTGACGCAGTGGTGGCCCCCCCCGAGTGACGCAGTGGTGGCCCCCCCCGAGTGACGCAGTGGTGGCCCCCCCCCGAGTGACGCAGTGGTGGCCCCCCCCGAGTGACGCAGTGGTGGCCCCCCGAGTGACGCAGTGGTGGCCCCCCCGAGTGACGCAGTGGTGGCCCCCCGAGTGACGCAGTGGTGGCCCCCCCGAGTGACGCGGTGGGCCCCCGAGTGACGCAGTGGTGGCCCCCGAGTGACGCAGTGGTGGCCCCCGAGTGACGCAGTGGTGGCCCCCCGAGTGACGCAGTGGTGGCCCCCCGAGTGACGCAGTGGTGGCCCCCCGAGTGACGCAGTGGTGGCCCCCGAGTGACGCAGTGGTGGCCCCCCGAGTGACGCAGTGGTGGCCCCCGAGTGACGCAGTGGTGGCCCCCGAGTGACGCAGTGGTGGCCCCCGAGTGACGCAGTGGTGGCCCCCGAGTGACGCAGTGGTGGCCCCCGAGTGACGCAGTGGTGGCCCCCCGAGTGACGCAGTGGTGGCCCCCGAGTGACGCAGTGGTGGCCCCCCGAGTGACGCAGTGGTGGCCCCCCGAGTGACGCAGTGGTGGCCCCCCGAGTGACGCAGTGGTGGCCCCCCGAGTGACGCAGTGGTGGCCCCCCGAGTGACGCAGTGGTGGCCCCTCGAGTGACGCAGTGGTGGCCCCCGAGTGACGCAGTGGTGGCCCCCGAGTGACGCAGTGGTGGCCCCCGAGTGACGCAGTGGTGGCCCCCGAGTGACGCAGTGGTGGCCCCCGAGTGACGCAGTGGTGGCCCCCGAGTGACGCAGTGGTGGCCCCCGAGTGACGCAGTGGTGGCCCCCGAGTGACGCAGTGGTGGCCCCCGAGTGACGCAGTGGTGGCCCCCCGAGTGACGCAGTGGTGGCCCCCCGAGTGACGCAGTGGTGGCCCCCCGAGTGACGCAGTGGTGGCCCCCGAGTGACGCAGTGGTGGCCCCCCCGAGTGACGCAGTGGTGGCCCCCCCCCCCCCCCGAGTGACGCAGTGGTGGCCCCCCGAGTGACGCAGTGGTGGCCCCCCCGAGTGACGCAGTGGTGGCCCCCCCCGAGTGACGCAGTGGTGGCCCCCCCGAGTGACGCAGTGGTGGCCCCCCCGAGTGACGCAGTGGTGGCCCCCCCGAGTGACGCAGTGGTGGCCCCCGAGTGACGCAGTGGTGGCCCCCCCGAGTGACGCGGTGGTGGCCCCCCGAGTGACGCAGTGGTGGCCCCCGAGTGACGCAGTGGTGGCCCCCCGAGTGACGCAGTGGTGGCCCCCGAGTGACGCAGCGGTGGCCCCCGAGTGACGCAGCGGTGGCCCCCCGAGTGACGCAGCGGTGGCCCCCGAGTGACGCAGCGGTGGCCCCCGAGTGACGCAGCGGTGGCCCCCCGAGTGACGCAGCGGTGGCCCCCGAGTGACGCAGCGGTGGCCCCCGAGTGACGCAGCGGTGGCCCCCGAGTGACTGCGAGCGGTGGCCCCCGAGTGACCGCAGCGGTGGCCCCCGAGTGACGCAGCGGTGGCCCCCGAGTGACGCTAGCGGTGGCCCCCCTCGAGTGACGCAGCGGTGGCCCCCGAGTGACGCAGCGGTGGCCCCCGAGTGACGAGCGGTGGCCCCCGAGTGACGCAGCGGTGGCCCCCGAGTGACGCGGCGGTGGCCCCCGAGTGACGCGGCGGTGGCCCCCGAGTGACGCGGCGGTGGCCCCCCGAGTGACGCGGCGGTGGCCCCCCGAGTGACGCGGCGGTGGCCCCCCAGTGACGCGGCGGTGCCCCCACCAGCCCAAGTGACGCGGCGGTGGCCCCCCCGAGTGACGCGGCGGTGGCCCCCCCGAGTGACGCGGCGGTGGCCCCCCCGAGTGACGCGGTGGTGGCCCCGAGTGACGCGGAGGTGCCCCCGAGTGACGCGGAGGTGCCCCCCCCGAGTGACGCGGTGGTGCCCCCCCGAGTGACGCGGTGGTGCCCCCCGAGTGACGCGGTGGTGCCCCCCGTGTGACGCGGTGGTGGCCCCCCCGAGTGACGCGGTGGTGGGCCCCCCTCCCGAGTGACGCGGTGGTGGCCCCCCCCCGAGTGACGCGGTGGTGGCCCCCCCCCCCCGAGTGATCCGTTTGGTGGTTTCACTTATTGTGGGGCTCAGAATGGATTTAATGTATCCTTTTTCAGCGATACCCTCCTCCGCAGACATCAAATGTGCCTTTATGTTTGAGTTTGGAATTAACCATTTGCAGGGATCCTAAGAAAAAAAATCACAAAAGCAAATATATGCCAGACAAAGTAAACTACAGAATTTTATGGGTTCTTAAAAGTGGGAGGAGAGAGTGGGAGGGAGAAAAAGGGAAGAGTGAAGAGGGCGGGTGGGGAGCCAGTGAAGGGGAGATAGATGGGAGAGATAAGAAACAGTGCTAAATAAAATTTTAAAAAACAGGTGGGAAAGAGAAATAAGAAACAGTGCTAAAAAACAGTAGAGAGGCATATTAAAGTATGCTGTAGCATTTTTTAAAACACCATGGATGCCGCACAACCCATGAGCGTTAAGGTGCAGGCAGATGGGACAATGATGCAGTCCTGTGATGTTGAAATGCAGTTACAGCACATGGATGTAAGTAGGGCCCTGATACAGTCCAGGAGTTGGATCTTCAGCTACACTAGGCAGTAGGGGGAGGAGGCAAAGGGACGCATTTCATAAAGTTCTGCTTCTTTTTGCAGGCTCATCTCGGGGGGGGTTTACCTACTACTAAAATAAAGTAGAGTGCACTGGGGCGAACAGCATTTTGTGACAATTTAAAAATCTCTTGTACGGAGCTTTGGGCGTGCACTGGTCGGGGAGTAGGCGCATTGCTGGTTTTCTGCAGAGGAGTGGTGCGCTGCTGAATAATGTGAAGAGGGGGAGTTGGGATTGGGAGTGCTGGGGGAGCAGTACCCCCGCACGCCTCCCATGCTTGCTGCCCAGCCAATAAAAAAGCAAAACTCAGGAACCGCATACACTAAAAGCAAACTCTGCACGCTCATGCACTGCCTACGCGCACTTAAATTACTGATTACCCAGCCACTATTTACATGGGCAAATGCAAAA
>CAWUFW010001701.1:2240000-2245000 GCA_963921515.1 Calotriton arnoldi | reverse complement strand
CACTCAGCACCAGCGCCGCAGCATCACTCAGCACCAGCGCCGCAGCATCACTCAGCACCAGCGCCGCAGCATCACTCAGCACCAGCGCCGCAGCATCACTCAGCACCAGCGCCGCAGCATCACTCAGCACCAGCGCCGCAGCATCACTCAGCACCAGCGCCGCAGCATCACTCAGCACCAGCGCCGCCGCATCACTCAGCACCAGCGCCGCCGCATCACTCAGCACCAGCGCCGCCGCATCACTCAGCACCAGCGCCGCCGCATCACTCAGCACCAGCGCCGCCGCATCACTCAGCACCAGCGCCGCCGCATCACTCAGCACCAGCGCCGCCGCATCACTCAGCACCAGCGCCGCCGCATCACTCAGCACCAGCGCCGCCGCATCACTCAGCACCAGCGCCGCCGCATCACTCAGCACCAGCGCCGCCGCATCACTCAGCACCAGCGCCGCCGCATCACTCAGCACCAGCGCCGCAGCATCACTCAGCACCAGCGCAGCATCACTCAGCACCAGCGCAGCATCACTCAGCACCAGCGCAGCATCACTCAGCACCAGCGCAGCATCACTCAGCACCAGCGCAGCATCACTCCAGCACCAGCGCAGCATCACTCAGCACCAGCGCAGCATCACTCAGCACCAGCGCAGCATCACTCAGCACCAGCGCAGCATCACTCAGCACCAGCGCAGCATCACTCAGCACCAGCGCAGCATCACTCAGCACCAGCGCAGCATCACTCAGCACCAGCGCAGCATCACTCAGCACCAGCGCAGCATCACTCAGCACCAGCGCAGCATCACTCAGCACCAGCGCAGCATCACTCAGCACCAGCGCAGCATCACTCAGCACCAGCGCAGCATCACTCAGCACCAGCGCAGCATCACTCAGCACCAGCGCAGCATCACTCAGCACCAGCGCAGCATCACTCAGCACCAGCGCAGCATCACTCAGCACCAGCGCAGCATCACTCAGCACCAGCGCAGCATCACTCAGCACCAGCGCAGCATCACTCAGCACCAGCGCAGCATCACTCAGCACCAGCGCAGCATCACTCAGCACCAGCGCAGCATCACTCAGCACCAGCGCAGCATCACTCAGCACCAGCGCAGCATCACTCAGCACCAGCGCAGCATCACTCAGCACCAGCGCAGCATCACTCAGCACCAGCGCAGCATCACTCCAGCACCAGCGCAGCATCACTCAGCACCAGCGCAGCATCACTCAGCACCAGCGCAGCATCACTCAGCACCAGCGCAGCATCACTCAGCACCAGCGCAGCATCACTCAGCACCAGCGCAGCATCACTCAGCACCAGCGCAGCATCACTCAGCACCAGCGCAGCATCACTCAGCACCAGCGCAGCATCACTCAGCACCAGCGCAGCATCACTCAGCACCGCAGCAGCATCACTCAGCACCGCAGCAGCATCACTCAGCACCGCAGCAGCATCACTCAGCACCGCAGCAGCATCACTCAGCACCGCAGCAGCATCACTCAGCACCGCAGCAGCATCACTCAGCACCGCAGCAGCATCACTCAGCACCGCAGCAGCACAGCAGCATCACTCAGCACAGCAGCATCACTCAGCACAGCAGCATCACTCAGCACAGCAGCATCACTCAGCACAGCAGCATCACTCAGCACAGCAGCATCACTCAGCACAGCAGCATCACTCAGCACAGCAGCATCACTCAGCACAGCAGCATCACTCAGCACAGCAGCATCACTCAGCACAGCAGCATCACTCAGCACAGCAGCATCACTCAGCACAGCAGCATCACTCAGCACAGCAGCATCACTCAGCACAGCAGCATCACTCAGCACAGCAGCATCACTCAGCACAGCAGCATCACTCAGCACAGCAGTATCACTCAGCACAGCAGTATCACTCAGCACAGCAGTATCACTCAGCACAGCAGTATCACTCAGCACAGCAGTATCACTCAGCACAGCAGTATCACTCAGCAACACCTGAGTATCATTCAGCAACACCTGAGTATCATTCAGCAACACCTGAGTATCACTCAGCAACACCTGAGTATCATTCAGCAACACCTGAGTATCATTCAGCAACACCTGAGTATCATTCAGCAACACCTGAGTATCATGGAGCATCACCTCAGCATCGTCTCCGCAACAGTCACTACCACTACCACCTCAGCATCACTCAGCACCACCTCAGCCTGCTCTCGGAATCTGGCATCTGTTGATTCTCCCCTAGCGTCTGGCCGCTGCTAGGGTTATAATACAGGTACTAGTGCCCAACCTTCTCCCTCCGATTGTTTATGCCCACTCAAAAAAAAAAAAACCTTTAACAAACAACCATTGCAATAGGCAGAAACAAGTTGCCAGCATTGCAAGAACAAAAGAAAACTGAGGAAATTTTTTATTGTAAATACTTTTTTTTAATATGGTCGTTCAGCTTTACATAATGCCTTCTTGGTCATATATAAAGTAACAAAAATGCTTCTGACACTTTATTATAACTTTTCAGCATGCCGCACAGCAGCCACACTTCTCTACTGCACAGCTTGAAGACATTGGCAAAGTCAATAGCTCTGGCTAAACACTTATAAGGCCCCAAAGGCGAGACCTATGGGCTATGCCAATGCTCGTTGTTAAATGGTGTAAATCCGTTCAGTAGTTGGAGAAAATCAAAAGTAAAAACACATATCTGGGCGGAGCCTAACCACACATGTCATCGTGAGATCTGATTGGCTGTCAGCACTTCATCCTGGAATTGCTGGCAGCCATCTTGGGACCAATATAAATGATAGTACCCTATTGAAATGCATTGTAGTGAATCGAAGATTTTGAGGGTTACCAAAAGGACAACTATAAAGGGTGATAACAGACTTTAGTTACATTAGAATTCATTTGTTGATGGTACCATACTAATTTCAGGAATTGTGGTGTGTTCTAAGGTGATTTTTACCCGGTGAAAAACCTTCTGCTGGGATATCATGAATCATGTTTGAGAGAAAACTATTTTCACATGCTTGTCCCATACAGTTTTGGAAGGTGCTCCAGAAGCTAAAATGAGAGCATATTTTCTGTAAATTCACATTATCTTTCTCAGTCATGTGAGAATGAAGTCTGACATTCTCAGTAAAACATGTACATCCAACAAGGGCAGAGACTGTCAGTTGATTCCTTTGTGTTCTACTGCAGCTTCCCAGAGTGTTCTAAAGAACAACTAGAGCGCTAACAGTCTTACTTATGACAAACGTATGGCACACCTGAAGCCATCTTGATTGGAATAAACTGGTAACACTTAAAACATTTAATTTAAAAAGGAACAAAATGAGGGGGTTCATTTTGCCATAGAAATTATGGTTAGTGCTGCAAAAAGAAAATTTAGGGCATGTTTTAAGTGAGATCTCAAATCCTCTTCTATTTCATTAGAAAATTCTGACATGCAGACTGAAACAATCACTTTCAATACCAGCAGTAGACTTCCAGTTAACTCCTTGGTGAGCAGTAGCTTTACTACAGTGATCTAATGAACAACTAGAGTGCTAACATTCTGAATTTATGGCAAATGTGTGACACATCTGAATGCTTTCTTGATGGAATCAAAGTAAAAAACGGAAAGCATTTCCTACTGAGGAGACTGTAGTAAATGAAGAAATTAGGAAACTTCATAACAAAGAAGTCTCCCAAGATGGCCACCAGAGAAAAAAGAGCCCAAATGTAGCACAAATATCACCCAGAGGTAGCCCACGTATAGCCCAATGACAGAAGTGTGCAAAACACTTTTATTTTTTTGCAGTTTTATATAGTGCAGACTGGTCAGGTTTTGGAGTGCTTTACATGAGCATTGGTTACATCACACAAGGACAAATTCATGTTGGTTGACCCCTACACTACCCAAACACCACTGCACTACCCTAAACCCTAAAACACTACCCCCAGCACGATCCCCTTCACTACCCAAACACAACTGCACTACCCTAAACTCAAAAACACTACCCCCAGCACGACCCCCTACACTACCCAAACACCACTGCACTACCCTAAACCCTAAATCTACCCCCTACACTACACAAATACCACTGCACTACCCTAAACCCTAAAACACTACCCCCTACACTACACAAACACCATTGCACTACCCTAAACCCTAAAACACTACCCCCAGCATGACCCCCTACACTACACAACCACTGCACTACCCTAAACCCTATAACACTACCCCAGCACGACCCCCTACACTACCCAAACACCACTGCACTACCCTAAACCCTAAAACACTACCCCCAGCACGACTCCCTACACTGCACAAACACCACTGGACTACCCTAAACCCTAAAACACTACCCCCAGCACGACTCCCTACACTACCTAAAAACCACTGCACTACACTAAACCCTAAATCTACCCCCAGCATGACCTCCCACACTACACAAACACCACTGCACTACCCTAAACCCTAAAACACTACCCCCAGCACAACCCCCTACACTACCCAAACACCACTGCACTACCCTACACCCTAAAACACGACCCCGTACACTACACAAACACAACTGCACTACCCTAAACCCTACCCCCTACACTACACAACCACTGCCCTAAACCCTAAAACACAACCCCCAGCATGACCCCCTACACTACACAAACACCACTGCACTACCCTAAACCTTAAAACACTACCCCCAGCACTACCCCCTACACTACACAAACACCACTGCACTACCCTAAAACACTACCCCAGCACTACCCAAAATCCACTGCACTAACATAAACCCTAAAACACTACCCCCAGCATAACCCCCTACACTACACAAACACCACTGCACTACCCTAAACCCTAACACTACCCCAGCACGACTCCCTACACTACCCAAACACCACTGCACTACCCTAAACCCTAAATCTACCCCCAGCACGACCCCCTACACTACCCAAACACCACTGCACTACCCTAAACCCTAAATCTACCCCCAGCACGACCCCCTACACTACCCAAACACCACTGCACTACCCTAAACCCTAAAT